>CM030363.1:265569358-265881858 GCA_017893485.1 Hemerocallis citrina
GAGACTGATACTGTTACACTGATACTGACATACTGTTAACCTGGAACTGATATACTGTTATCCTGATTCACTGAGATACTGAGATACTGTTATTAAAGACTGTTAGTTGCTTTATGACACTGCCTTAGACATAAAACAACTGTACTGTTAGGATACCATGCTAGATATTACTGTTGATGCATTATGACATGTTATTAGGTAGTGTCCATGTGCTTGTATCCTATTCTATTTGTGACCCGGACTTGCCATTGACGGGTACTGTGTTTTCTCTTTTCCTTTTTCCTGCATTCGTTGTGTTGCAGATTTTGGAGGACAGGATTCCTGAAGGTATTGGCGAGATGAAGTTCTAGTTGGCTAAAGCTTTGCTATCTATATTTATTTCCTGTTGCTCATTTTGAATATTGTATCTGTTACTTGTATTTGGGCAATATGACCCAGGAATATTTGTGTATATTCAGATCATGAATATTTGAGATTAATGTGTTTTATTTCAAGTATTCCTGTTGGTATTCGGTTTATATGTGCATGTGGTTGATCTTTTTCTGGCTTCCGACTCTGATTTTACTGTGATATGTTGTAAAGAATTCCTGAAACAGCTTAAGGATGACTATATTCATTCGCTGGGCTTGTGTTACGTGCCTGTATTCTGTACTTTTGGGAAGCGGGGCGTGACACCGCCGATCAGCAAGAGGTAGTCCCCGTCCAACCCGCTTCGCAGCAGGGACAACCCCCGCTTCAAGTAGAGGACCCTCTTCAACAAGATCAGCCTCTCCCTCAGAATCAACAACCCCCCAAGGGTCCTTCCGGTCCACAGAATGCCAGTGCGGGGGGCTCCCGCATGAAGCAACCTCTCCATCAAGACCACGTCTCCATACACAACGCCTCTACGGATTCCATGGCCTCCCACAATCCTCAAAATCGGCAGAAGGAAGAGGACCTGCGCTACCGTCTGGACGAGAAGCGGGCCCGAGAGGGAGCCTCCCACCAACAATGTCCGGGTGAGCGATCCCAAATGGTTCTCTTCCAGAGCCGAGCTCTTCACTCCGCTCGCTGCCGAAGCGGATCCCTTATCAACGAGTTCGGAGCTACAGCTCTCCCCTAGAGTTGCTCCTCAAACTCATCTCACAAATGGCTCTCTTCCAGAGCCGAGCTCTTCCCTCCGCTCGCTGCCGAAGCGGATCCATTATCAACGAGTTCGGAGCTACAGCTCTCCTCTAGAGTTGCTCCTAAAACTCATCTCACAAATGGCTCTCTTCCAGAGCCGAGCTCTTCCCTCCGCTCGCCGCCGAAGTGGATCTCTTCTCAACGAGTTCGGAGCTCAAAACTCTCTCCAAGAGTTGCTCCTCAAACTCATCTCACAAATGGCTCTCTTCCAGAGCCGAGCTCTTCCCTCCGCTCGCCGCCGAAGCAGACCTCCTCTCAACGAGTTCGGAGCTCAAAACTCTCTCCAAGAGTTGCTCCTCAAACTCATCTCACAAATGGCTCTCTTCCAGAGCCGAGCTCTTCCCTCCGCTCGCCGCCGAAGCAGACCTCCTCTCAACGAGTTCGGAGCTCAAAACTCTCTCCAAGAGTTGCTCCTCAAACTCATCTCACAAATGGCTCTCTTCCAGAGCCGAGCACTTCCCTCCGCTCGCTGCCGAAGCGGACCTCTTCTCAACGAGTTCGGAGCTCAAAACTCTCTCCAAGAGTTGCTCCTCAAACTCATCTCACAAATGGCTCTCTTCCAGAGCCGAGCTCTTCCCTCCGCTCACCGCCGAAGCGGATCCCTTATCAACGAGTTCGGAGCTACAGCTCTCCCCTAGAGTTGCTCATCAAACTCATCTCACAAATGGCTCTCTTCCAAGCCGAGCTCTTCCCTCCGCTCGCCGCCGAAGCGGACCTCTTCTTAACGAGTTCGGAGTCCAGCTTCTTCTACATGGCTGCTCCCACAACTTGCTAAGCACTTCACAACGAGTCCGGAGTCCTACACTTGGTTCGACTCTACTTCGCAAGCTCGCTCCTTAGCGGGCTAGAAGAGGGTCACCATTCGAAATTGCTCCCACGACCGTTGAATACATCTCACGATGGTTCGGAGTCCAACACTCGGCTCGACTTTACTTTCCCGGCTCGCCCACAGGCAAGCCAGAAGTAGATTGCCATTCGGAATTGCTCCTACAGCCGTTGAATGGTTCGGAGTCCAACACTTGGCTCGATTCTACTTTGCAAGTTCGCTCCTAAGCGAGCTAGAAGTAGTTCGCCATTCGGAATTACTCCCACAACCCTTGAACTAATCTCACGATGGTTCGGAGTCCAACACTCGGCTCGACTTTACTTTCCCGGCTCGCCTACAGGCGAGCCAGAAGTAGATTGCCATTCGGAATTGCTCCTGCAGCCGTTGAATGGTTCGGAGTCCAACACTTGGCTCGATTCTACTTCGCAAGTTCGCTCCTATGCGAGCTAGAAGTAGTTCGCCATTCGGAACTGCTCCCACAACCCTTGAACGCCTCTACCGATGGTTCGGAGTCCAACACTTGGCTCGATTCCTCTTCAAATAACTTGCTCTTCAGCAGGTTAGAAGTGGTTCGCCATTCGGAATTGCTCTCACAACCGTTGAATACCTCTACCGATGGTTCGGAGTCCAACACTTGGCTCGATTCCTCTTCAAATAACCTGCTCTTCAGCGGGTTAGAAGTGGTTCGCCATTCGGAACTGCTCCTACAACCGTTGATTCTCTCACTAAAATAGCGAGTTCGGAGCTAAGACTCCTAGAGTTGCTCCTCAAACTCGTCTTCCAAATGACTCTCTGCCAGAGCCGAGCTCTTCACTCCGCTCGCCTCCAAAGCGGAGCTCTTCTCGACGAGATCGGAGCACAACTCTCTCCTAGAGCTGCTCCTCAAACTCGTCTTCCAAGTGGCTCTTCCCTAGAACCGAGCTCTTCGCTCCGCTCGCCTCCAAAGCGGAGCTCTTCTCCACGAGTTCGGAGCTAAAACTCCTAGAGTTGCTCCTCAAACTCGTCTTCCAAATGGCTCTCTCCTAGAGTCGAGCTCTTCACTCCGCTCGCTTCCGAAGCGGACCTCTTCTCTACGAGTTCGGAGCTCACAACTCTCCCCTAGAGTTGCTCCTTGCACTCACTTCAGAGAATGGGTCTTCCCAGCACCTCTTCCTAGCACCTCTTCTCCTAGGAGTGGAGCTCCTCTTCAAAAATCTCCAAAACCAAACAGAATAGAGACAGCTTCAGAGCCCCTCACCTCTCCCATATGCCGACCCATCCTCCCGAGCCGAGGAGCAGAGCTTCATCGACCCATCCCCTTCATCAACTCACCGAGCTTCTCCTCACGCTCGAGCCGTTCGAACTCCGAGCTCCACTACACCGAGCTACTACGGGCAGAAGGTGAACTACTGAGTTACCGAGCCGAGCGGACGAGGAACCGACCCTCGCATATGGGAAAAATTCTGCCGATCCGGTTTCACCGTTAGATCATCTCAAAATTCGCACCCAAGCGTGATGGACGGATCAGATCGCGCCACGTCGCCACAAAACGACAAGATAACGTTTTCTCGAAACTCGTGCCTCTTGCCTTGTGATTCGCGCCACGATCGTGATCAACCGTCTAGATGACTCTTCTACAAGTCAAGCTCTTCACTCCGCTCGACTCCAAAGCGGAGCTCTTCTCAAATGAATTCGGAGCTAAAACTCTCTCCTAGAGTTGTTCCTCAAACTCCTCTTCCAGATGGCTCTTCTACAAGTCGAGCTCTTCACTCCGCTCACCTCCAAGGCGGACCTCTTCTCAAACGAGTTCGGAGCAAAAAACTCTCTCCTAGAGTTGCTCCTCAGACTCCTCTTCCAGATGGCTCTTCTACAAGTTGAGCTCTTCACTCCACTCACCTCCAAAGCGGAGCTCTTCTCAACGAGTTCGGAGCTAAAATCTCTCTCCTAGAGTTGCTCCTCAAACTCCTCTTCCAGATGACTCTTCTACAAGTCAAGCTCTTCACTCCGCTCGACTCCAAAGCGGAGCTCTTCTCAAACGAATTCGGAGCTAAAACTCTCTCCTAGAGTTGCTCCTCAAACTCCTCTTCCAGATGGCTCTTCTGCAAATCGAGCTCCCCACTCCGCTCGACTCCAAAGCGGAGCTCTTCTCAAACGAATTCGGAGCTAAAACTCTCTCCTAGAGTTGCTCCTCAAACTCCTCTTCCAGATGGCTCTTCTACAAGTCGAGCTCTTCACTCTGCTCACCTCCAAGGCGGACCTCTTCTCAAACGAGTTCGGAGCTAAAAACTCTCTCCTAGAGTTGCTCCTCAAACTCCTCTTCCAGATGACTCTTCTACAAGTTGAGCTCTTCACTCCGCTCGCCTCCAAAGCGGAGCTCTTCTCAACGAGTTCGGAGCTAAAATCTCTCTCCTAGAGTTGCTCCTCAAACTCCTCTTCCAGATGACTCTTCTACAAGTCAAGCTCTTCACTCCGCTCGACTCCAAAGCGGAGCTCTTCTCAAACGAATTCGGAGCTAAAACTCTCTCCTAGAGTTGCTCCTCAAACTCCTCTTCCCGACGGCTCTTCTACAAGTCGAGCTCTTCACTCCGCTCGCCTCCAAAACGGAGCACTTCTCAAACGAGTTCGAAGCTAAAACTCTCTCCTAGAGTTGCTCCTCAAACTCCTCTTCCAGACGGCTCTTCTACAAGTCGAGCTCTTCACTCCGCTCGCCTCCAAAACGGAGCTCTTCTCAACGAGCTCGGAGCTAAAACTCTCCTAGAGTTGCTCCTCAAACTCCTCGTCCAGATGGCTCTCTTAGAGCCGAGCTCGTCACTCCGCTCACCTCCAAAGCGGAGCTCTGCTCCACAAGTTCGGAGCACAACTTTCTCCTAGAGTTCCTCCTCAAACTTGTCTTTCAAATAGCTCTTCTCGACGAGATCGGAGCGCAACTCTCTCCTAGAGTTCCTCCTCAAACTTGTCTCTCAAATAGCTCTTCTCGACGAGATCGAAGCACAACGCTCCCCTAGAGTTGCTCCTTGCACTCACTTCAAAGAATGGGTCTTCCCATGGCTCTTACGAGGATCTTCCCAGCACCGCTTCTCCACTGTGCGAGAGAACAAGGTAGAGGAGAGAACCCAAATGCCTCTCCTCCCCTTCCTCTTCTCCTCTTCTCCGAGCTACTACGGGTAGAGGGTGAACTACTGAGTCACCGAGCCGAGCGGACGAGGGACCGACCCTCGTATATGGAGAAAAATTCTGCCGACTCGATCTCACTGTTAGATCATCTCCAAATTCGCACTCAAGCGTGATGGACGGATCAGATCGCGCAACGTCACCACAAAACGACAAGATAACGTTTTCTTGAAACTCGTGCCTCTTGTCTCCTGATTTGCGCCACGATCGTGATCAACCGTCCAGATTGAGCCGTGTAGCTTGGATCTGCCAATCTACCAAACTGCAGAGCGGCGAAAAATGCACCTCAAAATCCGTGCTCGTATTCGCCGAACAAAGCAAGCAGATGAAGAGGAAGAAAGAAAAAGAGGCTAACGGTCGGGGTCGGATCCGATACCCACGGTCCGACCCATACCCTTCTTAGCTCCTTTATTCTTCTCCTTCTTCCCCAACACTTCTCCTCTTCTCCACTGTGCGGAAGAACAAGGCAGAGGAGAGAACCCAATTGCCTCTCCTCCCCTTCCTCTTCTCCTCTTCTCCACTGTGCGGAAGAACAAGGCAGAGGAGAGAACCCAAATGCCTCTCCTTCCCTTCCACTTCTCCTCTTCTCCACTGTGCGGAAGAACAAGGCAGAGGAGAGAACCCAATTGCCTCTCCTCCCCTTCCTCTTCTCCTCTTCTCCACTGTGTGGAAGAACAAGGCAGAGGAGAGAACCCAAATGCCTCTCATCCCCTTCCTCTTCTCCTCTTCTCCACTGTGCGAAAGAACAAGGCAGAGGAGAGAACCCAAATGCCTCTCCTCCCCTTCCTCTTTCTTCTCAGAAGAGCTGCCGATCCGAGGTGCCGAGGTACCGACCCCCGTATATGGAGAAAAATTCGACCGATCCCATCTCACCGTCGGATCGTCTCAAAATTCGCGCTAAAACATGATGAACGGCTCAGATTTCGCCACGTCACCACAAAAATGACAAGATAACGTTTTCTCGAAACTCGTGCCTCTTGTCTCGTGATTCGCGCCACGATCGTGATCAACCGTCCAGATTGAGCCACGTAGCTCGGATCTCAAATCCGAGCTACCGACCTACCGAACAGCAAAATGGGAAAAAATTCTCCTCGAAATCCGTGCTCGGATCTGCCGAACCAGATGCATTAGCCGAGCAACAAGGCAGGAGAGAGAGAGAAACAAAAAAAAAAAAAAAAAAAGAGCAGTGCAGGTTTGGACCCGTTAGGATCCAAACCCGAACTCCCCCACTATCACATCTTCTCCAATACTCCTAGCGCAACACCAAAACCAAAAGAAAAACCCAACTTCTCCATCAACAAAGCTTCGAACCCAACTTCTCCTCGCCAAAACTCCACCACCGGCGAGCTCCGTACTCATCGACCTCGCCGAACGTCACCATGACGCCGAGCTCCACGACAGCGAGCTTCCCTCGACGAGCTCCGAGCTCCGAGCTCACAGTTCACATCCACTGCATTGCCGAGCTCCTCTCCGGCTCCGAACTCCTCTCCATTGCCGAGCTCCCACGGTCCTTCGACGAGCTTCCAACCTCGACTCAAGAGCACGTGCTCCGAGCCCCATTCGTAGCCGAGCTCCAACTCCGAAGTTCACCTTCAACTTGCAGCTCCACCCTCGACGAGCCACCCTTCGTCGGAGCTCGACCACCGCCGACCCATGCGCAGCTCCCGACCACAGTCTTCGTCGTCAGCTCATGCGACCGAAGCTACTCGTCGAACCGTCTCCAAAGCTTCAAAGCCACTCGTCGAACCCATGCGCAGCTTCAAAGCTACTCGTCGAACCGTCTCCGTCGTCGAGCTCACTCTCGCTCGCCTCCTTCGCTGCCAAACTCCATGCTCTCCTCCCGCCTTGGCCTCGCCACCTTCGACGAGCTCCCTCGCCGTGGCAGTGACGAACCCTTCGCCATGCCAAGCTCCACCTTCAAGCTCCAGACCCCATCACCAAGCTCCTTCGTCGGAGCTTCCTTCAACGTCGAGTCGAAGACGGAGGCGAAAAAGAGACGAGAGAGAGAGAGCAGGAGGCGGCGGGAGGGGGCACTCGGAGAAGCAAGACGAAGAAGAAGAGAAGAAGAAGAAAACAACGAAGTAGAGAGAAGGCGGGACGAAGCAAAACGAAGCAGAGCGGAGAAGAAGGAAAAAAAAAAAAAATGCCACGTGGCATCTGGCCGAGCCGAGGTGCCTTCGCCGAAGCGCCGAGCCGAGGTGCCGAAGCACCGACCCTCATATATGGAGAAAATACTCGCCGACGCACACGATCCGTCCGATCGTCTCAAAATTCGCGTCGCGACACGATCGACGCTCAGGAACGCGCCACGTGTCCCGATCGTGATCTGCCTCACGATGCGCGCAGATCTGATCATGATGGACGGCCAGAAACGCGCCACGTGTCCAGATCGTGATCTGCCTCACGATGCGCACTCATCCGATCATGATGGACGGTCAGAAATGCGCCACGTGTCCAGGTAATATTTAAATTATTTATTTATTTATTTAATTGTTTTTTTAATTTAAAAATCCGAAAAAAATATTTAAAAATCGAAAAAAATTAATTAAAAATTCTAAAAATAATTATTAATTCAGAAAAAATTATTTTTAAATTCTAAAAAAATAATTATTAAATTAGAATAATTAATTAATATTTTTGATAATTAATTATTTAATTCGGAAAATGAATAAAAAATTCAAAAAAAATGAGAAAAAATTCAAAAAAATCTGGAAAAATCACCAAAAATCCAGAAAATTCTGAGAATATTTTTGGGCATTTTACAAGCCCATAATAACGTTGTTACACCCCGAGCAAGATTCCAAACTCCCTTAAGAACACCGATAAAATCCCGTACGCCATTAGAACAGTAAAACTACTCCTCAAAGGCTGATCAAACTCAGTCTTCGGTAGTGGGGGGCTCGTGATATGGCTAAAAATAGGATTAAATCGGGACCGTTCACATCGGACACGAATCTTAAAGCTCAGGGGTAAAACGGTAATTTCACATGCAAATGGGTCCGAAGCGGGTACTGGGTCTCCTTCTCACAGATCCAATAACCCGCGAACGGATCCACCTCAACTGGGTACGGGTCCCGACCCGATACAAACCCAGTCCGACAAGATAGAATTAGGGCCTCTGATTAAACCAAATCAACGGGCCTGATTCGCGACTATCCTCTCACCGGGAATTAAGGGATTACATTCCTAATCTGATTACGAGGATTTTATGCCTTATCAGATCACAGGAATCACATTCCTTATCTGATCCCAACGGCGACTATAAATACCCCACACCCATCTCCATTAAGAGGTAATCAATCTTTTGCTAGTTAAACGCTCTTTCATAATCATTTCTGGTTACTGACTTGAGCGTCGGAGGGTGCGTCGCCGGGATCAACCCCGGTGTCTCGCACTTCCTTGCAGGTGAACGGCGGGAGTCAACGGTCAAGCTCCGGCGGAACAGGTTAGGTTTGCTATTCAGGTTTTCCAAGAACTCACAAATTCTATCTGTTTACCCCCACACCAGATTTAGCGGTAACAACTACAAAAGGCAGTTCCTACAAATTTAAAAGCATTGTTTGACTACATAAGAACCATCGAAACCACTTGCAACCATGAAACTCAAGTTTCAAATAGTTTCACAAAACATCCTAAACCCTTCTTCCCAGTTTGTAAATAACGTTTCGATCTCTCCAACCTCGGTAAGTAGTATCCACCATACTCAAAACCCACCGAAACCCAAATTTCAGAACAAACACCAAACCCCTCTTCTCGGAGCTCGGCTTCCATCAAGTTTCATAACTTCAAGTAATCAAACACAACCCTAACACCCAAATCCACAACATCTTAGGTTCTGAATTTTTCAACTAAATAGCTACAAGCCCTAAATAAGTCCAATCAACAATCAAACCTTAAAAAAACTGACAGTAACCATAGATGCAACTCATAAACCCTATTTTTGGAATCAAACACACGATCGATTCAACAACTGATGAAATCCTGTAAATTGAACCTCCAAAACATGAAATTGAAGCAATAACAGTAACAAATATTCGAACTTTACCGAAGATAAATCCAAGTTTGGGAGAGAATCCGATGAATTTGATACCTAGTGATGATGAATTCGATAGCAACCAAACCCCTCAAAACCCCAAAACTCCATTTCCCATTAAAATGGACCAAACTCAGAAATCCTAGCTTCGAATTGCTTAGGAAGGTTCGATATATGGGGACGATGAATTCGATAACAGCCACACCCCTCAAAACCCCAACACTCCATTTCCCATTAAAATGGACCAAAATGAGAAACCCTAGCTTCGAATTGCTTAGGAAGGCAAATGGGTGACTCGTCGAAGATAGAGAGAGAAAGAGAGAGAAGAGAAATGGGCGAATCAGAAACCCTAGCTTCGAATCGCTCAGGAAGGGAGATGGGCGACTTGTCGAAGAAAGAGAGAGAACGGGAGATTTGACGAAATTTCGGATTCATCAAAGAGAGAGAGAGAGAATGGGAGAGAGTAGTTGTGTTGAGAAAGAAAGAAGCTGAAAAATGACTATTTTGCCCCTTAACATATCAGCTCTCACTCAGTTGATGGTCAGATCAAATCTTGGCCATCGGATTGCAATCGAACGACTGAGAAGTTCAACTCAAGATAAGGATCTGAGCTCACCATCTCATTATAGACTAACTCTCTTTATATCTCTACTACTATAATGGGAGAAGGCCTTAGTGTAATTTGTCCATCTATCAACCCGTGCAACGCACGTGCATAACTATTGTAAATGAGATTTTAGATCAAATCCAGACTACGTCTGAATTTTTACTTTTAAAAAAACTATATTTATTAATCTCTACTACTGTAATGGGAGAAGACCGTAGTGTAATTTGTCCATCAACCAAACTGTGCAACGCACGTGCATAACTATTGTAAATGAGGTTTTAGATCAAATTCAGACTACATCTGAATTTTTATTTTTAAAAAAACTATATTTATTAAGACGTGCATCGCACGTGTAAACTACTAGTATATGTATATAGCAATTCAAGATAGTCAAAGATGAAGCACGATAACACATGATCACCAAGCCATTACAATTTAAAGAATACCTAACGTACTGTTGGTGGTAGTACCAATTAAGTCCACAAAATGTGGCATAATTGATACTAACGTACTGGCTAATCAGCCGTCATGCACAAATACCCTCATCCCGTTGTGCGGTAGTAGTGCCTCAGTTACTCATTTGTTTGTGCACTATTCGCAATAGGAGATTTTTATTACCGAGGTTGAATCTTGGGCTGGTATGAGGATCCGTGTTGCAAATTCTGCAGAATTGCAATGGGTATTTCTCAACAAAATCTAAAAAACCATGGGCTAATATTAGGAAGATGATACTGGCATTTTCACTTTGGGTCTGGTGGAGAAATGAGGCAATATTCCATAGCCATGATTTAGACAGCTAACTCTTGCACTCTGCGGTTATCTTCTGTAAAGAATAGTTACAGTTACAGTTACATCGAGGTCTTCATAATATTCCGGTTCTTTTAGCAGAGCAGTGGAATACAAATTGCTTCGAGACTACGGCGGGACTGCTTCCTCGTATGCATTTAACTACGACTAGGTCCTGAGAGATCTCATTCGGAGCTTCTCAGATTTTCTATATTATGTACTCTTGTTTAACTTCTCTGATTCTGATGCAATGAGAAAAAAAAAAATGATGATTTGATGTGATCGATAAGCTAACCAACCTAATGGTCAGTGGATCAAGAATAAGCTAGAGGCTTGTCCTAAACATAGTTGAGCCATTACGATGGGAGTGAGAAGCAGACTATCCATTATGGCGTAGAGATCATAGTAGAGGTCATCGTACGTCAAGAATGCATATATACTTGGATAGGGCCCGGCTTGAGTTCCCGGGGTCGTAGGCGAACTTCCGAAATGGACCCCCTAATAACATATATATTTTTTTACGCTCAAAATACGTACCTATATTTATAAGGAAAGTTCAAATTTGGGATCCCTAAAATCAGGAAATCTCCGAGGGCCCAAGGCGGCCCCCTTACCCGCCTCTAGGGTAGGGCCGGCCCTGTACTTGGATACATACGATGACTGAAGGAATTTGTAATTGGATTTGATTGATTTTTGGAGTAGCCATATACTAATCTTTTGCTCTTTGTACTGTGATCGACTCTTTGTCCCTTAATCAACACAAGATCAGAAAATGCTACTGCCTCTATGCTTCATTTCAATATTTTTTAAAAAAAATTTAATTCGGCGGTAGCCGTACATATTAGATGGGGAGTGATGAATTTTCTAAAGATTACAATTTCAAAATTTTGAGTTTGCAGGCATCTAAATCTAATAAATTCAAGAATTAAACCTAAATACTCCAACATACATCTCCTCTCCTTGTGTAAAAAAGTGAATTAATTAATTAAAATTAAATCCAAATTATCACTCTTATATCCAAATGCCACCTTTAATTTTATGATAACTGTTTGTCTGATGGCTTGCTGTGAAATCAACTACATAAATGAAAACTAATCCAATTAATTTAAATTTAGAAAATAGTTTAAATGGAAACTGCAGTATTTAGTTAGCTTAATGTTAGAAATTTGGTTTATACATTTAAAAGAAACTATCACTGCGGCCGTCTATCATCTCTTATCTCTAATCTTTATAATATTAAAGATAATAGGAAAGTTGAAATTGTCATTTATAAACAAATAAATATTTGTATACAAATAAACTCGTGCATCTTCATCACATAATTAATATAAAAAATGTCTCAATTTGAAGTCACACTAGATCAATTTTTTTAATTTGAAAAAATATATATTTATTAGGACGTGCATCGTATGCATAAATTACTGGTCTCAAATCATTCAAAATTAACAACCATAGTTAATCAAGTGAATTTGGTTCCAAAAAAATAAATAAAATAAAATAAAAAATTTCAATAGAGTAAATTGTTCCTATTTTTACTGCCCCTAGTAAAGATTGCCTCCAGTAATTCCTGCAAGAGAGATTGCATTACCGTTGTCAGCCTCGCTAGATTCTCCCTCCCCCCCCAACCTTTTTCCTCCATCTCACCTCAAAATTCCCGCTCACCCCATCCAACCACTCATCTCCACCCCCACCCAATCCGGCGCCATCCCGTCATTATTTAATTCCAACTGTGGACCCCACCACTCACGAGTCATCATTTATTCCCTTTCAGACCAACCCCCCACAAAAAACTCCCCCCCTCCCCCCAAAAAAATCTTCATCATTCTCCAATGTCTTCCTCCCTCCTCCTCCTCCTCCTCCTCTCCCTCCCCCTCATCACCTCCTCCTCCCCATTCGGTAAGCAACCAAGCAATCTCACTTCTACCAACTAGTCATTTTCGATCGCAAACTTTTATTACTTTTTAATGAATTAATATGTACCCAAATTTAAATTTAAATTTGGTTGTGCAGGAATGTACTATTTGATCGACTGCGGCGGCAGCTCCAACTTCACCTCAGCTCTGAACCGCACCTGGCTCTCCGACCGCTTCTTCTCCTCCGGCTCCCCCGCCGTCGTCCCCGACCCCCACCGCTTCTCCGCTCCTCAGGAACGCACCCTCCGCTTCTTCCCCCCCACCCACTCCGGCAAAAAGAACTGCTACTCCCTCCCCGTCCCACTTTCATCCTCCAAATCCCAATCCCAACGCTTCTACCTCCGCCTCTTCACTCTCTACGACAACTACGACTCCAACCTCCACTCCCCCTCCTTCGACGTCTCCATCCGCTCCACCACCGTCTTCTCCTGGCGCTCCCCCTGGCCCCAATCCGTCTCCCGCTCCGGCGCCTACTCCGACCTCCTCGTCTTCGCCTCGACCAGCACTCCTACCCTCGACCTCTGCTTCTACTCCATTGCCACAGATCCGCCTGTCGTCTCGTCGATTGAGATGTTCCAGATTGATCCGCTGGCATATGATTCTGCCACCAGAGGTGGTGACAGTAATCTGATTCTTGTTAACTATGGCAGGCTGACCTGCGGCTCGGATCTGTTTGGTCCGGGGTTTACCATCGACGACGATGCCTTTGGGAGGGTCTGGCAGTCTGATTCCTCGTTTCGGAATCCGAATTTTAAGGTGAAGGAGTTGTCGTCCGCGGGGAGGAAGGTGATGGGCACGGATCTTGCTCATAGTTATTTTCCGGCCAAGCTGTATGAGGCGGCGGTTACGACGGTTGGGAGTAAGGACTATTTGGAGTACTTGTTGCCGGTGGATAGTAGTTTGGATTATATGTTGTGGTTTCATTTTGCGGAGATTGATTCTGGGGTGAATGCGGCGGGGAAGAGGGTGTTTGATGTGTATGTGAATGGGGAGAATGTGAGGACGATTGATATTTATAAGGAGGTCGGAGGGTTTCAGGCGTTTAAGTGGCATTATGTGGTGAAGAATTTGACGAAGAAGGAGATGAATGTGAAGCTGGTGCCGGTGGAGGGGAGGCCGATTATTAGTGGGTTGGAGAATTATGCGATGGTTCCGTTGGATTTGGAGACGGAGAGGAGTCAGGTGGGGGCGATGAGGGCGTTGAAGGAGTCTTTGAGAGTGCCGGAGAGGATGGGGTGGAATGGGGACCCGTGTGCGCCTTCGAGTTGGGATGCTTGGGAAGGGGTGACTTGCCATAAGAGTAAGGATGGGTCCTCGCTTGTCATTACACAATTGTGAGTAATAATGCTTATTTATTGTCATTATAACTTGGGATTCATGCAATTTGATTTAGAGCGAGTTGTGCTTTATGCTATTTTCAAACTGGTAATTTGGCTCTTATCAGAAGTTCACAATGTGAGTAGGGTACCTAATATATGTAAGCTTTGTAAACATGGCTGCATTAGATGATGCATTGTCTTCTAAGTAACTTATGCACAATTGGGGTTGTATACTGGATCTGGTTGGAGCCCAACCCAACCTGCCTAATCCAACAAAATAGGGGTTTTAGAGGTACAAAACATGCCCGAAGTTTATTGATTTTTAGTACTACTTTCCAAAAGCCACCGAAATTTTTATAGGTGATCCAAACTTTTTTTTGACAATGTAATGAATCACCTCACAACTTAGTTTGAGATAAATCCCACACATAATCAATATCAGCTAATTGCATTAATCTACAGTTAATGATGTGTGTTGTCATGTTCACTACATTTACTCTATTGTCTTATGCACTACAATCTCTCCCCTTGTTTTATGGGGATCCATGCAATTTTGCCGAGGATGTCACACTAGGTAGTGGTGTTCTTGTAGTGCACAAAATAGTGACTGTAGCTCTACTCTTATTTCGTGCCAATTGAATTGATTTATCGAGTCCTATAGTGAGAGGTTTTCGACAGGCTAAATGTTGACTCCTATGAGGTTTAACCTTAACACTCACTCTTATCATCTAACCATAGGGGATCCTTAGGCAATAAGTATCTTCTGCATCTAATAAACTTGACTAATATGGAATGGTTCGCCAGCTTGGCATACTTTTAGCCAATGTCTTTGGTCATATAATTTTAAGCATAAAGTTAATCTCACATTGAAGGCCAAATGGATTGATGCCCTTATCACCAAAAGAGAAAATAACGTTCGATTTTCTCATAAAGAACTAATTAAAACTGATTTAACCATATAATTTGTTGGGATGGGGGTGTCTACAAACACCACGGTGGCGCAACGGAACTAAATAGAGCAATGAAGAAGTCGAAGTAGTGGAACTAAATAGAGCACCGTGGTGTCTACAAACACCACGGTGGCGCAGCGGAACTAAATAGAGCAATGAAGAAGTCGAAGTAAATGAGACGAGTCAATGAATACCCAAGCAAATACATCCACAAATCCAATACAAACACAACGAGGATTTATCCCGGTTAGCTTTCGCTTAATCCGGATAGAAAATATAAGGAGATATAATATTCAACTAGAAGAGATTACAAAGAGTTAATAATTCACTCAATACAAAGAATTAAACTAATTCACTATGAACTATCTCTCTCTCAAGTCTTTCTTTGCAATGGAAAAAATATCAAATGAAGATCTCAACCTCTTATATTGGAGGTGATTACAATATATAGAAGAAGAATAGTGAGATTCCTAGGTTAATCTTGATTCTCAGTCGTACGATATAACCTGAAGAAGAAATAATTGAATAGGAGTCGTACGATCTGACTTAGAGTTGAAAATTGGGCTAAAACGACCTAACAAATCGAGGCCCAAAAAGAATACAACGCCGCGCACGGTCGACCGTCCAACAAGACTTGTCGACCAGCCTCCTTTCGACCAAAATCATGTACAACTGCAGTCAGGTGTGCAGTCTACCCCAACTTTGGACAGTCGATCGCAACTCTGCCTGCACTGTTGCTGCTCAGTTTTCTTCTACTCTCTTCAACGCTTCGACTTCCATACTTCATTATACCTTCTTCTAATCTGAACCACGAGTATTCAAGACATAATCCTAACAATCTCTATCTTGGATTGCATGCGAGTGCTATCACATGATGTGATTATTCAACCCCAAACTCTAATGAACTCCACTTGCAGAATGTACTTGGAACAATAATTTTTTCTACTAGTTGAACAAATCTCTACCTAATTTCACCGATTAGTATACCCCCTCAAGAGCACACTTCAGTAGGCATTATCACGGAGTTGCCAACCTCCACACGAACTCTACCTACATCAAGACACTCTCCACCTCCCGACGATATTCGAACGTTGCGGTCTCGAATTGATGATGCTAGTTGCGACAAACTAGATGAACTTAACGAGAAAAGAATCAACACTTGTACAAGAATTTTGGATTTTTCAAAGTTTGTAGAGATTGTTTTGGCTTGGTCCAACCACTCTCATATTTCTAGTCACCTTTCGACGACCCTGAAAAGTAGACAGAATTCCACCTTCAGCTATGTACCTGCAGCTCCATGCATCAAGAGTTTCCAAGGAAATTAGATTCGGTTTAAGCAGAGGAATATGCAAAACATCCCTTACAGTGAACATGTTTAGACATAACATCTTTAACTCACTGTCCCCTCACCCACTACTTCACAAATCTCTTCAGTTCCCATTCTCACACAACGCTCTGTAGTAGACTTACAAGTATAAAACAACTTACTATCGGAGCAAATATGAGAAGAATTTTTTGAGTCAAGAAACCAACTAAAATCCAGTTATAAAGAATTTGAAATAAGAAGACCTGAATCACCTGAATCACAAGCACTAACCATATAGGTGGTTGATTTTTCATCCTTGATGCTCTTCTGATTCTGCAATTTTCAACAGTCTTTCTTGATATGTCCTGACCTTTTGCAATTTCGGCAATGGATCGAATCATTTTGCATAGCACTTTGTCTTCTAGACAACTTTGAATAAACGATGATTTTCTGAGTCTCCTTCCTAAGTTAATTTTTCTTCAATGCTTTGATTACACCATCTACCGAAATACTCTTCTTGGAAGATCTACCATGTAGTGATCAAAAGCTCGTACGAATCTAACAGTAAATATATCATATTGAAAGCTTTATCTTCCTTACCCACATCCGCGTTGATTGCTTGAAGTTCAGACAATACCTTGTTGAACTTTGTGATGTGGTCTTGAAAATCGGCACCTTCCTAAATAGATAAACGGAATAACTTCCTCTTCCAGTGCATCCGTTCTAATAATGACGAACCAGAATAGTCAGCAATGAGTTTTTTTCACAAATTTGCCGCATCAGTTTCTTAAAGAAATCTGCACTTGATCTCATCTGTCAAATATAGTCGGATCAGACTTATGGTTCTTTCACAATTATCATCTCAAACATCCTCCTTCATATCGGATGACTTTTTATTCTTCTTGACAGTTAACTATAGACGTTTTTGAACTAGGACATAATACATGTCTACTTTTCAAAAATTGAAGTTGATCTTTTCATCGAAGTACTTGATCTTTAAAAAATTGTGACCTATCATCTTAACCAAGGGACTCGACAACCTGAAGCTCCGATACTACTTTGTTGGGATGTGGTGTCTACAAACACCCCGGTAGCGCAACGGAACTAAATAGAGTAATGAGGATGTCGAAGTAGTTGAGACGAATCAATGATCACCCAAGCAAATAGATCTATCAATCTAACACAAACACAACGATGATTTATCCCAGTTAGCTTTCGCTTAATTCGGATAGGAAATATAGGGAGATATAATATTCAACTAGAAGAGATTACAAGGAATTAATGATTCACTTAATACAATAAGGCTGAAATGACCTAATAAATCGAGGCCCAAAAAGAATACAGCGCTGCGCACAGTCGGCCATCCAACAAGACCGGTCGACCGATCTCTCGACGAAAACCCTATACAACTGCGGTCGACTGCAACTTTGGACAATCGACTATAACTTTGCTTGCACTGTTGTTGCTCAGTTTTCTTCTATTCTCTTCGACGCTTCGACCTCCGTATTTCATCATACCTTATTCTAATATGAAACACGAGTATTCACGCCATAATCCTAACATAATTGTGACTCGATCTGTTAACTTTCCCTTTTTATCAGTTCCATACATTCACTTGTAATGTACCAATTCCCACATTGACTTGAGATGTGAAAGCAAGTTCCAAGAAAGGGTTATGTGCCAAGCACAGATAGTGCAGCTGATCGGACTTCTCATGCTTAAGTGAAAGGTGACAGCATGATAGGTTCGATTATGGTCTTAGAAGAAATTAATTTGGGATGTTAGAAATAGAAGTCCCCCTCTCCTCAATGTGGGTTGGGTTGCTACGCCAAAAAAAAAAAGGAAAAATTCTTCCACTTGTTTGTGTGTTTTTTATTTGATACTTCAAATTTGTCTTTTATTTATCCTGTGCTCGGATTTTGCAGCTACCTCAATACTTGAGTTACCGTAGTTGTATAGAAATGTCTTTTTTTTTTAATGATTAAAGCTTAAGTTGGAATAATTTTACAAGTTTAGTACTTCACCTGCTGAGCGCAAAATCTAATGGTACATTTTTTTATATTGTGTTACTGTTTATGCAGGGACCTTGGTAGTCAAGGCCTGAAAGGTTATATAAGCGACCAACTTAATCTTCTTACAAACTTGGTAAGCGTGTAAGTATCAATTTGTTTTGTATTTTATGCCTGTAAGTGCTTTCATTATTGCATTTTAGTGTTAAAAATTATACACTTTGAGATTTGATATGCAGCAACGTGAATACATCTGAGGACAAGTGTGAATTCCTGAAGTTATTTAACAATGCTTGTGCACCATTTTACACTATGTCCACTTGGGCATTTATAATACCCACTTAGTGGCAGAGGGCTGCATGCTCAACTTTAATATATTTTGGAGCTTCTAGAATGGAAATATTTGAGTTTTTAGTGTAACAATAACAAACTTCCCACTTACCTGCCAAGCACTTGTAGTGCAAGTGCAACTGTGCAAGTGGCAATGCTTCTCACTATTAAGTGACCTCTAAGTGAGAGGTCATTGGTTCGATTCCGGTCTAAGACAGAATTAATTTGGGGCGTTGGAAATATCATGTCTCCCCCAATGTGGCCAGCTACGGCCGAATGCCAAAAAAAACCCAGAAAACTCCCGACTTACCTATCTCGATGAAGCCTATTGAGTTTGTGTGATAGAGCTTGATGTCCCAAATCTAGACCTGCATTATTGATATCAATGACACTGTTTTTTGGTTATCCTTCAATCTGTAGACCTTTCTTACTGAAAATAATAAGCCAGCCTTTATTTCTCAGGTTAGTTGCTAATTTCTGCATCAACTATTGGCATGGTATCTTCCTTTTATAAAAAATATTTGCATGGTATGAAAACTCTAGACCAAGATGACTTGGCCATATTAGATCATATTAAATGAGGTATGTCTCCAATTACTGGTAACGCTGGAAACCTAACGCTACAACCACACATTGTCCTCTACGGCTCTACCACTTATGAAGTAGTAGACTGTCAGAGCTACTTTATGGAAGAAATCTGAAAGGACAAATGTGCTAGCTTCAACCTCCAGAAAATGCAATACCATTACATGAACTAAATACTAACAACATATACAAATGACTGAATCTTAGATTTCTAAAATTATGTTTGAAGTTCTTGAATTGTCCTTCTTGACAATAAATAAAAGAGTAACATTTCTGGTTTTAATTTTAGAATGAAAGGTCTACCTTTTTTTAACCAATGCTATTTCAATAGAAAAGTCAAGAAAACTTATCTAAATATTAATGAATTAATTATTATTTTTTGATTAAATAATCTACAAAGTAAGAATTTCATGCTCATCTTATCTTTAAAAAATAAAAAAGTAAAATATCTTATATGCTCTAGAAATTGGTTGTGTTAAAGGTTGTGGATGTATGTTCTATTGGAAGATATGACCCTTAGAAGCATAGGTATGGACAATATGTGATAATGTTGTGTCGTAACATGGAAAATTTTAACTTGTTCTGTTGAAATAGTAAGGTTCGTGTCAAACACCTGCAAACGTATGTCCAACGCAACAAATTCGAATATGTGTTAGTGCATATCATAGAGAGTACAATATTGAAGGTATCTGCCTACCTTACTGGATTATGCAATACTGACGGATGTTTACTTTACAGCTACGCGCAGGCACCTTATTAGCTATGTGTAGTAAGTATGAATATAGGGGTGATTAATTATATTGTCCTACCCAAGTGTAGGTTCAATGTATATTCTTTTCATCATTTTAGTTCATGGAAATCTCTTTGGGATACAATAGCAAAGTGGTTAACTCTCGCTGAATTTGTTATGATGAAGTTCATTTGTTACAATTACTATCTTTGTTGTTTATTATTTCAACTTTTAGTAATAAATGAATACATCATGTAAGACATGCTACTTCAGTAAAATTTAGTAAGAAATAACATAAACTGTTTCAACATTGTATTACTACTGCGTACAATTTCTCATCTACCTTCTTTACCACAAAAGTTTTGACTCTTTAGAAGTAGCTATTTGTATGTTGTTTTTTCACAGAACAAATTTAAGAATTATCATTTCTGGATATGGTGTTGAGTCGTGGTATATTATTGTTCTATTTGTCATGCAGGAATTTAAGCTCCAACTCATTGGGAGGAACTTTGCCAACTGGATTGGGTCAAGGATCACTAGCAAGACTGTGAGTGGTTTGTAATTAATCTATCAATAATTTATCTTATTTTGGTGGTGCTTAAATAATTTTTTCGTCCCTATGCTTCAGATAACTGTCTGATTGTTAACTAATTAATACTTGTTTATTGTTACTCTTTGAATTGGGGTCCAAATTGTCAATCAAAATGTTAAGACTTGGGCAGCTCAGAAACATGTCACTGAAATGAATGTAGATGGCATTCGCATTTCAGCATTTTGATGACTAACACGTCCTGGGCACCCATAAGTAATTAAAGATCCCATCATGAAAGATAAAATGAGGTATAATCTGTTAAGATGTCATGGGTATGTACAGTAGAGATAAATTATTGTACTAGTTAGAAGTAGGAGCAAGCCTAAATGTATATGGATTGAGGTAGTTCAAAAAGACTTGTTGAAATACGTGTGCAATCTATGTAAGAGTATTAATGCGTTTAAGGTGTAGTCAGTCAGTGTTTTTAGTAGCGGAGCGGGCGAAGCGGCCGCTTAAGCAGGAGTGGTCCTGAGGCCACTTCATTTCTTCCTGAAGCGGAGCTTAGAAGCAGTGCCCTCCATATCCAAGAGGAAAAAAAATTGGGTAGAGAAAGGAACATTTATCATTGCTGCATCATCATCATCATCTTCCTTGATCTCGCCGCCATTGATTAAGGGCCTCGCCGTCGTCGATCGGTGCTTTCGTCACTACTGCCATTGTCGATGTCGCCGTTGCCTCAAACTGTGAAGAGAGAAAGAACAGATTGGGGAGAGATGGAAATGTTTTAAGTTTAGGTTTTATTTTTAAGTGAAACGGGTCGGGTTGACACGCCTCACTTGAATTTATCCAAGTGAATTCAAGTGAGGCGGGTTTGACCTGCCTCGTTTCACTTAAAAATAAAACCTAACCTACCCAATCTCTAAGTTATGTTCTCCCTCCCTTCTAAATCTGGGAGGCGGCAACGGCCTTGATAGCTGAAATGACAGCGGCAAAATCTCTGATCGATGACGGTGAGGTGTCAGATCAATGAGGCGACAATTGAAGGCATAGAAACACAACTTTTCTACAATATTTTCCTCTCTTCTCTTTCTATTATACATATCTGTGTATAATATACTTCGAAGCGTCAATGAAGCGGTCACTTAAGCGCCCACTTAAGCGTACAAGCTTGAAGTGGCCATTCAACCGCCCGACACTGCTTCACGCTATATATATATATATATATATTGAAGCATCAATGAAGCGGCTGCTTAAGCGCATAAGTGTGAAGCGGCCATTCAACCTCTCCACACTGCTTCATGCTATTGAAAACATTATAGTCAGTACACGGTAGTCCTCAAAGGAATCTAGGATTCCCTTTATTGGTATAACACATGTATAGTTTGAAAGAAATGTTGGATTTTATGAGACTGAAATTTGAGATTTTTGTCCCCTCCCTTTTCTGTGGGAATCGTGGAGGAATCAAATTTAAAAAGACTAATATGTCCCTGCTTCTTTCCACCTAACACCCCAACAACTCTATGTTAGGGTTTTGACCTCAAATACACGTAGACACTGAGTACTTGAAGTTGGAGAAGAAGAGGAGGAGACAAAGACAGTAAGAGAAGACAATAGCAAGTAGAATAAGTTTAGTTTGGAGAGTTGCGGTCGACCGACCATAGCTGCTGAGAGTTCTTCGGGTGTACAGGTCCAACATAGGAGGGGACGGTCGACCGTGAAGTCGACCGGTCCTGTCTCGGGTTTGGCTCTACACGTTGCGGTCGACCGACCTTGGGGGTGCGGTCGATCGACTTCGGCGCTGATTGTTTTTGGGCTTACAAGTTTAAGGCCCAGTTGCTGGATTTGTGTTTATCTTTCAGGGTTTACTTAGGGGCTATATATATGGCTGTAGACTCTAGGGTTTAGATATCTGAAAAGATCCAAAGAGAGATTTGGTGAGCCATTATCATTATTCAACTTCAAGAGGGAATTGTGCCGAGTGTTTCAAAGGTGAGAGAGAGAGATTGAGAGTTGTAATCTCTTTTCTCTTTTGTAATCTTTGTATTTCTTGGGGATAAGAAGTATTGGTTATCTCTGCATATTGATTATGTTCTTGTGAGATCTTGCATATATTGTGGTGCCTTGTTCTTGGTTTATCTAAGTCTTGGGAGTTTCTATTTCTTGTGGTGTGTTTCCGCTATTAGCACTACGAGTTGTTGGGTAGATTCTTCAATACTCTACTCACATCCGCCACAGTTGCCACCACCGCTGTCCCCCCTACCACTCGTTGCCACCATCGTCGTTGCCAACTCCACCACCGCTGACCGCACCACTGTCATCGCCACCACTGCCCCATCATTATTGCTACCACCACCTCCACTATCACGACCATCACTGTTGCCGGTACGACTACCCCCACCACTGTTTCTGTAGGATAATGACTCGATTCTGGTTCAGATTGTTTTGGAGTATCTGCAGCAAATGAAAGTTACAGTATATCAGTCGACTGGATTGGAGGATCAGGCGACTGTCCAGAGAAGTTTTAAAGGCTTGGGATACAGCAGCAGCAGTCGACTGCCCAGTCGACTGCCCTGAACAAGACCAGTCGACTGCTTAGGTGACCAGTCGACTGTGTACGGGATTTTGAACTAGAAAAGGCCCAGTAGTTTCCCTATAAATACACTTGTTAGGGTTTTGTAATTAGTGACGAAATTAGAGACCCCTATTCGGTTTTGTAGCCGTCATCTTTTGTAAAGGGTTTGTTTTCGCCCATTGGTGATTTTTTGAAGAAGAAACCCCAACCGCCCCGTGGATGTAGGCATGTGTTTTGCCGAACCACATTAAATCTGTGTGTCCTTGTGTTGGTTTGTTTTTCTGTGTTTCTCTCCGCTGTTTCTCTCTTTGATTCCGCATTGGTTAATTTGTTTTGTATTCCGCGCACAACAAGTGGTATCAAAGCTTTCGGTTCGACCTAGAGGGAGATGGCGGGTGATGCAGATGCAACCAAGGATGTTGTGGGATCAAGTTCGTCCAGAACAACGATTCACAACGCAAAATTTGAAGTTGAAAAATTTGATGGGACAAACAATTTCGGGATGTGGCAATGTGAGGTGTTGGATGTTCTTGTTCAACAAGAACAAGATGTTGCTTTGGAGAAAGAAAAACCAAAGGATATGTCCGAAACAGATTGGAAGAAGTTGAATCGAGTAGCGTGTGGGACTATTCGGCTCTTTATTGCGAAGGCTCAGAAGTATGATTTGATGAGGGATACCGTTGCTGCGGTGTTGTGGAAGAAGCTCGAAGACAAATACATGAGGAAAAGTTTGGAGAATCGGCTGTATTTGAAGAAGAGACTTTTTCGCTTCACCTATACAGAAGGTATGTCTATGAATGCTCATGTTGAATCATTTAATAAATTATTGGCTGATTTGTTAAATTTGGATGAGCAAATTAAAGATGAAGATAAAGCCCTAATTCTGTTGAATTCATTACCTGAAAGTTATGATCATTTAGCAACAACGTTAATATATGGAAAAGATACTGTGAAATATGAAGATGTTGCAAATGCTTTGTTGAATAATGAAACTAGGAGAAGGGATAAAATGGTTGATAGAGAAACTTCTGAAGCATTGATTGTAAGGGGCAGGACTGAGACCAGATCTGAGTCCAAATCTGGGAAAAAGGGAAACAAATCTCGTTCCAAATCGAGAGGAGTTTCGAAGGACAGGAAAATACCGGCCAAAGATGAATGTGCTTTCTGTCATGAAAGGGGGCATTGGAAAAAGGATTGTCCAAAGCTACGAAATAAGGGAAATTCGACTGCAAATGTGACTGTTGATAATTTAGATAGTGGCGAGGTTTTTTCTTTTGCACTTGCTTCTAGTCCCTCACTTTATCAAGAAGTATGGTTTCTTGATACAGCAGCCTCCTATCATATGTCTTGGAAAAAGGAGTGGTTTACTTCTTTGGAGTATATGGATGGTGGTGTAGTTTTGATGGGAAATGATGCACCTTGTAAGAAGGTAGGAATCGGGAAGATTGAATTGCTAATGCACGATGGTCTTATTAGGGAGCTTTCAGATGTATGGTATGTTCCAGATTTGAAGAAGAATTTGATTTCACTTGGTGCTTTGGAGGCCAGTGGATTGAAATTTGCTAGTGAAGGTGGCATTCTGAAGGTGACTAGCGGATCACTCGTGGTGATGAAAGGGCAAAGAAAAAGGAACTTGTTTTTCTTGCAGGGAAAAACATATTTGGGTGAGGCTGCCAGTGTAACTGAAAGGCCTAAACAGGTTGTTCCCGACTCTACTAGGTTGTGGCATATGCGACTCGGGCATGCAGGAGAAAAGGCCTTGCAGGGGCTTGTGAAGCAAGGGTTGCTTAAAGATGCTAAAGGGTGCAAGTTGGAATTTTGTGAACATTGTGTTTTGGGTAAGCAAACTAGGGTGAAATTTGGTACAGCTGTACATCAGATAAAGGGTATCCTCGATTATGTGCACACAGATGTTTGGGGCCCTACTCAGACACCTTCTATGAGTGGTAGACACTGGTTTGTTACTTTTGTTGATGATTACTCCAGACGAGTTTGGGTATATACCATGAAGCACAAAGATGAAGTTTTGACATTGTTCACAAGTTGGAAGAAGAAAGTTGAAAATCAGACTGGTAGGAAGATTAAGGTTTTGAGGTCAGATAATGGAGGGGAATACAAGAACGATCCGTTTCTGAAATTGTGTGAAGATGAAGGGATCCAGAGGCACTTCACAGTTAGGAAGACTCCACAGCAAAATGGGGTTGCAGAAAGGATGAACAGAATCTTACTTGAGAAGGTGAGATGTATGTTAGCACAGTCTGGATTGAAGAAGACATTTTGGGCAGAAGCTGTTATATATGCAAGCCACATTGTCAACCGTTTACCATCAGCAGCACTTGAAGGCAAAACGCCTATTGAGGTATGGAGTGGTAAACCTGCATCTGATTATAGTTTTTTGCATATATTTGGTTGTCCTGCTTATTTTCATGTAACTGAAACTAAACTTGATGCAAGAGCCAAAAAGGCTATATTTGTTGGTTTTAGTACTGGTGTCAAAGGTTATAGGTTGTGGTGTCCAGAACAAAAGAAGTTAGTAATCAGCAGAGATGTGACTTTTGATGAGACCAGCATGATTAGCTCGGGACAGTCGACTGGTGGTATGGGACAGTCGACTGGTGAGCAGCAGAATAGTGGGACAGTTCTCCAACAGGTGAGTAGCAGAATCTCGGGACAGTCGACTGATGTACAGGAGCAGTCGACTGGTGGTCTAGAACAGCAGAAGAGTGGGAGCTCGGGACAGTCGACTGTTGGCAATAACCAGTCGACTGGTAGGAGAGTTCTCCAACAGGTGGAGTTAGAAAAGTTTTCAGTTGAAAATCCTATTCCTGTCCAAGATGAAGATGATGTGGTTGATACTGAGAATGATGAAGAAGTTCCTATCCAGCAGGTAGAATCAATTGCAGTAAGAAGGCAAAGAAGAGATATCAAACGACCGTCTCGTTTTACAGATACAGTTGCATTTGCTCTTCCCATTGTGGATGATGAAGTTCCCTCCAACTTCAAAGAAGCTACTAGAAGTTCTGAAAATGCAGATTGGAAAGTTGCTATGGATGAAGAGATGAACTCTCTTCATAAGAATAAGACTTGGGATCTAGTGCAACTACCAAAGGGGAAGAAAGCAATTGGTTGCAAGTGGGTGTATACGAAGAAAGAAGGTCCAAAAGGCAGTGTTCGGTTCAAGGCTAGACTAGTTGCAAAGGGGTATGCTCAACAGGAAGGTATTGACTATAATGAAGTGTTCTCTCCGGTTGTTAAGCATCCTTCTATTTGGATTTTGTTAGCATTGGTAGCACAGGTTGATCTTGAATTGACACAGATGGATGTGAAGACTGCATTCTTACATGGGATCTAGATGAAGAAATATTTATGTTGCAGCCAGATGGGTTTAAGACAGCTGGGAAGGAAAGTTGTGTTTGCAGGTTGAAGAAGTCTCTCTATGGGTTGAAGCAATCTCCAAGGCAGTGGTATTTGAGGTTTGATCAGTTTATGAAAGTGCAGGGATATTCCAGAAGTGAGTATGATCATTGTGTCTACTTCAGGAAGTTGCAGAATGGTTCTTTCATATATCTGTTATTATATGTGGATGATATGTTGATTGCCTCTAAAAATGCTAAGGAGATTCAAAATTTGAAGAATCAGCTGAGTTCTGAATTCGAGATGAAGGATCTTGGTGAAGCCAAGAAGATACTTGGGATGGAGATAGCTAGAGACAGGGCAAAGGGCATAGTAAGTTTGACACAGAAGCAATATCTTTTGAAGGTGCTGAAACGGTTTGGTATAGATGAGAAAACTAAACCAGTCAGTACACCCTTAGCTCCTCATTTCAGAATTAGTGCTTCTCAGTCTCCAAGTACAGATGAAGAGAGACAGTATATGGCTAATGTACCTTACACTAGTGTGGTTGGCAGTTTGATGTATGCCATGGTTTGTACTCGACCAGACATCTCTCAGGCGGTGAGTATGGTTAGTCGATATATGCATGATCCAGACAAAGAGCATTGGCAAGCGGCAAAATGGATTTTGAGGTACATAAGTGGCACCACAGATGTGGGTTTGAAGTTTGAAAGGGATGAAAATATTAGCAGGTTATTGGTGGGTTATGTTGATTCTGACTATGCAGGTGATCTAGATAAGAGGCGGTCTACTACAGGTTATTTGTTTACTATGGCTAGAGCACCTATAAGTTGGAGGTCCAATTTGCAGTCCACTGTAGCGTTGTCTACTACTGAGGCTGAATACATGGCAGTTGCTGAGGCCATGAAGGAAGCCATTTGGATACATGGACTTTTGAAGAGCTTGGGAATTCATCGGGAGAAGGTGGAGGTACACTGTGACAGTCAGAGTGCTATTCATTTAGCGAAGAACCAAGTTCATCATTCGAGGACCAAACATATTGATGTCCGTTATCATTTTGTGCGTGATTTAATAAAGGATGGTGATATTCATTTGGTGAAGATTGGAACAGCTGATAATCCTGCTGATATGTTGACCAAAGTTGTTGGGGCAGCCAAGTTCAAGCATTGTATGAACCTGGCTAATATTTTGCATGTTTGATAATTTGGCATGGGCGGTTGGGATGGTGCTTCGCTATTTGTTTGCCTAGTATGTGATATCATACTAAGGTGGAGTTTGGAATTTGTTACATTGGGTGATGAGCAGTTGTTTTGGAGTATTTTTTGGAGATTGCTTGGGCTACTTGGAAGATCTCACCAAGGTGGAGATTGTTGGATACTTGGAAGATCTCGCCAAGGTGGAGATTGTAGGATAATGGCTCGATTCTGGTTCAGATTGTTTTGGAGTATCTGCAGCAAATGAAAGTTACAGTATATCAGTCGACTGGATTGGAGGATCAGGCGACTGTCCAGAGAAGTTTCAAAGGCTTGGGATACAGCAGCAGCAGTCGACTGCCCTGAACAAGACCAGTCGACTGCTTAGGTGACCAGTCGACTGTGTACGGGATTTTGAACTAGAAAAGGCCCAATTCGAAAAGGCCCAGTAGTTTCCCTATAAATACACTTGTTAGGGTTTTGTAATTAGTGACGAAATTAGAGACCCCTATTCGGTTTTGTAGCCGTCATCTTTTGTAAAGGGTTTGTTTTCGCCCATTGGTGATTTTTTGAAGAAGAAGAAACCCCAACCGCCCCGTGGATGTAGGCATGTGTTTTGCCGAACCACATTAAATCTGTGTGTCCTTGTGTTGGTTTGTTTTTCTGTGTTTCTTTCCGCTGTTTCTCTCTTTGATTCCGCATTGGTTAATTAGTTTTGTATTCCGCGCACAACAGTTTCTGCTGTTGTTTTCGTCACCACCATTGCACCACTGCCACTGCCACCACCACGACAACAATCAGGACCGTCATTGTTGCCGACCATCATCACCAGCACCATTGTCTTTGCCGCCGATTCCTCCCCCCCCCCCCCCCCCCCCCCCCCCCCCCCCCCCCCCCCCCCCCCCCGCGCGGTGTTCAATCACCATCAGGTTGGTAAAAGTAACAATCCTAGGAATGCAATGTGCTATACCAAACACAATAATGAAGGACTCACGGGATAATCCTGGGAATTCTTTCATTCCTTAGAATCCTCCACTATGGCTACCAAGTTAAATTCCCAGAGTGTGAATCCTGATGCATCTAACTGTTGGATTTTTTTTTTGACTCAACTAACTGTTGGATATTATGAGAATAATATGTTCAAACTATATAGTTATATTAACAGTTAATAACAATAATTGTAATTTTTTTTTGGGTCATGGATATCGAACTGAAGTTGGTTTGGCCTTATATTATGAGCCCAATACCCAACAAGGTGCATGTACAAGAAGTTGTATATGTTCCTCCTGGAAGCAGTGCACTAGGTATTCCACAGTCTATGATATGTAGGGTATAATGCTTTAAGCAAAACCCTAATCCTTTATTGTGTTTTACTCTCAATTGTTCTTCGTTAATATCTGATTATTCTTGATTATTGTTGAAATATCCTCAATATGAACCATACTAATGAGACATGGGATTGGAATTGAATAAAGCCACACTTATATCATATGGGATAATTGGGATTTGAATACATGGGAAGGACTAGATAGACATGTCCACACTACACATTCAACTATCTCGTTATAGAAATTAGAGATATTCTAGTTGTTGACTTAACAGTTAACAGAGAACATGATCTCCACTGAGATGAAGGAGAAAATGATTCATATAACTATCAAACAAAACTTTGTAATTTCTTGGAGACTTTATAAAATGTTTTTTTAAATAGGAAAATGTGGAATATGACAACCATGTTTCATTAGTTAGACAATAACTAAACATAACCCATATATCTGGGAAAAGTCAACTGCATGATAAAGAAAGATAAATGACTCAAGCTATCAACATATGACTAGCCCGGCCAACAAATCAAAAAGAAAAGAAAACATCCCAAAACCACATACACTCTTCGTCCTAACTGATACAACCTCTTCCAAGGTTGAAATCGAGTATAAAATGTGAGATAATTTGCTTGATGCTCTCCTCTCTTTGTAGGCCCCAGTCACCATTTTTAACTTCCTATATTCAGGCCTAGAGTTGGAGGTCCAAGCTCAAGCCCATGCCCATATGCCCACTTCTGATGACTCCATTAAGTGGTTAGCTAGGAGGGGTTAGGTCCAAGGCTATCATGGAATTGAGAGGGTTTTAAAAAAAATAAAAATTTCTGTATATTTGAAGGGTTCAAACTGAAAAAAGCACAAAGTGCTTCTCCCCAATTGAAAAAGCCTTCAAACCTACAAGAGGATGTACTTCATAGCATTAATTTGAATGGTTGACCCTACTAGTCAACTAAGACAACCAATGTCTCCATCTCCATGGCTCCAACTGCCAATAACACCACCAGACACCGCCATCTCCACGGCCACCTCTCCGCTCTGGCCTAGTCATTGTGGGATCCATCGATATGAACCTTGGGCTTTCCTTGCCCCATCAGAGGGAAGTGGAGAATTTGGCGAAACATGTTCGCCGACACCTGCACGAGTCCCAGCACTGTCACATTTATCTGATAACCGAACCTGATCCGGACCCGGCATTGGACTGGAACCGACCTAATCTATACGTGTCCGGGTCCGGGTCCTAAAATAAGACCCGATGCACTTTTGGGTCCGGATCCGGGTCCGTGTCCGCTCAAAATAGAACTGACCCGGACCCATTAAAAAATACTACCAAACATATAGAATTTAAATAATAGGGTTATAGGTATATACATATAAAAGTAATTGTTGAAGATAGATATGTAAATATAATATTAATTCATGTACTTAAGAGCAAAAATTGTTAGAATCGTAGGGTATCGGGTGCAAAAATACTTAAGTGCAAATATTTATTCTCTACTACTGGACCCGACGGGTAATTTTTTAACTAGGACCCGGACCCGGTTCTTGCAAGTCCGGGTATGGGTTCAATTTTTGGACCCGTGAGGTACCGGGTCTGGGTCCGGGTAGTGGAGGACCTGACCCGATACTAGCTTTACCTGCATCGGTAGATTCTCCCCTTGCCAAGGCCTAGGTCGACCTCTGACATCCTCTTGAACAGCTTTGCATCTCTATGAGGTACCTCGATGGCTCTGCATTGATCCCTTAAAGGTACCAACACGTCGTCATCGTCAACAATTTGATGCGAGAGGTGGAAAGCCTGGTGACACCTTGCCGTAGCGGTCTCTCTCCTTGTAATGGCCTTAATCCACCTCCGACGTCCTCTTTGTCGGCTCCCCATCGAGCACTCATTCTCTCTACGCCAACTTGATGGCGCTGCATCGATTTGTCAGCGGGTTCACTGTCAACAACTCGATGGTCCGGCGATGTGATGCGAGTTCTCAACATCCCAAATCCCTCAACCTGAAGAGGATTTTGCCAAACAATCACTACTAGTTTGGATCTTCGGGGGGTGGGGGGGTGGGGGGGAGAGCTAGAGCCAATAACGGTGGTCTCCTCCACTTCCCTTCCACTTCCCAACTGGAGATCAGGCTTGATTGAAAAAAATAGAGAGAGATCTAGAGAGAAGAGAATTAAAAGTACTTTTTTCATTGTTGACGTTAAGATTTTAAATGTCGGATATCAGTGTCATGTTTGTCCAAGAATTTTTGTGTATATCGGGATATATGGAGGGATATATCAATTTATCTAAATATATCAGATTGTTTTGTACGATAGAAAAATATATCCTTGATATGATCTACATGACATGTACATACATTGCTTTCTCACATTCATCATATAAATAACACAAATAATACGATACTAACCAAATTAATGAACACACATGCATTATGCACACATACACTGCACATTAATTATATACAATAAATCATGTGATGCCAAACATGCATCTGCATGAGCTAATTGTAGCATAATAAAATTGAAAAATCAACCAAAACAAACTATATATATATATATATATATATATATATATTAAACATAGAAACCATCACAAAGTTTGACATATCTAATTCGAAACAAAAGAAAAGAACAACTTATAAGAAATCAAGCAAAGTGATAAAGTTTTAAACGTCATAATCATTTCAAACATAGCGTGCCGCGAGCGTTTTCTTTTTTCTTTTTTCCTTCTTTTTTTACTTTCAGATCCGCGAGTTCTATAAAGAGATTGGGCTCAATTGGGTTGGTATGGATGCTGATTTCAGGTTTAATTTGATTTGAATCAGTAAAACTAAATGCCTTTTTGAATAGATATCACGGACAACATTTGGTGAAATGTTGGGTGATATATTGGCCGAAATAGGATATAACGGAGATATATTTCCCAAAACTACATACACTAAATATATAAGTATATCGTGTCGGTTTACTCTCCATCCTGATATATCGGCCGATATATGAGATATATTGAGGATATTTAAAACATTGGTTGAGGTTGAAAATCACTACTGGATATAACTGATAATGATGTATACTTCAATAAAAAAGAAAACCAGTTTGCTTTTATAAATATATCACTAAATTTTAGATTGTGTGTATTCTTTTGCTTTGTCTATCAGAGATTTGTCGTCAAACCAATTTTCTGGGAGCATTCCGGATAGCTTTGGCTCATCAAATCTGCAACTTGTGTAAGTAGCTGATTTTGTCCTTTATTCATTTATTCATCCTTTCACTATGGATGATGGAGTCGCATACTAGATTTTTAGTATTGGAGATATTCACCAAATAAAAAGAAACGGAAATGATGTTGGTTATGTGTTGTCCCCTTGTTTGAATATCTATTAATTAGTTTCGTATTCTGGTGCAGGCTGTTGAACAATAATGACTTAGATGGACAAGTTCCAGAAAAACTTTATTCAATTGGTGTACACGGTGGAGTTATAGAGTATGCACTTTCAAAGCCTCTGTATTTCTTATTTTTTAATTTTATATGTATAATGATTATTCCATCGACTTTCCTCTATATTTCCTACATTTGCATCATATTAGGCAGCTTCATCTTAGTGCAAATTTACTTTTGCTAGCATTGTTATATGCGTGCTATGCTTGTAATTCTCAATTATAACAGAGTCCCGCATCATTGATTTATTAAATTTGGCATTTACTTGCTTTTCAGAACTGTCGAAGTAAGTCATCCCATTGCATGCCCTGTGTGTTTATAACGGATAAATGTTTCGGTCATCATGAAAGAGAAAATGTGCAATGTTAATTGTGTATTCTAATCATGTGACTTCAAATATTCTAGTTATGACAAATAATTTTGCAACTCCCTTGAGTAAAACATCTTGTAGCACCTATGATGTATATGATTATTGGTGATTCTTTTTTCTTTTTTGGGAGACAACAAAATACTAGAACTTAATAGTTCTCTGTCCAAGATTAAACATCAAGTGGAATAAAATATTTGTATGATAGGACAGTCTTAATAGATAATGAATGTCTGAATATGGAGATGAAGTAATTTGAATGAGCAATCTGCAGCAATATCACATGGTTATACTTTCAACATTAGTTCACATGCAACTACTTTGGGTTCATAATATCTTAATTTGGAAGGACACTGAATAGATTATAAGACATCCCAAATTACTATCATTAAACTTGTTAGAACATAAATACAAATCCCTCAATCGTCTTCACAACATCGTAGTTTTGGTCTAGGGGTACAGATCCCTGGAGACGTAATTGTTGCCAGCTTACCAGTTTGCGTGCAGGTATTTGGATTCTGCGAACAATGTATGTTTAAATTCGGAAGTATACAATAATGTAGTTTATGTTGTCAATAAATTAACCATATAGACAACTAACCTTTTGATTGTACACTGCAGTGGCTATTTTTTTATTACTAAAAGAGTCATTGGGCAAATAGATTTTAACATGAATGCATGCATAATTTGGATACTCTCATGATTTTTTTTGCAGTCTCTCAGGTAATAAAGGTTTGTGTGGTGTACCCACTCTGCCTGCATGTCCCTTCTTTTGGGAAAGAGGGCACTTGTCCACAGGAGGAAAAATGGCTATTGGCCTGTCTTGTGCTGTTGTTATCACTTTGATACTCCTATCAATTTATATATTCTACATTAGGAGGAGAAGGAATGACTATGATTTTGGACTTCCTCAAGATTTGATATGTGAGTATAATTGGCATTCATGTTTGTTTTTAATTTTTATTGTGGTCATTGTTGTCAGTTATGTTCTGTATTTAGTATCTTGGCCTATGTTTCATCCTTGCTTGTTCTGTTGATACTGTATTAGTGACCCCACCTGAGCCACCAATCCTTACAGTACTTGTAGATAGTTAAAATTTATTCCGAACTCTTTTCAAATTATGTTTGGATGCTCAAGATTGTTTGAAGTTTCTGATATTCGGAGTGGTTTTTACTTGCTACACTAGATCATTACACATCCAATGTTCACGTTTATATCTCAGAACATTAGTCATTGGGAGCCTCTTTTATTCTTTCAAGCCATAATCATACCATCAATTTCAGTGTTTGCTTAAAAGTTTGTGTCATAGGTTTATAGCTCTTCTTAAAGTCAAACCAACACAGCCTTCTCACATTATATGATAGTGTAGATATTTAGGATCACATCAACTTGCAAAGGGTGGTGTAGCGCCAATAGAAGAAAGAGTGTAGAAGAGACAACTGAGGCGAACAATATTTCACTGTTAAATTTCAACCATTCAGGTATACCGGTAGTGAAAGCTAAAATCTGACCGGATTCCCATGTAAGGGATTCAGGTAACTAGTGTATGGATGTTGTTTTTTCTTTTTTTGGAACAAGGCCGTAGCCACACACATTAATTGGAGATTTTATGGTGCAGGAGGGATTCAAGTACCTGACCTCTTGCTCTTCAGAGAAGAGGCGTACCACTAGGTCACCACTAGGTCACAGTGACACTTGCGTAATGTATGGAAATTGGAAGTTGGTTGATGATATGTTGTTAATTGTCCCCTGTGCATGTCTTTTCTGTATTAATTAGTTTAAGAAAGCAGGTAGGAGAAAAGATCCTCCAGTGGCTTTTAACAAACCATGAATTTTGAGGCAGCCCTGTTTCATGCAAAAAAAGATATTAGAACTAGAAAACTATGTTATGACTTTTATTTCAAAATTCATCACAACTATCATATCATATCTTATTTTAAAGCTCGTGAAAATTTTACGTCTTCCCAGATGAACTTTCTTAGTTTCAAGTGTATATATATAGAATTACCTTTTCAAAATAAAAAAGATTGAATATATTGAGTAACCTTCAGCACGATATCATTTAAATCCTATTTTAATTTCGTTATTTGTTCTCTCTTTCAGCAATTGCTGCCAAAAGAAATCGGTACCAGAGACAGAAGTCACTAATGCTTTTAGAGATGGAAACACAATCAGATGGCTACACTCCAACACTCTAAAATCCGCATCGACAACCATTGAAAGTAACGACAGAAGATACTGATGTTCATACATGTGAATGAAGGGAGAGGTTTGTATTTGAACTTCTGCTTCTTTGGTCTTCACATCAAGATTATTTTTCCCTCAGAAAGATGGTAAAGGCTAGTAGCAACTAGAAGTGGCTTAAATATTGCAGCAATGAGGCTATTTCTTCTTTTTGAGATCAAGCCCTTCCTCAGGCTTGGGGCAAATGTAAAATAGAAAATGTATATCTATGCAGCATTTATCAGTTTGGTGCCAAGTTACTGAATTTTGTTATCTGGCTTATTCTTTTAGCTCAGTCAAGTCGAAACTGATGGGGCATTTGTGAAACAGTGTATAAATGCATCAGATGGATACTTGTGCAAAAAAATAATGAGGACTATTTTTAATATATGGATAACGACTAGTTGTTTCATATTAATAAGCCATGTGGTAACAAATACTTACACCTGATATTATATCTCAAACTTATATATCTTCTGCAAGAAGATAACGAGTTCTCCGAGGCTCTGAGCCAACGCATTAGATAGCCAATGCATTAGATTCTGAGAGTTGAATTTGCTCAAAATATTTGTAAAGCCGTTAAGGAATGACTCATAATTTATCCTAACTTGTGCTGTAGTAAATGAGTGATTGAACATGTACAGAACATTCGGAAGGGCGGTCTATATACTCTACATTGCATGTGAAAGATGCATCATGCACTTCAGCCGTCACTGTGATATTTTATTTAACCTGAATTTTCTTTTCTAACACTTATTCAAAATCTAAAACAAAAATGTGAAAAACATAAGAATTATGCTATTACAAATTCTAATTTTCATCTTTTAAAACAATAAACACATTTATTGCATACATTTTGTACAACTGCACTCACATGCCGAAGAAAAAAGATAAATTATGATATGCAGTTTTGAAGTTAAAATATGCTATACAGTTTTGTAGTTTTTCATATGCTTTCAGCCGGAAACTTTCTCTCGAGGAAGCGTTTGGATATGCTGATTTTAGGGAAAATTTTGTGATTTTTGCATGACCCATTCTTTGGCAGGGGAAACTGCAAATTTTTAGTTGGCGCCACTTGCCGCCTCGGTCTTTATAAGAATTATTTTTCTATAGTACAAGTGGATGATGATGAAAAGTGCATTTTTGGAAAAATTAGTTGAGAAAACGTATATTAAACTGATTGTCGGTGCAGCAAACATTTGGTCATATCATGATAGGGTTTGGTTGGTTTGGAGACTGATATTTAGTTACCTATAAATCTCACTTCTACCATGTGTGCCTTGGCGATTGATTGAATGGTATGACTTTAAGCATTTTTTGAGATGGTATTAATCAATTTCATTTTTGTTAAATGGTTATATTTTTCTTCTTCTTTTAAATGATTTAGTTGATTTAGCCAAAAATGTGCTCTGATAGGAAAATTTTCTTAAGGCCAAACATAATGGTCTATAAACTTATTGAATTTTTAATACATGGTTTTTACTTTTCCACTCCTTTTAAAGATACACAATATGTTTCATTTGGCAATTGCAGAGATTACCTGGTGCATGCTCAGTGGCAACCGAAACTTTTGAAATCCAAAACAAAATTTTTGAAATTGGGTACAAAAAACACCAATGCTACAGTGGATTTGCAATTGCAATTTTGCAATTCCAAACGACGGGTGGATATTCTCTATGTTTATTTCCATGCTTCTCATTTGGCTATCTCTTACCCTCATCAAATGCCAAATCCTATTTCAGACCCATAATAGTCCTTAGTATCCTCCAACATCTTAAACTAGTATTTCATAATATTTTTTACTAGTAAATTTTTTAAAGGAAAATATATGTAACAATAATAATCTAATAACTAATTTATTTTAAAGAAGGGACATGAAAGAGGTAGTAAAAAGATGAAATGAGTTAATTTATCATCTGATAGTATCCCGCATACTTCATAGTTTTCTCCTGGTAAAATCATGTGAATAACACCACTTATATTTGAATTTATTTAGGGAAAAAAGAGTATGAACAACTTACTCATTTAGTAAATGAGAAATTAATGAGGTGATATATATGTGATTGTGAAATCCTAAAATTAGTTAGTTGTCCAAGATATCACATGCATGTCACTTCATCAATTGTTTATTTACTAAATGACCAACTTGCTCATATCCCTTCACTCATTTATTGATTATATCAAATGAATACAAGATGGGTAATGCCATACCCACTACTAATTTCACCATCAATCTCTTCACTACCTTAAGTGGCACACTATTATTAGAGAGTAGGTGGGGAGTAGGCGGTAGAATTCTCTAATAGACGTGTGCCACCCAAGGTAGTGAAAAAACAAAGTAGTGAAATTGGTAGTAGGTGTACCATTACCCATACAAGATATACTATTAATGTGAAATAACTATAGTAGTGAACAAAAAATGCTTTAGCTAAAAGACATTGTTTCCAAAAGTGTTTATATATATATACTAGATTTGCCCGTGGGCACGTGCCTACGACATGTCTTCGGAACGATACAAAATACGAAAATCCCTGTAAATAGTAAAACAACAATTATGTAGCTCAAGTTTGAATAGTATGGCAATAATTAGTTGTAAATAAAAGTCCATGTTTCTATTAATATATGTTGAAAAATAATTATAAATGGGGGCGTAAAATCTAACTTTTTAGAACTCAAAGTGTGGAAAATGATGAAATTTAACTGTTGAAGAGAGATTTGCTATTTTTAAGATAACATGTGCAATAAAAAAAACATAAAAATTCTGAAAATTTACAAACCTGAAATCTTAAAATCTAAATTTCTAAGTAAGAAATGAAAGAATGGGAGAGAGAGAAAGAGATAAATATGAAAAAGTGAGAGAGAAAAAAGAGATAGTAATAAAGTAATGAGTTTTTTAGTTTTGGAGGGAAAATTTTGATTTTGGGGGGGGGGGTGTTTCGTGAGATTAGATCTGGGCCTTTAATTTTGGGGGGATTGAAGGTGAGCCACTTGAAAGCTTTCTTTGTGTTTTATTATATAGATATGGGTAATGCTCCATTGAAAACGCAAATGTTATGAAAACTCGTGAAAACAACCAAGGCCGTTGTTGGTAGTAGGTGCATTATAACCAAGGCCGTTGTTCCTGTTGAAATGTAGTAAGTAGTAATATGTAAATTCTGTTTCCTAATCTATAGGAAACAAATTCCTCAAATCTCTCATCTCTCAATTTTCTCTTAATCTCCTTTCTTCTCCTCCAAGATTGTAATCCTTATATATAGATGTATACTGTAAAGAATAAGAACAAGAAGAATAAAAAGGATTTTCCCCTAAATCTGTTTTCAACATGGTATCAGAGCATAACCAGATCTAGGCTAGTTGAAGAAGAAGAAGAGAAGGAGGTGATCGGATCTGACACCTCCATCCGATCCGATCCCGATCCTGACCAAACCCCGAAACCCCGATATCCTCTCTCCTCCTTCTCTCTCCTCGAAATTTTCTCTCTCCCCGATCAAACCCACCCCTGACGTCCACCTCCGACGTCCACCCCGATCAGCTAACCCATTTCTCCGATCATCTTCTCCGGCCCCCTTTCCGTCGATAACACCCCTGTCGACACCGGCGACCCTCTCCACGTTGCCAGCTCATCCCTCTGACCCCTTCTCCTCTGATCGACAGTCAGCCAGAACCCAACCCCGAGCTCTGCTTCCTCCCTATTTCGATCGCCACCCTTGCGTTGCCAGCGCCGCCGTCCCGCTCATCGACCCCTCCGTCGACGCCGATCTCCAGCTCCGACCTTGCCCCTTGCTGTCGTGGCTGAGCTTTGCCGCTGTGGTGGCTGTCTCTTTTACTGTTGCTGCTGTCTTTCTTGTGTGTTGCTGCTTTGTCTCTGTGTGTGCTGTTTTGGGGAGTGTTGTTTACTGTTTTTGATCCCGTCTGCTGTTTGGTGTTTGGATCATTGGTTCTGCTTGCTGTGTTGTTTGTTGTGTTGCTATGGAATAATATCTGTATGAGTCAAGAAAGTGTACTTATTGTGTTAAGATCGGCCACACGAAAGCTTGTTGTTATAAGATTATCGGCTATCCGGAGATATGGGATCAAAGCAGGGATATTCGGGAGAACACTTGCGATCAATCCACTGTCGCAGGTGGAGTTGCTGATCGTGCTGCTGCAGGTAATGATGATAAGGTTTTTAATATTTCTGGCTCTGTTATGAATAATGCATGGATAATTGATTCGGGTGCTACAGACCATATGACTTTTGATTCTAGACAAGTTCAAAAATTTTAACCTCCAACAAATCAACTATGTCCACTGCCAATGGTGATCCTGCCACTGTTACTAGCGAGGATACCAAACCTTTCACAAACAACCTAACCTTATGTAACCCCTGTTTTCATTAATACGTATTTTCAAAGTATTTTTTCGTATTTAAATTATAATTACTTTTCCCTAATTGATTTTATTATTTAAACTATTTTGAGCCCAATTATTTAATTGTTTATTCTAAGCCTAAGTTTAAATTATTGATTTTATTAATTATTAATGTGAGCCCAAGTTGTATTAGCCCAATACCCTAACTATTATTTTATTTTGTTTTGTTATAAGCCCAATTATTGAAGCCCAATTTCGTAATTGATTTGAGCCCAAAATATTTTAGCCCATCGCTGCTCTCCGCCATCATCTTCACCCTCTCTGTTCGAACTCAAAACCAAAGAACAGAGGACCCTTCCCTCGACCTCTCTTCTGCTCGAACCACCCCACGCAGCGCCCACCGTCTCTACTCCAACTCCCGCTCGTCCGCTCCTTTGCCAATCCCGAACACCATTAGTCTTCTCCGCCATTCCATTCCTCCGCTCGACCAGCCCTGTTTCCACGCAACTGCTCCAGTCGAATTCCTCGCTCGCTTCCCCGTCGCTACTCATTCCTCACCGCCGTTCGCAGCTTCCCTGCGCCGTCCCTCGTCACGCCAGTCTCCGTCGTCTCCCTCTCCACAGTCGCTTTGCTCCGCCAGAACCCCGCTCGACCACCAGTCGTCGACTCCATCCCTCCCCCTCAATCATCGAAGCTCCACTCCGCAGTCACCCCACTCGAGCTTCGCACGCCACAGCTCCGCTGCTCAACCCTCGCCAGTGCCATCAGTCGAGCCTCCCTCAGTCGCCGCTCCGCCTTCCACTCCGACGCCAGTCATCTTCCTCCTCCTTCCGCTCGAGATCCATCGCGTCGCCATCGTCACCTCCGCCCAGTGCGTCGCCGCCTCCTTCCTCTTCCTGCTCGTCGCTACCGCTCACGCCAGCCTCGCCAACCCCGTTCGCCGTTGCTGTTCCCTCCTCCCGCTCGTCTTCGTCGCGCGCCGCTGTTTCCCGCCATCTCTCTCTTTTTCTATCTCTCTCTCTCTGTTGGTGTTGGAAAAAGAAAGAGAAGGATCTCCCTCTCTCTCTGTCTGTGTTAAAGTGAAGAAAGAAGGTGAAGAAGAAGAATAGGGTGTATTGGGTTTGTTGCTGTTATGTGGGTAGTTGGGTTGATTTTGTTATATTGGTAATGAAGTTGCTGTTGGGAGTCCTGTTGGGATCTATTATATTGGTGATTGGGTTGATCCAGGGTGTATCTGTGAAGTAAAGTTGGTGTTGGTGTTTGAAGTTGTTGGAGGTATCTACTGTCTTGGAAATTGTGAAGGAGTTGACTCATATTTTGGAGTTTGCTTTTGGAGTTGCTTTTAGGAGTTGTTGCTGTTTGCTATTTGGAGTTGCTGATTTGGCGTGGCTGCCACAAATCATCTCGCACGTGTTCTACTGTCCGGGATACTGATCCCGTTATTCTATTTTTAAATTTATCATCGTCAAATACCAGGCAAGTGTCTCTTGTACAATTTTATTTGTTCTAGTACAAGCCTTTGTAAAAATACTGCAAGTATATTATTATTTACTCCAATTCGCATTCATAAGTCGAATTGATACCCGTTTCCATACTTAACCCGTCGATCTGTATGCACATGTGATCGTGAATACCTTGTTCTCGTATACATGACACGAACCCAAAAATTAATACACATATAAATACTCTTAGAAATATACATGATATTGTGCATGAATTGTTTGTTCCTAGGTTACATGTTGTTATAATAAATTTTATTCTTGATTAAGTATTATACATGTCATTAGTCGCATCACATGTTCTATAATATGTTTCCTGCCTCGTATAAGTCTTGATACTTGATCCTGCCATGTTACCCGTCTCTGTTGTTGCATATAGTTATTGTTCATGTTTAAATTGTAATTAAAAAGATAACCAGTCGGGGTATAAAGGGAAAAGATTTAGTAGTGGGCAATATAGAAGTGCGTACTCGGACGGGGGCTCGTGGTTCCTCGCTGCAAATTTGTAAGTTACAAGTTACAAGTTTGCTAAATTACAGGTTACTTGACATGTTTCACGCTACAAGTTACACTACATGTTCCACATGCACGTATCTCGAACAAGATACAACTTTTTCGGGTACGTGACCTATAGAATCTACCACTAGTCTAAACGTTCACTTGATTGTGGATAGCAACCATGTGGTATGGGACGCATGAAGTGCTACCTAGTTAGGTTAATAAAAGACATGACATGACACGCACACTTGCATGATCCGTTTACATGTACATGGTTATGATGACTTGTTTACTTGTTTACATATTACTCGTTCATGTTGACACGTTTACTTGCTTACTCGTTTACATGTTACATGTTACTATGGATTATTTACTTGTTTACATGCATGCTATTTGTTCCATGAGGCCTTATTCTTGATTCTGTCACATGTTGTATTTGCTCTATTATATAATTCTTGATTCCTTGCTCGTTTTCCTGCTTTTGTTTCATTCTGTTTTTGTCCCGTAGCTTTTACCACTTGCGGCCCGTGACTTGCATTAACGGGTACCACTTGTTTCTTTCCTTGTAATAATATACTTGCAGGCCTAGATGGAGAACTACCTGAAGGTGTTGCTGAACAGAGATTCTAGTCTTGTTTAATTTCATGTTATTTTATTTATTATTTTATTCATGTAATCCTTGTTGTAATCCGGGCGTGTTTGACCCGTAACTATGTTTCTTTCCAGTTATTGGTTCATGTAATATTCATGTACTTTGTTATCCTGTTGTGATTTTATATGTTATCGTGGTTGAAATTGTTATCTTGTTGTTGAGTTAAATTTACAGCTTATGAATGATGTATCCGCATCATTCGCTGGGCCTCAGTTACGTGCCTGTGTTTCCGTATTCTGGGAAGCGGGGCGTGACACCTTAGATACTACCCTAGTTATGCCATCCTTGAGTTTTATCCTATTATCTGTTGCTCAAATAACTACTGCCTTATATTGTCTTATAGCCTTTTGGCATTCACATTGTGTGTTTAAGGATATTCGAACTTGCAAGACGATTGGTTATGGGATTAGACACGGGAAGCTTTATTACCTGGATTTAGAATATGAAAGTTCAAGCAAGTTGACTCAAGCTCTATGTGTGGAAGAATCCGAAGATGAGAAGAAGAAATCAGATATTTGGCTATGGCATCGACGTCTAGGGCATGCTTCTTTTGGTTATTTGAAGAAATTATTTCCAAGTTTATTTTTGAAGTTGGATATTTCTATTTTTCAGTGTGATGTGTGTGAACTCGCAAAAAGTCATCGTGTCTCTTTTCCTCCAAGTCCAAGTAGAAGCTCTCTTCCATTTATGATTATCCATTCTGATGTTTGGGGTCCATCCAAAACCACTACATTTGGAGAAGCCAAATGGTTTGTGACATTTATTGATGACTGTACTCGTATGACCTGGATTTTTTTGATGAAGGCGAAAAGTGAAGTTAGTGGCTTGTTTCAAAAATTTTACAAGCATGTTATGATTCAGTATAAATCACATATTCAAGTTCTTAGGAGTGATAATGGTAGAGAGTGCCTGAGTTCGAATCTGCAACAATATTTGGTGGAACACAGTATTGTTCACCAGACTACATGCTCATATACACCTCAACACAATGGGATTGCAGAAAGAAAAAATAGACACTTGCTCAAGGTGGTCCGTGCTTCTCTTATCCATGAAAATAAGCTACTCATTTATTGGGGAGAAGCCCTTACTTCTGCTACATGCTTAATCAACCGAGTTCCCTCTAGTATCCTAAACTTCCTCACACCATTTCAAGCATTAACTAAAGCTGTGAATGCACCAAAAGTTGTCAACTTGCCACCTCGTGTATTTGGGTGTGTGCATTTGTTCATCTTCATTAACATGAACGCAATAAGTTGACTCCTCGAGTTGTCTGCTGTGTTTTCGTGGGATATGCACAAGATAAGAAAGGGTACCGGTGCTATCACCCACCCACTCAAAGGATGTTTGTGACTATGGGTGTTGTGTTCCATGAAGATGAGATATATTTTTCTTCTATGACTGAACTTCAGGGGGAGTATCGAAGTGAAGTTAAGACTTTTGGGTATGATAAAGGGGTTAGTGAAGTTCAGACTCTTGGGTATGAAGAAGGGGTTAGTAAAGTTCAGACTCTTGGGTATGATGAAGGGGTTAGTGAAGTTCAGACTCTTGGGTATGAAGAAGTAATTACCAGTCAGAACGAATAAATGGATACAAATAATGGCGAACACTTGAATGAAGACCTAACAAGGGAGGAAGACCCTCATGAAGAAGTGCAACCAAGGGAAGAAGCCCCTCATGAAGAAGATCCTCTTGAAGAATTGCAACCAGTACCAAATCTCCGTGAGAGTGAACCGTCAGAACCCCAAAACCAATCGTCATCGTTATCCGAAGCTCCTAGAAGAGAATTTCCGTACCGTACTAATAGAGGCATTTCAAAACCCACTTATGAACCTGGTCCCACTAGTAACGTCAAATATCCATGAGTAATTATGTATCCACTCACCGCTTGTCGGAATCAAATAAGTCATTTGTAAATTAATTATCTACTGTATCTATTCCTAACAGTGTGCAGGAAGCTCTTACTGATCCAAGGTGGAAAGCAGCTATGGATGAGGAGATGAAGTCCTTGAAAAAGAATGAGACTTGGGAGATAGTCGAGCTACCAGCAGGGAAGAAGCCAGTAGGATGCAGATGGATTTATACGGTGAAGTATAAGTCCGATGTTTCAATAGAGCGATACAAAGCAAGGCTGGTTGCCAAAAGATACACTCAAACGTATGGAATTGATTATGAGGATTCATTTGCACATGTGGCAAAATTCAATACTATTCGAGTCCTACTGTCACTTGCTGCAAATCTTGACTAGCCGTTGGAGCAATTTGATCTAAAGAATGCATTTTTGCATGGAAATTGACAGAGGAGGTTTATATGGATCTTCCCCCAGGGTCGAACAGACCAGTCCAACACAGTAATGAAGTGTGTCGATTGAGGAAGGCGCTATATGGTCTCAAACAGTCGTCAAGAGCTTGGTTTGGGAGGTTTACAAAATCAATGAGGACATCCTGATATTATGAGTGTAATTCAGATCATAGCTTATTCCTGAAACAGAAAGAAGGTAAGATTACTGCTCTCATTATATATGTGGATGATAGGATAGTAACTGGGAATGATCCTGAGGATAGAATGACATTGAAGAGCAACTTGTCACAAAAGTTCGAAATGAAGGATATTGGCCCTTTAAGATATTTTCTTGGTATTGAAGTTTCTTGCTCGAGAAATGGTATATTTCTGTCGTAAAGAAAGTATGCTTTCGATTATTGAAGGAAACTGGAATGTCTGCTTGTCAGCTGATTGGTACACCACTAGAAGAAGGACTGAAATTTTGCAACGAACCTGATCATGTGCCTTGTGATAAGGAAAGATATCAGAGATTGGTTGGATGACTGATGTATCTTGTGCATACATGGCCAGATTTATCATATGCTTTAAGTGTGGAAAGTCAGTTTTGCATGCACCTCAGGAACATCACATGGATACAGTGATGAGAATTCTGAAATATATTAAGTCTGCTCCAGGAAGAGGGGTCCTATTTGCAAAACATGGTCACTTGAAGGTTGAGACATATACTGATGCCGATTGGGCAGGATCTATAATTGATAGGCGCTCCACTTCAAGATACTTCACCTTTGTTGGAGAAAATATAGTTACATGGAGAAGCAAGAAGCAGATGCTGAGTATCGCGAAGTAGCTCTATGTATAGCAGAAGCTTTATGGCTGAAACTCTTGTTGCAGGACTTAGGTTGTGGTCCGAATGAACCTATGAAGGTGTATTGTGATAGTCATGCAGCATGTGATATTGCCGCCAATCCAGTTCAACATGATAGGACGAAACATGTAGAGGTGGATAGATTCTTCATCAAGGAGAAATTGGATGAGAAAGTCATTAAGATATCTAAAGTGAAGTCAGAAGATCAACTCGCAGATATCCTGACCAAGGCAGTTTCGAGTCGACTCTTCTTGAAATTTGTTGACATGTTGAGCATGTTCAATATCTATGCACCAACTTGAGGGGGAGTGTTGAAATGTAGTAAGTAGTAATATGTATATTCTGTTTCCTAATCTATAGAAAACAGATTTCCCAAATCTCTCATCCCTCAATCTTCTCCCAATCTCCTTTCTTCTCTTCCAAGATTGTAATCCTTATATATAGATGTATACTGTAAAGAATAAAGAACAAGAAGAATAAAAAGGATTTTTCCCCAAATTTGTTTTCAACAGTTCCCAACAACGGCCTTGGTTGTTTTCACGAGTTTTCAAAACATTTACGTTTTCAATGGAGCATTGCTCTCTATATGGGTTATATGGGTTATATATATATATATATATATATATATATATATATATATATATATATAGGCAAATACTCCATTGAAAACGGGTTTCGTTTTCAACGGGTTGGAAAATAGCATGCCGAGCCGTTGGATCGCTCCCGATCTTGATCAACGGCTCAGATCGAAGCCCGCTCGGATCTCCCACTAAGGGGCTCTAAAAGCGGAAGGGCATTTTTGGTACTTCACACCAAAAAATGCTTCAGACTTAGCATTTTTTTGGCATGAAGTTTTTTTTTTGCAAAAAGTTATACTTAGGCCATTGTTGGGAACAACGGCCTAGGTTGTTTTGTTTTTAAAAAAAATTCAACCTAGGTCGTTGTTCTCAACAAAGACCTAGGTATGTACAAGTGTTTTTCCAAACACTTGTACATACTCAGTTCACATCTTCCTCACTTCTTCGTCGACTTTCTCTCTCTCTCTTTATCTGGAGCTCGCGATATTCATTCCCCAAACCCTAAATCTACTCCCACCTCCTCTCTCTCGATATGAAAACCCTAGCTCTCTCTTGCTCGTTGATTCTCACTCAATCTCGATCTCCCCCTTTTCTCTATCTATCTCTATCATCTCTCCCTCTCCCGAATACCCCAAACCCTAACCCAATTCGAAATCTCCCCAACTCACCCGAATCCCAGCACAAATTCTTGGAAACCTGACTCTACAACTTATTCGTCTACAGCAGCGGCTCCTCACATCTTCAACAACTCTCTCCCTTTCTCTTTGGACTAGGTAGTCACTTTTTCACAATTTAGTATAATGAACTATGTTAATTTATTAATTACTTTTTAAATTTTTGAGTTTGATTTTTTGTACTGTGTAGTAGTCTTTAATTTAGAGAGTGTAAAATTTTTGTATCATGTGTGTTGTATATATTTTATTGACATTTTTGTAGAATATAGGAAAAGCAAACAAACGAGATCCAAAAATTCCAAAATTCTACGACTTGGTTGGGCTCACCACGCAAAAGGCAACGCAATTTGTAGTGGAGATTTCCATCTCATGGTTTGCAAGATACGTCCGTTTATCACTTTTATTCAATAAAATGAATATAAAGCGATACATAGTCGTATATTACAAACCGAGAGTCGGAACTCACCTCTGCAAGTTGCGATGACTTGTGTTTGGTGTGCCAGACATAACGGCTAAATTTCGGAATTTTTCCATCTTGTTTGTGTTGTATTGTCGCGTATATGAAAGAACTTCTATATACCTCGGAACTTTTTTGTACGATCTCACTAGAAAACCACTCAAACGAAATTCAAAAAATACGAAACTATGGGAGTAGGCCGGGCTAACCATTCACAACCCAACGCAACTTGTAGTTGTGAGTTCCGACCCACGGTTTGCGAGATACGTTAATGTATCACTTTTTGCCTTTTTTAATAGTGAAAGCAATACACGGCCGTATATTTCAAACCGTTGGTCGGAACTCGCTTGTACAAGTTGCATTGCCTTGTGTGCGGGAAGCCTGACCTAATCGTAAAGTTTATTTTTTTTACCGTTATTTGTGCAGTTTTCTCATGAACTTTGTTATGTATATAATGAGTTTTCAATAGAGAAATGACTCAAAAATTACGAAATTTTGCGGGTATGCAGTTTTTGCCACTCACAAGCCACGAATTCTCACCCACGGTTTGATATATGCGTTTGTGGATCGTATTTCGCGATTTTTTCAAGAGTAAAAGCGATACACTGTCGTATCTTGAAGACCGTTAGTCCAAACTTGCTTCGACAAGTTGCGGTGGTTTGTGTACGGCAATTTAGGCCCAATCGCCAAGTTTGGTATTTTTTGAAAGTTGTTTTTGCGGTTGTCTCACGTATTTTATTTTGTATCAATATATATGCCAATTTTTTGTGAACAAATCGTTTTATATATGCAAACTTTGTTACAGAGAAATGGTTAGAACGAGGAGAATTGGAAGTTCATCTGTTAGTGGTTGGGGCGAACATTCCACAGAAGTAAGAGAACTATTAATTTGTATTGTGAATTTTGTATATAGTTGTATTGTTACTACACTAATAATAATTTTACAATGTGTTGGTGTAGGTTGGTGCATCCTCTTCGGTAGCACAACGCGGTCGAGGACCAATATATGAAGGTGAACTCACCTTGCAAGACCGCACAGATCTGAGGCAGTGTGGGATGGGACGATGCGGAGGTGTATTTCCGCACTCATAAGACTATGACGGTGCACCCACATATCGTCAAGTACCTAGTTCAGGCCAGTTTCTACGGAATCAGTATGATGGGTCAGGTGAAACTCGAACGACTACTTCTTGCAGCACTTGTCGAGCGATGGAGGCCAGAGTCGCACACCTTCTATCTACCGATCGGAGAGATGACAGTGATGCTGCAGGATATAGCGATGATCTCCGGTCTTCTAATAGATGGGATGGCCGTGACTGGTAATATAAAATTTGAGAAGAGAGAGCTGTGTAATGAACTCCTCGGTACATAGTTTGATGAGGAGGATGGGGAAGATAGGGCAATTTTTGTCAGATAATCGATCCGGCTATTTTGGTTGAAGGAAAATTTTGAAGGGATGTTGAATGATGCATCGACTGACCACGATGTATAGTGCTACACAAGAGCGTACATTCTAACGGTTCTTGGAGGGGTTCTCTTGCCTAACTCATTCGGGGATACCGTACTGCTTATGTATCTACTATTGCTCGCCGACCTAGGCTTAGCTGGCCGGTACAGTTGTGTCACGCCCCGCTTTCCAAAAATACAAAATACGAGCACATGATATTGGCCCAGCGAATGACTAACGTCACCCATAAGCTGTTTATCCGATCAACTCAACAATATAATTAATACAGAATAATTGTGCAAGCCATAATAATAATCTCATGAACAATAATATTTGAAATGAAGCAATATATAATATCCAAGTACAATAATAATCCAACGTCTGGAAACAAATAGCAATATTCGGGTCATAAGCCCAATACAATAATAATCCAATCACAAAAAGATAATAAGTCTCAATACATTAAGTTTGATAAAATAATAAGCAATTAGAAAGCAGTCGTCTTTAGAATGTTTGTTCTCCAATTCCAGCAGGAAATTTTCCTTCATTACCTGTAAACACTTCATCTAAAAAGAGGAGAAAATTGTCCTTAGAGAAAGTCATGGACAGCAAGTAAAGAAAGTAGGGAACAATGGAATAACGGTATAATAATGAAGTCAATGGATCAATAGAATCAATAACATGGCACGATAGCAATAATTAATAACATGGTAATCGATTCAACGGTTTGGTATCAATAATACTTAGACAATAATCGATAACAATGAGAACAATGATGAACAATATGCATGTCAATGTGATGCAACTCATAAGTCTATTAACCATTTTAATACTAACTAATGTAGCACTTCATGCATCCATCTATCTACCACATGGTTTTTACATACAAACAAGTTGCATTTAGACTTAGTGGTGGGCTCTATAGTTCATGTACTCGATAACAGTAATCAATATTCAATAGTGACTGATGACCGAATCAATCAAGATAATGTAGTCAGTAATCTACAATTAATCGATGACCGATATGACCAATAGAACAATAGACCAATAGAACAATAAACCAATAGACCAATAGACCAATAAATAGGAAAACACGGGCCACTCCTCCGAGTACAGTCCCTATATTATCCACTACTAAAGTCAACCCTTAAATCCCAGCTTGTTAATTATTTTATCGATGCAACGATACAATATGCAATTTGAGACATGAGATGAACGATAGCAACAATAGGGGAACAATAGGATGATAACTTAGATAGGACAATTAGAATGATGACAATGAGACACTAGGATCATGGAATGCAACATACATATCTTAATTCATGCAATACTACTATATAGGAACAATTAATTCAAGAAAATCTGAAAAGTATAATTCTGAAAATAAAAGCACAGCTGTAATAAAACGGGAATAACTTTTGCTACAAAACTCGGAATTCAGAAATTCAAGATGTTCTGGAAACTAGAAAGATAAGGCTACAATTCATGTTCAGAAAGTAATTCATTTTAAGATCGTTTACTGTTTCAAAAACAGCAGCCAACATTCAGGTCAACAAGCACTATATAGGTTTTAGGGTATTTTTCCATAAAAATAAATTAATTAAACATAATGGGTATCGATTCTATTAGTCGATAAACTATATAATCAGCATGATGAGTGTCAAAATATGATAGATATTTTGGATCCTGTAGGCAAGGCAAGAAACACTAGAGAGGGGGGGGGGGGTGAATAGTGTTGTATAAAAAATTAATTACGAAATTCAAAGTTATCTTTTGTCCAGTCGACTATAAAAGAGATATCAGTCGACTGCGGCGTCAGAGTAGAAGAGTATTTTAGACTAGTCTGATAAGTCGACTTAAATAAGAGAGACAGTCGACTCGCCAGAAGAGTTTTTGTGACGTTTGTTATATCAGTCAGATCAGTCGACTTAGAATGGATATTCAGTCGACTTACCAGAAAGATTTAGAGTAAACTGAAATGCAAGTAATAAGAAAGTTCAAAGAGATACAACCATTGAGATTCCAATTATAGAGTACACAGGATGTATCCTGGTTCGGTCCTCCCGATCTACATCCAGTCCCCAAGCAACCCACTTGAGATTTTCAACTATTCTTGAAAATGTACAAGAATACACTACGGCATTAGACAACAATCTTATCCAACCCGTAGTCCTCTCTCACACCTAGAGAGACCAACCCACTCTTCCACCAAGAGTGAAAACCTAACTCTACAACCTAGAGTCCTACTCTCCAACAGAGAGGAAAAGAAAACAATAAAAGATGTTACAATCAACATATAGCCTTGTTGTAATTATGATTTTGTACGTGGCTATTTGGTCAACTTCTGAATTCAGCCCAAAACGAATTCAGTGTTATGTTGGACTGAAATCAGAGAACCAAGACTTAGAGATTAGAGTGCTTTGTATGAAAACTTTTTGTTTGAAGCAAAATACTTAAACTTTTTCTCAAAAATTCTTGGAACCTTTCCATGGTGATTCTAAGGCTCCATTTATAGAATAGAATCCCTGGAACGTTGTAGAAATAGTTTCTAAAACTGATTAAAAACGGATATAACTTTTTGAATTCGAAAGTACAAGTTTTGAAATCAGTAAACTGTCAAAACGGCTTGAACAGTCGATTAGGTTGCTGTTATGAGTTGACTGGTAGTGTTTGAAGAAGTTCAGACAATTTTGTACAGGTTCAGTCGACTGGTCCTTAACGGCAGTCGACTGGTACTCAATAGCTGATCTAGTTCAAACTATTTCGACCTCTGAATTTTGTAAAACACACAGTTATAAAATTATGTGTGAGTGTGTGTGAGTGACAAGGCTGGACATCAATCTAAGACTCAATCAAAGAGAAAAATTACATTTATTTTACAAGACACACAAACTATAAGGCATTGAAGTTTTGGTCTTGACTTGAGGCTTGAGTCTTGAGTCTTGAGTGAAGCTTTAGCCATTGTCTTTGTATGAAGATTTGCTTGATCATTCATCAGCTTTAGAAACTTTTGGCTTGCTTGATCAATTTGGTTTGAGGCCTTTGTGAATCATACATGATAACTTTGATACAACCTGCAATATATGAGAAGTAGCACAACAACTTTGCATTGTGTTGGAATCATCAAAATCAAGAATCAACATTCTCCTCCATTTTGATGATGACAACACAGTAGCTTACAATAATGGAAATAGATATTACACATGTTCAATGTTCAATGCTCCCCCTAACAAATGTACAATATGCATATGCATATATTGAAAACATGCACACCATGCACAACAATAAAACATACACACACAAAAAATGCACTATTCTCTCCCCCTTTGTCATCAACAAAAAACAAAACATAGGAGAGACACGCATAGGAAGCATAAAGAAGCAAAAGCAAAGTTATATATAGAAGATGAAAAATGCATAGTTCAAACGAGCTACATAAACACAAAATACAAAATAAGTAAAAAAAATACATAATAAATAAAAATATCGCTAATCAATCTTCATCATCTTCATCTTGAGTACCTTGAGAGGGAGAAGGAAATTGAAAGGTGAACAACTGAGTGAAATTAGAAATACTTGCTCCAAGAGTATCTTGACGATCCATGAGAGCGTCTTGACGATCCATAATATAATTAACAGAAGTGTAAAGACTTCTTGGATCATCAAAATCAGTACGAGGACGAGATGAACTAGAAGCAGAAGACCGACGAGCTGAAGTGGCTAAGGGGATAGGTGGTACATTCCTAGAAGAAGACCTAGGTGGAGAAGAGAGAAGCTTCATGCGTGCTAAACTTGCACGATCAAAAGACTCATGGTGTTTTACTGCATTCATCTCAGAATCGAGATCAACGTCATAAGCATAAAAGACGTGGGTGAGTAAAAAACCAAAATGAAGAAATGAAGTATGAGCCTTATAAAGCCTAGGAAAGATGACACGGCCCCAATTTATGTTAATATTGCCGAATATTGCATAAACGGCTTGTTGCAACTCAAGGGAATACTGATCATACTCCCAGTTTTGGAAATAATATTGTATGATAGTATACGTGCAACGAGTTTAGCAATAGGGGAAATGGACTTATTGGACATAGGAGGACCATGATTCGGCAAAAAAATTCTAGATAAAGTGGTGGCATCATCCATCTCAATTTCTCCTAAATCAAACTGTTCATCATTCAAACCCAAAATGAGATTGATTCGAGCAGGGTGAGCTTCATCCTCTTATTTTTAACAGAAGAATAGACAAAAATTTCACTATCATCATCTGATTGAACAACTTTCATATTTGTATAAAACAAATAAATAAGTTGTGGGTAGTAGAATGGTTGATTTACCAAGGACAAAACATCATATAATCCACATTGTTGAAATAATGGGATTAGATTAAACCTATCAAGATCGGAAAATTTAAAAATCGACCCGAAAAAATCATAATGGAACACATAATGTACCATTTTTCAACAAGCTCAGGATTTCTAAGTTATTGGAGATAATCTAGGGAAGATTGTCCACCCTCTACATTAGAGGTTCGAGATCTCTTTGGAGCCATTAAAAAAACTTCACAAATAAAAAGATGAAAAGAAGTATACCAACAAAGAGACTTTAGGAGAAGCAAAGAGCTTCAAGGAAGCTTGAAACACCACAAGAAATTGGAAGGAGTTGAGCTTCAAATTTCTGGAAATCGACAGCAGCAGTAGCAGCAGTTGACTGTTCTTCTTCAGATTTGAGAAAGAAGATAGGGTACAAGTGAAAGGAGGGGGGTAGATTTTTAGGGTTTTTTACAAAGAATGGCGACTGGAATCAAAGAAAAAAGTTATCGACGGCTCAGATTTGGTCAAAGTAACTGTAAAAGGTAAACAATCGCCTCAAAAGATGTGCCAATTTTCGATTGAAGAAAACTGATTCGCGACAGTCGACTGATATGTAAAGCAGTCGACTTAGTCAAGAGCAAAATAGAGAAACACAAAATAGCAGAAATACTACTGGCAGTCGACTTTATTACTGTACACAGTCGACTTTCCAGAGTATATAAACCCAGGAAAATATATATGGCAAAAGGTAGTTGGTCAGCCGACTGAAATAAGATCTTAAATCGACTTACCAGAGTGTACAAACTTAAGAAATATCAGAAAAGCTACAAATTCTTAGTTCTCTTCTTAAGTTGATAAATGTGTATTCCTTAAGTGGCTTAGTAAACATGTCAGCTATCTGTTTATCAGTAGAAATAAAGTCTAAAGAATTGTCTCCCTTTAAAACATGATCACGTAGAAAATGATGTCTAATATCAATATGTTTCGTACGTAAATGTTGAACCGGGTTTTTAGATAAGTTAATGGCACTGGTATTATCACACATTATTGAAGGCTTTGAAAAAGAAATACCATAGTCTAATAGGGTTTGTTTCATCCACAAAATTTGGGCACAAGCCAAACTTGCAGCGATATATTCAGCTTCTGTAGTAGATAGGGATACCGAATTTTGCTTGTTACTGCACCAAGAGATTAGTGAATGTCCCAAAAAGTGACATGTCCCACTAGTGCTCTTGCAGTCAGTTTTATTGCCGGCAAAATCCGCATCGCTATAAGACAAAAGTTGAAAATTATCGGTGCGTGGATAAAATAGACCATACTCAGACGTGCCTTTAATATATCTTAAAATCCATTTCACAGCTTTTAAGTGAGACTCTTTAGGACTCGACTGATATCTAGCACACAAACATACACTAAATATAATGTCGGGTCTACTAGCAGTTATATATAAGAGTGAGCCAATCATACCTCGATTGAGTTTTTGATCGATACTCTTACCTAATTCATCTTTGTCAAGGGTAGTGGTAGTAGCCATAGGTGTGGTCTTACTACTCGTGCCATCCATGTTAAATCATTTGAGTAATTCCTTAGCATATTTTTCTTGATTAATAAATATGCCATTTGATGACTGTTTGATTTGCAGTCCAAGGATAAGTTGAGTTCACCCATGTGACTCATCTCAAACTCGTTTTTCATGGTGTTAGCAAACTCTTGACAGATATTACTATTAGTAGAACAAAAAATTATGTCATATACATGTATTTGTATGATCAAGATATCTGTCACTATTTTTCTAATAAACAGGGTAGTGTCTACTTTACCTATTTCAAAACCTGATCTAAAAAAAAGTCTTCAATCGATCATACCAAGCACATGGTGCTTGTTTAAGACCGTATAAAGCATTTTTCAATTTAAAAACGTGGTTTGGAAATTGTTCATGTTCGAAACCTAGTGGTTGCTTAACATAAACATCTTCCTTTATAAATCCATTAAGGAAAGCACTTTTAACATCCATTTGAAAGAGTGTAAAATTCATAAAACATGCAAAAGATAATAAGATACGGATTGATTCTAATCTAGCAACATGAGCATATGTTTCATCAAAATTTATGTCTTCTTCTTGATTATACCCTTGAGCAACTAGTCTAGCTTTGTTCCTAACAACTTGTCCTGATTCATCTAACTTATTCTTGAATACCCATTTGGTACCAATTATGGTATGATCAGGAGGTTGTGGAACTAAATCTCATACATCGTTCCTTATAAATTGGTTTAACTCATCTTGCATGGCATTCATCCAAAACTCATTCTCACAAGCTTCTTGTATATTTTTCGGCTCAAAATCCGACAAGAAAGCTGCGTGAGAAAATATGTTAACATATGATCTTGTCTGAATACCATGTGAAATGTTACCAATTATTAAGTCATGAGGATGACCTCTAACTTTAACAAAAAATTTTGGTAAAGTTGGAGACATCACAACAGGATCAGTTGACTTGACCAATCCATCAGTCGACTGATTTACAACAGTCGACTTGACTTTCTTATCGGTCGACTTATCCACAAGGCTAGTTTGCTCTAAAAATATAATTACTTTATTTAAAGGTGATGAATCAGTTTCATCATCTTCAATTAAAGTCAATGAAGACAGAGATTCATCAAATGCAACATGCATGGATTCTTCAATAGTCAACGTTCACTTGTTGAAGATCCTATATGCTTTACTCCTATTTGAGTATCCTATAAATATACCCTCATTAGATCTGGGATCAAACTTATCTAAATTATCTTTAGTGTTCAGAATAAAACACTTACATCCAAATATTTTGAAGTAAGAGATCTTAGGAATTCTATCAAAAAATAGCTTATAACATGTTTTCTTTAGTTTAGGCCTAATCAAAATTCTATTTAAAACATAACAAGCTGTAACAACGGCTTCAGCCCAAAAAAAATTAGGTAAATTGCTTTCAACAAGCATGGTATGTGCACATTCTTGCAAAGTCCTATTCTTCCTTTCAACCACTCCATTTTGTGGTGAAGCTCTAGGAAATGCAAACGAATGAGTTATACCATTCTTGTTGCAATATTTTACAAACATTTCATTTTCAAATTATTTACCATGATCACTTCTAATAGTGACTATGGTTAAAAACTTTTGATTTTGAATTTGTTTACAAAAATTAGCAAATTCTACAAAAGCATCATTCTTATGTTTTAAAAAGAAAGTCCAAGTGAATCGTGAAAAATCGTCTACTAAAACAAATACATACATACTTTTATTTAAAGAACCAACTCTAGTAGGGCCAAATAAATCCATGTGGATTAATTCGAGCGGCCTACTAGTAGAAATTACTTCTTTTGTTTTAGATTTAATTTGTTTACCTAGTTGACATGCATCACATAACTTATCCTCTTTAAAGGATAGTCTTGGCAGCTCTTTAACTAGGATGTATTTAGACAATTTAGAGAGATTTTTCATATTCATATGGCCAAAACGTTTATGCCATAGCCAAGAATCATTATTAGAAGCTACTAAGCAAAAATCATTCGAAAAATCATATGCCTTTAAACATAGTTCATAAATGTTATTTTTCCTAAATCCTTGAAAAATTATATTTTGCATGGTAGAATCATAAATTAAGCATGCATCTTTTTCAAACATGATTTTATAATCCTTATCACATAGTTGGCTAATACTCAACAAGTTATGCTTAAGTCCACTAACTAATAAAACACCTTCTATAGAAGGATTAGTGTACTTACTGACCATACCAATTCCAATGACTTTTTCTTTGTTGTTGTCACCAAATGTGACTGTTCCTCCATCAATGTCTTGAATGGAAGATAAGGGGTTTGCATGACCAGTCATGTGCTTCAAGTATCCGCTGTCAAGTATCCAACGATCTCTTTTAGGTACCTATAAAATATTCAATGTGAATATGGTACCTTTTTCATTGGGTCCAAAAAAGATTAGTTTTTGGGAAACCAAACCCAAGAAGAGTTTGATTTTCCACCATATGCAGAAATATAATTAGCAGAATTACATACAATAAGCATATATGAATTAATATAGGCAATTCTATCTTTCGGACTCAAGTTGACTGGAACCCATACATTTTTACTCTATCCAGTCGACTTTGTTATACCTTTCAGTCGACTGTGACTAATATGCAGTCGACTGTGAGGTAGTATAGGTTGACTTATCTGAGGTGTTTGTCTCGTTGAATGAGACTTAGTACCTCTGGATTGGCGACTGATAGGTGGGTTCAGTCGATTGGTCTGAACTATAGATTTGCCTTTATCATGAAAACTTATAGTTTTAGACTTTTCAAAAAACTCATAAAGTTTATGCTTAACACTGGAAATAAATTCAGGTTTATTTACACTAGTGTTCTTGGAAGCATGAAGTTTTTCAACAGATTTTTGAAAACCAAGTCCAAACCTTTTATTGGATTGAACTTGATTTTGTAGAACATCATTTAAATTCTCCTTTCTTTTATTAAATTTAGATACGTTCTTAGATATCTCTTCATAATCTTTCTTTAGAAATACAAGATCTATACTAAACTAGAAAGACGAGAATTTAAAGATTTCTCTTCTTTATCAAGGTTAAAATTCTCTTGAGAAAGTGTTTGATTAACTTTCTCCAAGTTCTTAACTCTATTTTTTTTCTTTTTTAAGTTCTTGAAAAATCTTGTTAAAAGCATCAAATAAATCATTAGAGTCATAGTCATTACTTACTTGATTTTGAGACGCCATAAAACACACATTAGCAACCTCGTTTATCTCTTTATTTTCTTCTTCCGATGAAGAGTCGTTATCATCCCAAGTTGCTTGGTACGTCTTTTTGTTCTTCATGAACTTGTTCTTTGTGTACTTGTCCTTCTTGAAGTTGGACGCCTTTCCCTTAGGTTTCGCGTTCTCTAGTTCGCAATCCTTTTTCATATGACCAATTTTGTTACACCTGAAACAAGTTGGAGGTTCATTAGATTCCTTAGATTTTGAATTAAACTTACCTTTCCTTAGAAACTTTTTGAACTTTTTCGTGAACATGGCAATCTCTTCTTCATCTTCTTCTTCATCCTCGGAGTTCAAAATGGCCTTGAATGCTAGTGTCTTCTTCTTGGATTGTTGAGGTTCTTGATCCTTCTTGCGCTCTTTAAGTTGTACCTTATACGCCATAAGATTTCCTACAAGATTCTCAAGAGAAAGTTGTGTTAAATCGTTGGTCTCTTCTATGGCGGTGGTCTTCTTCTCCCATTCGGGGGTTAATGCACGAAGTACCTTCCTCACCATCTCGGCTTGAGTGTATGTCTTTCCAAGTGCCACAAGTGAATTGGTAATGTCCGTGAACCTTGTAATCATCTCAAACACATTCTCATTCTCCTTCATGCGGAACATTTCAAACATGTGAACAAGAACAGATATTTTAGATTCTTTTACTTTATTTGTTCCTTCATGAGTTACCTCGAGTGTGTGCCAAATTTGATGTGCAGTTGTTACATTGGACACACGGTTGAACTCCTCCTTTGTAAGGGCACAAAATAGCACGTTCATCGCCTTTGCATTGTTCATTGTTTAGTTCTTCATGTCAACATTCCATTGTGCATATGAAATGGTAGGAGCGGTGTACTCGATCTCCGTCATGTTCCATATCTCATAGTTGATGGACTGAAGGTAGATCTTCATTCTAAACTTCTAATAGTTGTAGTTGGTTCCATCGAAGAGGGGTGGCCTTTGCATAGATTGGCCTTCATGGTATTGATTTGCATTAGAAGTAGTTGCCATTGCAATCAACCAGGCTCCGATACCAAGTGTTGGATCTTGTAGGCAAGGCAAAAAACACTAGGGGGTGAATAGTGTTGTATTAAAAATTAATTGCGGAATTAAAAGTTATCTTCTGTCCAGTCGACTATAAAAGAGATATCATTCGACTGGGGCATCAGAGTAGAAGAGTATTTTAGACTAGTCTGATAAGTCGACTTAAATAAAAGAGACAGTCGACTCGCCAGAAGAGTTTTTGAGATGTTTGTTATATCAGTCTGATCAGTCAACTTAGAATGGATATCCAGTCGACTTACCAGAAAGATTTAGAGTAAACCGAAATGCAAGTAATAAGAAAGTTCAAAGAGATACAACCATAGAGATTCCAATCACAGAGTACACACGATGTATCCTGGTTCGGTCCTCCTGACCTACATCCAGTCCCCAAGCAATCCACTTGAGATTTTCCACTATTCTTGAAAATGTACAAGAATACACTACGACGTTAGAAAAAAATCTTGTCCAACCCGTAGTCCTCTCTTACACCTAGAGAGAGCAACCCACTCTTTCACCAAGAGTGAAAACCTGACTCTACAACCTAGAGTCCTACTCTCCAACCGAGAGGAAAAGAAAATAATAAAAGATGTTACAATCAACCTATAGCCTTGTTGTGATTGTGATTTTGTACGTGGCTATTTAGTCAACTTTTGAATTCAGTCCAAAACGATTTCATTGTTATGCTGGACTGAAATCAGAGAATCAAGACTTAGAGATTAGAGTGCTTTGTATGAAAATTTTTTTCTTTGAAATCAAAATACTTAAAATTTTTCTCAAAAATTCTTGGAACCTTTCCATGGTGATTCTAAGGCTCTATTTATAGAGTAGAATTCCTGGAACGTTGTAGAAACAGTTCCTAAAACTAATTAAAAACAAATATAAATTTTTGAATTCGAAAATACAAGTTTTGAAATCAGTAAATTATCAAAACGGCTTGAACATTCGACTGGGTTGTCGTTATGAGTCGACTGGTCAGAGTTTGAAGAAGTTCAGACAGTTTTGTACATGTTCAATCGACTGGTTCTTAACGGCAGTTGACTGGTACTCAACAGCTGATCTAGTTCAAATTATTTCGACCTTTAAATTTTGTAAAACACACAGTTATAAAATTATGTGTGAGTGTGTGTGAGTGACAAGGCTGTACATCAATCTAAGACTCAATCAAAGAGAAAAATTATATTTATTTTACAAGACACACAAACTATAAGGCATTGAAGCTTTGGTCTTGACTTGAGTCTTGAGTCTTGTGTAGAACCCCGTATTTTCAAATATTATTTTAAATTTTTGAAAATGAATTTAAACAATTTTTGAGGATTTAATAAATATTTTCTAAAAAGATTTATCTTTTGTACACGTGCAAAACACATGCAAATGACTTTTTGAGAAGTTTGAAAGTTAAGTTTTCTTTATGAAAAATCATTATATAATATTTGGGATTTATTTAGTATTTTTCCAGATTTTTCTGAAATTAATTTGGAACTATTTGCAATTTTTGAGAAAAGAAGGACCTATTTGCAAATTTGACATTTTTAGGGGTTTAAGTGCAAAATGTACATGCTGGACGTTTTGAACAGTATTAATTGAGATTTAGAATGTATACTTTCTTTTAAGTCCTAATTTAAATGAGTTTTGATGGAAATTTCCAAGGATAGAACTATATATGTAAATTGTATTTCGGAAAAGGATTATTTTGCAAAAATGGGTGAAACCCTAAAACCTATTTCTGGATTGTTTAAATAGTTATTCTCCAGCCGTCATTTGAGAAAATACAGAATTTTGAGATCTTGTTTTGGTGGAGAAAGGCGATTTTGGATCTAGCAAAAAGGAAGAACTTTTCGTGGACTTTTCTCAACTAAAAGGTGAGTGACTTGGTTTTTGTTTTGTTTTGATTTTGTGAATGACTTCGTAAGTTTTGTTTTGTTTGTGAATGACATAAATTTATCGTGTTGTTGATCTATGTATGCGAGTAGTAATGAGGTTAGATTTGATGTTGTGAATGATATAGATCTTGTATTATGGTATGATTCATATGAATGAATGATTGTTGTTTATACCATATTGAGAAATTTAAGAATGATTAGTAGATCTTGTTCATAATACCGTATTATTAAGATTTGAGTATGATTTTTATCGGATGAGGAACATCTGGATTTTATATATATTGCAAATCAGATTTTGATTTAGAGTTGTGAAAGAATTTTTAATCTTGAGAAACCCTAATGAAAGAAATTCGTGATCTAGAACATGAGAACTCGGCTTTTGACATGTTTGAAGTTTTGAATAATATACCCTGAATGAAGATCATTTTGCCTGATTACGAATTATTTTTCTTGAACAATGAATCGTTAGAAGACCTCAGTTTTGATTATTTTATACAGACCTAAATTTGAAATCTGTAGGTCGACAGTCGACTGGCCCACTGTGCAGTCGACTGGTACGAGCCTGATACTGTATCTTTAGAATCATTGAAAAGTTGTTCTGGACAGTCGACCTAGCTCATAGGCAGTCGACTGGTCCACTGTGGAAAATCATTTTTGTAAGAATTATTAGTCCTTCTGGACAGTCGACCTATAACCTGTAAGTCGACTTATACACTTAGAATATTTTGGGAAGAATATTGGAATTTACCTCGGGTAAGTCGACTGATTCCTTTTCTTAAGTCGACTTATATGACTTAGTTTATTTTTGTAAAATTTTGGATAATTGTCCTCTGGACAGTCGACTTACTAAAGTATAAGTCGACTGACACTGATGGAATTTTGTAACTTGAGTGTTCCTTGAGTGATTAGTTCTCAGACAATTCAGTCTATTTTAAGATATTCAGTTAAGCATCTGATTTAAGACTTTCAGTTGAGCCACTTTGTTTAGTGGGACTTTGTTTAGATATTTGAGTTGAGTCTCTGGAGGTGTGTGACCCTAGTATACCAGTATTGAGTTATTTTGTTGAGGCCCTTTGAGGCATTTCAGTTATTCAGTTTTGATTTTAGGCCGAGGACACATCACTCTAGGAGATTCGTTGAGAAATTTAAATAACCACAAATAATAAGGACAGGCACTAGTGGTGATATGATGAACGGGAACATGGGTTATAAACCTCAGTATGGCTTTAGATGTGGGATTTAATCTCCGGAATTATCCAAGTAACTTCCTTGAGATGTGGGATGATCTCCGGAATTATCCAGGTAAAATACCTGAGATATGGGATCCATCTCCGGAATTATCCAAGTGGGTTGCTTGCGATGTGGGATTGATCTCCGGAATTATCAAAGTCGAGGCGACGCACATGGGGTATTCATGTGATGATGTGTTTATATCTAGATGTGGGATGATCTCCGGAATTATCCAGGTAAAATACCTGAGATGTGGGATCCATCTCCGGAATTATCAGACATGGGCTAATTCTCACAGTTTATCTTTATCTCGTAGTAGTCATCGTGATAAGATTAGTTGCATAACGGGGGATTGAACCCTATGAAGTGAAGACGTTGCACCGAACCTATGTAGAATGGGATGCATAGACTTCGACAAGTATGCATTAGAGAGTCTGCATATAGAATTTGTGTTTTCTTGACTTAGTTTTATGCATGTGTTTTTCCAGTTTTCTTACACATGACACTTAGACTAGATGCACTTTTCGTTTTCATTTTATGATGATCTCATGCTTTACATCTTTGTTATTTCTCAACATTTATCTTTATGGTTAATACATGATGTTGATGAATTATGTTTTATGATTAAATTATATTGTTAGATTTTATGTCACTCACACCATTTATGGCTGACCCCTTTAGTTTGGGGGTTAGGGATCCTCTCTAGCCTCTTACAGGTTGTTGCTTAGAGTTGGAGGCTCGGATGCTTGAGATAGTTCTGTGATATATTGATGTAATAGAGCTTGTGTAAAATTTTAGTAAAATTTGTGTTGTAAAAGAAAAGTTGTAATTCAAGGTGTTTGTATTTCCGCTGTGTTTTGAAAAATGATTATTGTAATAAGAATTTGGAATAAAATTATTTGTGTTTTTGAGCTATATGTACTGTTACATTGAAGTTGATGCTGGGATTGTGCCACGTATTTTCTAAGTTATTATATTAGAAATTCGGGGCGCTACATCTTGAGTCTTGAGTGAAGTTTTAGCCATTGTCTTTGTATGAAGCTTTGCTTGACCATTCGTCAGCTTTAGAACCTTGTGGCTTGCTTGATCAGTTTTGTTTGAGGCCTTTGTAAATCATAGATGACAACTTTGATACAACCTCCAATATATGAGAAGTAGCACAATAACTTTGCATTGTGTTGGAATCATCTAAATCAAGAATCAACAAAATAAAAATTAGAACACATACACTAATTTATCATAAATCAATTATCAATCGATCAAACAACATACAACTTATCAATTGTCTCTACAATAATTTATTTGTATGACGATTATATGAACACCCTATTATCAGTTCTATATGCACTCATGAAAGATCCAAACTTTAGAGTCAAAGGTGGCACGATGTCAAGAATATTGGGGTTAGCTCGTGTAAACCCTCAATAGACCCAATGAAAAGATGAACAATGGATAATACGATAAGAAAGAGATCTACTTGCAAGAGTTTCAATAAAACTTGAATTTGATACAATTAGCAATTCAAGAGGACGGTGACTTTCCTGTTAGACGGTAAAAACGAATACCAAGAATAACGGGATAAGAATCCCGAAGCAACGAACCCATGAACTAGCAAATAATAACACGTGCAATATACGTGTAACGCTCACACAAAACGGAAAACACCCGATCAGATCCACGACACCAACAGCAAGATCAAACACCAAACACAAAATCAATCCCTCCCTCTCTTCACAAAACAGCAAACACAAACTCCACAGCTCACAAAACAGCAAACACCCACAAACACAGAACAGCTAATCCAACTCCTCCCTCCTTCTCCACAACGACAGAGAGAGAGTGTGACACCCCGTATTTCTAGAGAGTAGTACATAGTATATATACTAGTATGTATAATAAGTAGTAGAAAGATATGGAAGGATTGGAAGGTGACGTGGCATGGAAAGAAAAAAAGGAAGGAAAAAGTAGAAAGGTATTAAAATGTGGACTATAGAAGATCCTATGGGATTTGATGAAATGATGGACTTAGAAGATTATCTATGAGGCATATGGAATGATGGATTAAATGAATGAATGAAAGATGGAATGTGGTGTGTGGTTTGACCGGGTTGACCCTTGGGGATTTAATCCCATACCGGCTAGAATGAAGGGAAGAAGTGTGCATATATTAGGAAAGCCAAGGATTAAGGGATACCAATCGTCCGGACACCTTGTTGAGGCAGCCTGTGGTGGGCGTGGCTAGAATTTAGTTAATTGTGTGCGTACGAGTTGAGTGCGGGACGTTACAGATGGTATCAGAGCCAACTTTCGATATCGAATGTAGGACTTGTATATAGGAGGTGCGTAAGATCCTGTGTGGGCAGCGATATGTGTATGAGATGCGTAAGACCCTGTGTGGGCAGCAATTAGGAGACAAGTCTACATTCGACTATAAAGAAGATCCTGTACTAGATTGCACGTCCCGTATTCAGCGAGGACGCTGAATTCTTAAGGGGGGGGGGGTGAATGTGAGGCCCCGTATTTCTAGAGAGTAGTATATAGTATATATATTAAAATGTGGACTATAGAAGATCCTATGGGATTTGATGAAATGATGGACTTAGAAGATTATCTATGAGGCATATGGAATGATGGATTAAATGAATGAATGAAAGATGGAATGTGGTGTGTGGTTTGATCGGGTTGACCCTTGGGGATTTAATCCCATATCGGCTAGAATGAAGGGAAGAAGTGTGCGTATATGAGAAAAGCCAAGGATTAAGGGATACCAATCGTCCAGACACCCTTTTGAGGAAGCCTGTGGTGGGTGTGGCTAGAATTTAGTTAATTGTGTGCGTACGAGTTGAGTGCGGGGCGTTACAGAGAGGGAGCGGCTTGACGGTGGGTACAGGGCGACGCTGGCGGCGAGGGGTGCTCGGGGGTGTGCTGACGGCAGGGCGCTCGGGGATGGCGATGTAACACCCCGCAAAATTGGAATTACAATTTTGCCTTCGTGTATTACGCACGTGTATTTTTGTAATGTGTTTTCACTACGTATTCTGATTACCGACTATTTATGCCTTTCCCATATTGATTTTATCCTATATATTTCAATCTTGATATTTTATGTGCTTTTTACGTGTTTTCAATGTACGTATTAATTACATATTTTTTCGCCACTACGGGTGATATTTTTTGGGTTTCAATTATTTATTTTATGTTTTCAAATTTATTTTATAAAACGGAAATATATTTCCCCAATTTTTTATTAAGATAATTTTGTACGTATAATGCACTTGTTTTCTACGTGTAGTGATTTCATCATGAAATATATAAAATCAGTAAATATAATTTTTCTTATGTTTTTTTCGATTATATTTTAATAATTTTCTATTGATAAAATCGATTTCGCATTTTTGATATTCTACGTGTGATGCACGTATTTTCGGTAAACGTACTTAAGTATATTTGTTTTCAAAATAAATTTTGGAGTATGTGTAATACCCCGTAATTTCAAATATATATATATATATAGTGTGTATATATATATATATATATATATATATATATATATATATATATATATATATATATATATATATATATATATATATATATATATATATATATATATATATATATATATATATATATATATAGGGTAAAAGGGATATGAGCAACTTGCTCATTTAGAAAATGAGCAATTGATTATGTGGCATGCATGTGATACATTGGACAACTAACCCTTTAAATGATTTTCCAATCACATGTATGCCACACCATCAATTGCTTATTTACTAAATGAGCAAGTTGCTCATACCCCTTTTTCCCATATATATATATATATATATATATATATATATATATGGTGATAAAATATGTGTTGTTTGTGTATTAAAAATACATTTGATGGCATTTGTATATATATATATATATATATGGTGATAAAATATGTGTTGTTTGTGTATTAAAAATACATTTGATGGCATTTGATAAAATAACTTTTGGTAAATATTTAATGGAATGGTGTATTGGAGGTGGGGGCCCACGGCAGCAGCTCTGGGTGCTTGGTATAAAACAGATGATAGCTTATGTATGGAGGGTGAATGGGGGGCCCACTTGAATTTGAATGTGTAAACAGCAAAGATTATAAGCTCGTTGACTTCGTCAACCAAAAACGGTGACGTGGCTTCAATGCTGGGGCCCACCCGTGAAAGAGATAGCAAAGGCATTGCTTGCTGTTCTCGTGTGTTGGCGTCAAATATGCAGCTGACGTGGCATAGGGTGGTGGGGCCCACCTTCGGTATGTGCAGAGAAGCAACAAAAATATGCTGTGTACTTCACCAGACAGAGAGTTTGGATGTTAGAGAATCACAGAAGTGGGGATACGAAAGGGTGGAGGTTTTAGGAGGTAGAAAAATGAGGGGTTGAAAAATTAACTCTAGTAATTTATACCCTATTAGGTGTGAAATTTTGTACTTTGAACCCCAACATTATCTTATAAATAGCACCATCCTTCTTCTCATTTTACACATTAAAAATAATCTAAATAAGAGAAAGAAAAGAAAGAGAAGTAGTGTGTTCTAGTGCTTGGAGACTCTTGCTAGGAGGAGAAGTTCTAGGTATTGCTTTGGAGCTAGAAGAAGTGTCCTAACCTTTCATTTGTTCAAACTTCAATAAGGTGGGTGGTCTCTGTATTTTTTAATTTATAGATTGTTCATGCTAGAATATGATAGTATTAATATAGATCATTTTGATGTGATGTGGGTGATTTCTTGTTTTCTAATGTAGGGGTTGCATACTAAAAACTATAAATGAATAATATGAATTGAATTTGATATGAAATATGTAGATAATTCCATATGCCATGAATGAGGATAATCTTGTTGTGATTGAATAAATAATAACTATCATGTTAATTAAAAAGAAGAATTTTTGACAAAGAGTTGACACTGAATCTTGTTAGTATGCTTGTAAAATTTTTATACATGTTGAGTATATGAATTGTTGGAGAATATCATAATCAAATTATACCTTAGAATCGTGATGACTAAGGGAGAAGAAAGAGAGCAAATCAAATTTAGTTAAGTGTCATGAAATGGGTTGACAAATGTTTTTTGCCATGTTGTATTTGAAAATATAAAAGATGTTTTTGCGAGATTCTCATGTTTGAGAGGCATGTTGTATTTGAAAATTTAAAAGAAGTTTTTGCGAGATTCTCATGATTGAGAGGCATATTGTTTTTTTTATAAAATTTTAATTTGTATAAGTGAGAATATAAACTAGTTTTATAAATAAAATTCCTGAAACTCAAGTTTTGAGAAGAAAAAAATACAAGTTTGTGTGTAAAAATGATAAGAGAAATTAGTTAAGAATAGGAGTATATGTTTTAAATGAGTTTGAAATTAGTCGTTTACTGTTTTTAAAATTCATTCTCAGTCAAAAGAAAAAGTTTATTTCAAAATCCTAAAAGATTGGATCTTTGGATAAATGAGTTTTGATGAAAAAGCACCTATTTCTGAACAGTATGAATAAAAACATATTAGTATAACTCTATAATAGTAATTGCACATGGGCTTCTTGGTTACTCGGCGCACCCTAAGTCCATTACTGTAGGGCGCCTGTGTGGTCATGGGTCACGAGTTCGAAACTCGGCAAACCCTTTACTTTTTACTTCCGATTTTTAATTAAATCCAAATAGTGGGCTAGTACAAGAGGCTTAGGTTGCCTCTTTATAATGCCAAAGTCCATTAGACTTCTTGGCTAGGGGCTTTGGGTTTGGGTGCCGACTGGACGGTCACAGGTTCGAACCTGTGGCTGAACATTTTATGTTTTTTTGTTGTTTGTTTATTTTTATTTTAATGTTTGGATGAGTTTCAAAGCAAATATAAAATTGGAAAAAATTCTATTATTCCTATAAAATGAAATGAATTTATTTTAAAAAAATAGTTTTAGAACTTTTCAAGTATATTTGGAGAAATTTAAAGTGGATTTGAGATAGAAAGTGAATTGATAACTACAAAATTATTAAGAGCATGACTTATATTTTTAGAAGAAAAGTAAATTCTCAATATAAGGGTTGAATTTCTCTTAATGAGATCATGCATTGATGTTGAGTAAGAAGTACTTGATTATTATATGTGCTCCATTTTTTGATAATGAGTTTTTTTAAAATTATTAAAATGGATGAGATTTATTGTTGTGTGAAATGATTTCTTTTTGAAAAGGTTATACTCTTAATTTTTTTTAAAGAAATGTATGATTTTCTTAAAGAGTAAAAGAAATATATTATGTGAATTATTTACTCTTGAAGAGATTGTATTTGATTATTTGAAAATATTTCATGAGTTTAAAATTGTAAATGGAATTATGATTGTTGTTGATTCATGAATGAACTATGAACGAATAAGAGAATTATGATTGATGCTAAATAAGACATATATCAAATTGTGGATAAGTTAGAAATATGAAAATATCTAAGTTAAAGACATGTTTATTGAAGGGTATGAATACCCATGATTCTTGTACATGAAAAATTATGATTTAGAGTTAGTAAGACCTCGGTTACCGGCACTATTGAAAGAAAAGATTTGAAGTATAATTTTGAGATATCGCCATAGAGCTATCTCGTATTTTGTTGATTAAGTCCGGAAGGAGGTAAAACTAATTCTAGGTTTGGAAATTATTCATGTCTTGAACTTAAGAATTAGGCACTTAAGTGAAGATGTAGTAAACCTGGGCAAACGTAAATGGGTTGCTCTATATAGTCGGCGGTTGATCTCCGTGGCTATAGACTCAGTCGGCGGACTGAGGTTGCTTTGTGGGAGACGGGCTTTTATTTTTAAATTCGGGATTATGAGGACGGGTCAGCGGTGGATTCCAGGATCTTGAGTAATCGGGCGGATAGTTTTGTTTTGTCGTACTCCAATGTATATGCATATACCGGAGCTAGAGGGGCACTTGCGAGATGATTCGCACGATGTGGGATCTGTGATAACAATCAGTGGTGGACTCTGGGGCTGAGATTCAAATTCGTGGAATGATCTAAACCTTGTCTTATTACTGGGTAGTTTCATGGTGAGGGATCGAACCCTTTATTGTGGAGTACGTAGGCGCTTGCCCTCGGACCTATGTAGGATGGGATACATAGAATCCGAACAAGTGTACATTAGTGTCATCCTAGTATAAAATTGTGTGCATTAGGCATTAAGGCATGACATACACTTACATGTTTAGCGTAGTCACATTTCTACACTTTATTTCATTGCAAGTTTGTGTTTTGTTAAAGTATAGAGATCGTTATACTATTTCTGGCATAGAGAGAATAGCCGTGTATAATTTCGTCGGTTGTAATCAATTGACGTGCCCACAGTCTTATATGCAGGTAATGGATGTTCATGAAGCTATAAAGTGGATGTGCTAATACTGTTCAAAGATATTGTAAATGTTTCATTGTAATTTATTTTTCTGTTGTGTAACAATTGTAACAAACTATGATGTATTATTGAAAAGTTTTAATTTCCTTGTAAAATTGTACGAAGTGAAGTAAAGATTCTGTGGAATATCGAATTCGGTCTTATTTGGAATTCGGGGCGTTACAGGCGACGCTCGCGGTCAAGGAGCGACGCAGCGGCGATCATCGGCGAGGGGATCAACACTCTATTTCTTCACCGAAACAGAAGAGAGGACTGGAAGGCAGGGGGGACGATGGGGTAGGCGGCATCGCTGGCAAGGGAGAATGGCGTCGGGGTCGATGTCAACGAGGTGGCGACGGGGTTCGACTGCTGTGCTTGGGCGGGAAAACAGAGGAGGGGGTTTTCACTGCTGTGGAGATAGGGGAATGGGGTTTTGGGTGTCTGTGGTGGCGCCGACATCGACAAGGGTGTCACGGGAGGTGGCGACGAGGCTGTGAGTCGCCGGAGTGGTCAGGGTCATGTCGGAGAAGATGAACAGGAAGAGGCTCGGAAATTGGGCGGGAAACCAGGGGTCGGGGAGAGAGAAAGAGGAGGAGAGAGGAAAGAGAAACTAGGAGAGAGATTGACGGCTATAGGGCTTCAAAACTGTGCCATTTTTAGGGTTTGCAGTAGAGTTGTATTTATAGAGTACAATTAGGGTACTGGATTAGTGGTTTAGGGTCCAATAAAAGCAGTTTTGGATCAAGAACACATGAAATTGAGGTTTAGGGTTCAATTAAGAGATAGATCAAAATTAATAGGGTTCAAATAAAAATACCCACAATTCAATAAAAGAAAAAAAAAGGATTAACAAGAAAATAGTTCATTTAGAAAAAACAAAGAATTCCATGAAAAAAAATTTAAATCTAAATAAATAAATAATTAATACAATAAATATAAATTGGCTTGAAAATAAATCGGAATTCGCCAAGAAAATTAAATCAAGTACGAAAACAAAATAATTTGTTAAATGTACTTTAATTAAATAATCAAGGAATAAAGATTAATAGTTATAATTATAAAAATTATAAAATCATACAATAAAATAATTATTCGGGTTTTAACAATTTTTATTAAAATAATCCAATAATAATATATATGATTTGGGCCCAAATATAATTAACCGATAAATTAAGATTATAAAACAGGTTTAAAATACACCATCATTTGAAATAATATAATTTTCGATTGTAGAAAAATCCCAAAACGAATTTAACACAAAATAAATTTATCACAAATCGAAATACAAAAAATATTCAGAAAATAACTATTTATGGGAATGGGGATTACAAGCGGGGGAAGTTGCGCGTTCGCAACGTTGTATAGGACGTTGTGTTCGGATGCGTTAGATGGAACCGAGATGACCGGTCCAATGGTCTTGTTACAGATTTGGTCATGGGAGTGTTTACACTTGGGTCGTCCCCGAATTACGAGACCGGTGGACGATTGGATGGCCAAAGCACCAAATGTTGATATGTTAGCACCCTTAGGTGTATATTGGACAGGTAGATGGAGTTATAGAGACAACCCAAAAGGTGTGCTAACTTACTACAGAGACGAGCTCGACCAACTACGAGAAGAGTTCGTGATTTGGGTGATGTATACACCTGAGCAGGTGGGAAGACTATCACCAGTGTGCATGACCGGGTCACAGTTCTGGATGACGACTGCTCCACTCATCAACTTTGGTATAGTGGAGCATCCGCGGCCAGACAGAGTCCTTCGGCAATTCAGTCTTCAACAAAATCTCCCCCCAATATGTGCAAACCTATATAACTTTGAGTTACACACTGTGAGGGGTACCGGTCGTATGCCTACCCATGACTGGGCAGATTTCCACCGTGTTCATGTTGCAGAATGGAATGAGCAACAGTTTGAACTCGTAATTGTTGATGTTCCACTATACGATGGCAAGCAGCAAACGAAGTACATGAATAGTACAGATCTATTACACGTTTGTACATCTTTCCTAATACAGAACTACCTGCTGGTATTTAACTACCAATTGAGGAGAGGGAGATTGAACCACTACCCGCGTATTCTAGTTCACAACCCATATTCCAACCGAAGGCATCATCTATATGTACATTGGTGAGTATAATGTATAAATTTTATTGAAATTTCCTTATTTTTAAAGTGATTAAATTCTTTACAAATTCGAATGTGTTTAATATATTTTTTATTTTTGTTTTAGATCGATAATACATGAGACATGGAAAAAGAATGCGCGCAGGTAATCAAAAGTAATGTTGCCCGACCTATGAAAAAGTTCGCGCAGAAGATGCTCTCTTCATGTCTTAGCAATTTAGATGTTTTGGGAGAGGGTGAAGCTTTGCAATGTTATTTGGATAAATCCGTACGTCTACAGCGATGTAAAAGCGTGAGGGTTAGGCTATCGGCTGGGGACAACAATGCCAATATCATGCTACATCTCCACCTCAAGAAGAAGAGCAAGAAGAAGAGCATTAAGAAGGTGTGGTTGGAGACAGACAAGAAGAGGGAGAAGAAGAAGAAATTGCACCGGCGACGACCACTTGCTCGGAGGAGGCGAGCACCACAAACTTGCACGCCAGGTGCTTGACTGTGTCCCGATACAGTCTTTTATTTGGAGTACAATTTTTTTTTTTGAATGTAATTGATAGAACTTGTGTGTGGTTGTTGTTGACATATCGTTAGTTTTAGTTGTTGTTGATGTAGTTTTTATTATGTGATGATTGTGAATTTTGTTGTTGTTGTTGTTTTCTTTTGGAGATTGTATGTAGAATATTTTTTGGAGAATGTAGCTGATGGGATTGTATGTAGGGTTTTTTCTGGAGATTGTAGTGTAGCAGCTGTAGCTGCTGTGTTAACTTGTAATTAAATTTTTTTTTCTACTAGGTATTTTTTTGAATTTTTTGGGTTGCTCTCTGACTTGGCCAAGCTAAAAGAAGCAACAAGTCAGAGAGCAACCAAATTTTCTTTTTAAAACCAAGGCCATTGTCTCCAACAACAGCCTAGGTTTTGGGCAAAAAAGTTGCAAATTTTTGGGTTGCTCTCTACTTGGACAAGCTAAAAAAGAGCAACAAGTCAGAAAGCAACCAATATTTTAAATAAAACCAAAGCTGTTGTCTCCAATAACGGCCTAGGTTTTAGCCAAAAAATGAAATTTTTTGGGTTGCTCTTTGACATGCCAAGCTAAAAAGAGCAACAAGTCAGAGAGCAACTAATTTTTCTTTTTAAAACTAAGGCCGTTAAAGTTGGAATTTTTTGGGTTGCTCTCTGACTTGGCCAAGCTAAAAAGAGCAACAAGTCTGAGAGCAACCAATTTTTCTTTTTAAAACTAAGGCCATTGTCTCCAACAACGGTCTAGGTTTTAGCCAAAAAGTTGGAATTTTTTGCTATGCTCTCTAATTTGGCCAAGCTAAAAAGAGCAACCAGTCAGAGAGCAACCAATTTTTTAAAATAAAACCACCAACGACGACCTAGGTTTTAGCCAAAAAGTTGGAATTTTTTGGATTGCTCTCTGACTTGGACAAGCTAAAAGCGCAACAAGTCAAAGAGCAACCAATTTTTTATTTTTAAAACTAAAGCCGCTGTCTTCAACAATGACCTAGGTTTTAGCCAAGAAGTTGAAATTTTTTGGGTTGCTCTCTGACTTGGCCAAGCTAAAAAGAGCAACAAGTCAGAAAGCAACCAATTTTTCTTAAACTTAGGCCGACGGCCTAGGTTTTAGCCAAGAAGTTGGAATTTTTTGGGTTGCTCTCTGACTTGGCCAAGCTAAAAAGAGTAACAAGTCAGAGAGCAACCAATTTTTCTTTTTAAAACTAAGGCCGTTTTCTCCAACAACGGACTAGGTTTTAGCCAAGAAGTTGGAATTTTTTGGGTTGCTCTCTGACTTGGCCAAGCTAAAAAGAGCAATAAGTCAGAGAGCAACCAATTTTTCATTTTAAAACTGAGGCCGTTGTCTTCAACAACGGCCTAGGTTTTAGCCAAAAAGTTGGAATTTTTTGCTATGCTCTCTGACTTGGCCAAGCTAAAAAGAGCAACCAGTCAGAGAGCAACCAATTTTTAAAATAAAACCAAGGTCGTTGTCTCCAACAATGGCCTTAGTTATATGGAAAAATTTAGATATTTTTTGGTTGTTCTCTTACTTGGCCAAGCTAAAGGAGCAACAAGTCAGAGAGCAACAATTTTTTTTTAAGCTAAGGCCATTGTCTCCAACAACGGCCTTTCTTATATGAAATTTTGCAAATTTTTTTAATGCTTTTTACAACTGTGTCTTCTCTCTTTACGAACAGTATCTCTCGAACTCTACACAAAAGACATTTATATGCTTGTATATCGTTTATATATTTTATTAATTTCCATTTATAGCCACTTAACTAACCAATATACAATCGTTAAGGTTAAATTTTATAAAAAAATACCAGAAAATAAAAGATGATCTTTTATTTTCGTAAAATTCAAATTTTTAAATATATTTTTACCCCTAATATGTAATTTCTTTATGAATGTGTATACCTATCCAATTTAACACCTAACCTCTAACCATACCCCCAAAACCCATAATATTTCATTTAGGGTTAGGGTAAGGTTAAGGTTAGTGTAAGGGTTATGGTAGGGTTACGGGTGAGTGTAGGGTTATGAGTAAGGTTATGGTTGGGTTACGGGTGAGTGTAAGGTTATAAGTAGGGCTATGGTAGGGTTACGGGTGAGAGTAGGGTTATGGTAGGGTTACGGGTGAGTGTAGGGTTATGAGTAGGGTTATGGTTGGGTTACGAGTGAGTGTAAGGTTATGAGTAGGGCTATGGTAGGGTTACAAGTGATTGTAGGGTTACGGGTGAGTGTTTGCCATTCTGTTTGCCATCTAAGTGGTAACTTCTAGGTTGTCTGATATTTTGTTTTTCTTCTACTTTTCAGTAATTTTAAAAGTTTTTTCACTCTTTCTTTTATTTTCTTTCCTTTTGTGGCTTTAGGATCTTTACCCAGAATGGAGTTTTGTCAACTCATGGATTCTGATTTCTCGATTAACTTGGTAATTTTTTTTCCATCCTTTCTGATTTAAAAATGATGGCACCAAATCTTTTCTTTGTTGTTTGGATGTAAGAATTATACCCCTTTGAGAGTGTAATCCTTCTTTTACCCTTTATTTTAAAGAAAGGAAGACATGCTTCTTGTGTTGAGTCATTGCTATTTCCAGTAGTTCCCTGGATGTCACAATTTGTCCAATATATTTTCAGTATTTATTGTCTTGCTCGGAATTACGTGAAGATAATATTTAAGAGTTGTAACACCCTATAGTTTTCAAAAAGTTATAATATATATATATATATATATATATATATATATATATATATATATATATATATATATATATATATATATATATATATAAGCATACTTTGAATAAAAAGTAAAAGTGTTGGTTGTACATGAAATGCATGCATGCATGCTGGTATGGCCTAAAAAGGTAATATGGTATATATATGTTGAAATGTGAATTAATGGTTGAAAAAGGTTGACTTCGGTCAAAGGCCCGTGGGCTGATGACGTGGGAAGTATGGGTGGAGCAATCCCATATCGGTGAAAGTAATATAATAAATAATATATAAATAATATCGCCAAGGATCAAGAGTCACCTAATTGGCTAACCACCTTTTGAAAGGCAGCCTGTGGTAGGCAGTTGTACTACATAGTATCTAATTTGTCTTCTAAAAAAATAATAAAAATTGTCTGAGTATTGGGGCGGGGTGTTTCAGATGGTATCATGCAGGCTTATAGAGATTTAAATGTAAGTGATTTACATTTGTGATGCCCTATAGGCTGTGTTTTCTCTCCCTTTTCTTTTGGATGGCTGGAGTCGTGAATGAAAGTTGTTATTGAACTTACATTCAATTTCATTCATGATGTTCTCCTCGTATACATTAATATGAGAGTGTATGCGAGCACATTTTCCCCTGAGTATCAGAGTGGCGCAGTAGAAGCGTGGTTGGCTTGGACAGTCATTCATGATACCTTACACACTTCCCTCTCAAATTGTTTTTGTAGATCTTTATCATGGTACTTTCTCCATATTCAATATTTTTCAAATAAATATTTTCTTATATTATTAAATCATTTGAATATTTATTATTTGTCTATCTTCCTTAGCCTTGATATTTTAAACTTGTTTTTCAAACTTAAAATTTCGTCTTTCACGTATTTATGTCACTTTATGTTTACCCGTTTATATCTACTATTACTTTACGTATTTTGTCAAGTATTAAATTTCCGTTTTTTAAATTAATATTGCAACCACTATTTTCTTCATTTATTATTTTGGATTTTTCTTATGAAATTTTCTTATGTGCACTCATTTTATATGACTTGATTTCTGTGATACTATATTATCTTATCTTATATGTTTTTAACAAGATTGAAATTTTCTACCTATATAAATATGACCTACCATTTTGTTGTCTACATTCGGTACTATTATTATTGCATATTTGTTTTGATATATTCATTTTTACTATTAATCGCTACTCATTACTTTTATAGTTTTACACTTCTTTAATATAATGCATATACTCACTATTTATACATTATCTTTTCTCAAATTGTAACTGTCTTTACATTCTTAGTTATTACATATATTTTTTCAATGATTTCTATATATATCATATTTCAATATTCTTATTATACATATCATTTTACCCTTATCTAATTACTACATTAATATTTTTGCATATACTTGTTTATGTCTATTGTCTAAATTTGCTATACTACATAATTATTGTTTTCAATTGTGTTTTCATGTGCTTTACACTATTTTGTCTTAATGTTATAAATTATTTTCATTACTACAAATTTTTGTATATATATATATATATTTTAATATTTTGCCGTCATAATTTTCTACTTCATTTACAAATTTTTCATTCACTTATATATCATTGATTTCAAAATATAACACCATACTTTACTAGATACCCAATATCCAAAGATTACATCTTTTCGTCTCCCATTTTGGTGCAACCTGATATCGAGAGGGCAAATCTACAATTAGACGTCATTGGAGGCAAACTGCAACTGGACGTCGGGGAGGCAAAGTATGCAACCAAATGTCCAGAAGGCAAACTGCAATCGGATGTCAGGGAGGCAATTCTGTAACTTGGGATCGTAGAGGCAAGTCTGCAATTGGATACCAATGAGACGACCTACACCAGAAGGAGATTGCCTACTTTAATAAATCTTATTTTATTTTCTATAATATTTACATACCCCTATTCCCTTTTCGTACTAGCTTATACTAATTTATAATATTTTGCAATCTGGCATTATATTATTTAAACTGATTTCTATCTTACTTGTGTAATTACTATTTAATATCAACTATCTCCTTCCTAATATTTCAAATCTTTTCATACCGCTTTATCGTAATTTATTTTGCCACTAACTTATCGTAGATTTTGGTGTCTACTCACCTAACAGAAAATAAAATTATTATTTATACTTTTGTTCAATTTATAAGTTATTTCTATATGATTAGTTTTCGCACTATTTCAATAATATATTACTACTTTTACTACTATGATGTTTGCTTTACTCCGACAGACTATTTATAATTTTCATGTCATACTATTGGTTGTCTCACTCTAAATTTTTTACGCCTATAAAATTTCGTATGTTGGTCTACTTGACAATTCAAAAGTATTTCAATGTATGCCTTCTATTTTAAATTTTCAAATTGCATGTATAATTATTATAATTACCTTACAAACTATTTTATTAATTGGTATACAAGTCATTTTATGTTATCTATACTTTCAACCAAGTCTCATTCCCATTTATTTTTCCAAACTCTTATTCAATGGTCCTGTTTTAAATTGCTAATTCGATTTCGTTATACATTTTGCGAATTTTCTACCATTTATTACATTGATAAATTTGTCCAAATTACCTATTGACTTCGCCACATTGTTTTCCGAGCTATTTCGAAATTAACGACTGAATTGACTTTTTCCTTTTATCTAATAGCTTACCTAATATTATTTTTGTACGAAAATTTCTCTCAAACTATTCTATCTCTTGTCACACTTCATTTCTTATGCCATTTTCCTACTTTTCTTGTTCCGTCTTGTAAAATCTTGATATTCATAGTTTTCTTATATAGAGTTTGTCTTGTTTTCCTCGTTGCGTATTTTTATACCCTTAAAGTTTGCAATTTTCTAAATACAAGAATGATATTTTCTTGAGCATGTACAAAATACACCCTTTTCCCTAGCAAGTTCCGGGGACGGAACTACTCTAAGGGGGGAGAGTGTAACACCCCGCAAAATTGGAAATGACAATTTTGCCCTCATGTGTTACGCACGTGTATTTTGTAACGTGTTTTCATTATGCATTTTGATTACCGACTATTTATGCATTTCCCGTATTGATTTTTACACTATTTTGAGTCAACAAAAATATAACATTTCAATCTCTGTATTTTACGTGCTTTTTATGTATTTTCGATGCACGTATCAATTACGTATTTTTCCATCACTAAGTGTGATATTTCCATGTGTATTGATTATTTATTTTACGTGTTCGAACTTGTTTTATAAAACGGAAATTCATTTCCCCTATTTTTGATTAAAATGCATTTTATTTGATTTTTTGCACGTATGATGCACATAAAAATTTTTATTCTCATTTTGTTGTTCTGATTTGCTAATTTTTAGCATGTATAAAATTTTAATTAGCCTTCCTCTGATCTATGAACCTATAGATTAAAATCTAGTCCATTAGGAGAGGGAGCTAGCAGATGTACGTCGGTACGTCGGGTATGCCTGAGAGGGAGCGGGGATGGGGCCAGGTCGCCCAGTAAATCCACGGAGGTGGGCTAGGGAACTGGAAAACACGCAAAATCAGGGTACACTAGCAGAATCAGGATATTCCACTTCACATCGGCTAGAAAGGAGATCCTGTACTAGATTGTGCATGCCCATGCTCAGCGAGGACGCTGATTTCTGAAGGGGGATGTGTGTAACACCCCGTAGTTTTCAAAAAGTTATAAATATATATATATATATATATAAAGCATACTTTGAATAAAAAGTAAAAGTGTTGGCTGTACATGAAATGCATGCATGCATGCTGGTATGGCTTAAAAAGGTAATATGGTATATATATGTTGAAATGTGAATTAATGGTTGAAAAAAGGTTGACTTCGGTCAAAGGCCCTTGGGCTGATGACGTGGGAAGTATGGGTGGAGCAATCCCATATCGGTGAAAGTAATATAATAAGTAATATATAAATAATATCGCCAAGGATCAAGAGTCACCTAATTGGTTAACCACCTTTTGAGAGGCAGCTTGTGGTGGGCAGTTGTACTACATAGTATCTAATTTGTCTTCTAAAAAAATAATAAAAATTGTCTGAGTATTGGGGCGGGGCGTTACAAGAGTATATGGTATTCGCATTGATCAAAGCCTATTTTAGTACAAAATATAGTTATCCAAGACAATATTAGAGGTAAAAATATATAAAAGCAGAATTTAATATAAGAAAGACCATTATTGGCGACAACGGCCTTAGCTTCAAAAAAAAAAAAATTGCTCTTTAACTTGTAGCTCCTTTTATCTTGGCCAAGTTAGAGAACAACCCAAAAATATCCAATTTTTTTCATATAACTTAGGCCGTTGTTGGAGACAATGGCCTTAGTTTTGAAAAGAAAAATTGGTTACTATCTGACTTATTGCTCCTTTGAGCTTGGCCAAGTCAGCGAGCAAGTCAGAAATTCTCATTTTTTCCTAAAACTTAGGCCGTTGTTAGACAATGGCCTAATTTTTAAATAAAAAAATTGTTGCTCTCTGACTTGTTGCTACATATTAGCTTGGGTAAGTCAGAGAGTAATCCAAAAAAATCAAATTTTTTGCTAAAACCTCCTAGGTTCAGGATTTTTTTTTTGCTCTCTGACTTGTTGCTCCTTTTGACTTGGCCAAGACACAGAGCAAGCCAAAAAATTCCAATTTTTTCCATATAACTTAGGCCGTTGTTGGAGACAACGGCCTTAGTTTTAAAAAGAAAAATTGATTGCTCTCTGACTTGTTGCTCCTTTTTAGCTTGGCCAAGTCAGAGAGCAACCCAAAAATTTGCAACTTTTTTGTTAAAACCTAGGCCGTTGTGGGAGACAACGGCCTTAGCTTTAAAAATAAAAAAAAGTTGTTCTCTGACTTGTTTCTCCTTTTAGCTTGGCTAAGTCAGAAAGAAAAATCAAACATTCCAATTTTTATCTAAAACTTAGGCCGTTGTCTCCAACAATGGTTTCAGTTTTAAAATCAAAATTTGAATTTTTGGTGAGTTCTAGCTCCAGCCTTTGTCTTCAACTAAGGTCGTTGTCTATAACAACAGCTTTGGTTAAAAAAATAAATAAATTATTGAATAGTTAACACAGCAGCTGCATGCTGCTACACAACATTCTTAATTTTTTTTACACATAATTACACTTGAATACCACCAACATATACAATTAACAACGACACTAACACTCGTAACAACTCAAAAAGAACAACAACAACAAAATTAATAATCAACACAAAACAATATCTTGGAATTGAGTCCCAACAACTTTTGCAAAATTAACAACATATCTTACCAAAAAAAAAGCAAAATTATTGCATCAAAATCTAACATACTTAAACTTTACATAAAAAAACTCCAATTCACAATGGATCATCATATCTCTCGTCGGAACTCTCTTCTTCGGATGGATTCACTTCTTGCTGATTGATTGCCCTTCATTCAAAGAAAAGTTTTAGTTAGTAAAAAATTCGTTTACCACAAATGAACTATAATAAATTTAAAATAGGGAGAACCAAAGAAATTACGAGTCTTACCCCTCATATAATGTTGGACAATTTCTTGAATCATGATCCATTTGAACAATGCCGCATGTTCGGCACCGTCTCGATTTTTTAAAGCGAAGTTGCTATCTTATCGGCCTCAATCTTTTGGCGCGAGGTCTTCCCTTTGGCATGCATTGTTGTAGGTCCCTTATGCATGTAGGTACGTGTCCACTGCCTTCATCATGAGGTTGTGCACTACCATGCGGTTGTGTACTACCATGCGGTTCTGTACTATCATGCGGTTGTGAGGCCTCTTCGGATTGTTCACCCAATCCGGGTTGTAGCCGAGAGAAGTCATCAATGATATTCTGCAAATTCTCTAGCGTGTATTTGTAACATTCATTGGAGGAACAACCAAGTTCGATAATCTGTTTTGCATGGTAGCTCAACTCACAATATCGAGAAACAAAATTCTCCGTATTGCGTTCGGTTGGAACAGATGTATAACTTCTTCTCATCACATCCTGGGTCCATCTTCTTTTAATGTATACATCCGGAGGAAAAGTGTGATGGCTGAACCGAAGAACCGCTAAAATATGCCTGCAAGGAATGCCAACGAAGTCGAAGAAGTGACAAGAACATGTAATAATTCGGTTGAGTTTGCATAACCGAAGAAGGTGAGTCGATTCTGATTCTCCACAGAGTATCACATGGAAGGTTGAACTATCCGGTGTCTCAAGATCGCCAACGAATGTCACATTGTACATGAAGCTTTTTGTAACTGCATCTTGAAATTTGTAAAAGATTTTCAAAGTGTATGTTTTCGCCATTTGTGCTTCCAAAGTCCATTCGCTCTTCAACTTCGGTCTCTTCTCACGGTTATGATGATTTTCTATCGGTTCATCGTGCCTTTGCCTTCCCAAAAAACGATCAAAGATGACGAAAAATTCATGTAAGAAATAGTTCTTTTCTGTATGATGCTTCAAGGCAGAATGCGATGACTCAACCCGTTGGCTACTCAACATGCCGGCCCAAAAAAAATCTTTAGCATAGATCGGTGCCCAATTTTCATGAATACCAAATAGATCGTTCAACCATTTGTTATTCTCTAATCCGTATTGCGAAATCAATAAATTCCATTTTTCTACAAATTTATGTACATATTCGGAATTGTAGATGACATTCTTTAATGACATACGCACCTCCTGCGGTAACTTATCCAATATGTACATACAAAATCAATGCCAAGTCAGGGGGAACACTTCCTTCACTGTGGCGGCGATCCCACGGTCTTTGATCGGTGACGATACCGGATGGAGCACGATTCATAACACCTAACCGCTTTTCAAAGAACCATTCAAACGAAGAGGTCGTCTCATTTGGAATGAACCCACATCCTAAGAAAGCCGATTGCCAATATTGATTCACTCCAACAAAGAGAACAAATAACATTCCATACCGGTTCGTATTGTACGTGGCATCAAAGCAAAGTACATCGCCAGATTCTTGATAATTCATCCTAGAAATACCATCAACCCACATACAATGTGACAACCGCCCTTCGGGATCTACCTGAATGTCATAAAAAAAATGAAGGATCCGTCTGTTTCTAAGATTCAAAAAAATCAATTAGCATTTTAGAATCATGTCCTTTCAATGCTTCTTGCGAGTCTCTAAGTAAATTTCTAACATTTTTTTTGGTGAATCCTACTTGATCGTGAACACCACTAACACTTTCGAAGAAGAGAATTTGTCGACATGTCTGGATATTAGCTTGGTTGAATTGATTTATTATCCTTTTATCCGTATTTGACACGGAACGGTTTCGGGACAAAAGATGCCTTCTACCGGGTGAGGTGAATTTGCGATTGTGTGCTTCATAAAATGAATACAATACCCACGTATTACTTTCTTCATTCAATTTTACACGAACGCAAGCCTTGCAACACGTTCTGCAGGTTGTTCCCCGTCTACCATCTCTATGTTGACTCGGCGACGACCAGGCTTTATTACAAAGATATGACTTATCTATTTCCATTCCTCCCTTTAATTTATTTCCACCCTTACGCATTGCAAAACCCCTACATCGAGCATATGACGAATAGAAATTTTCGGGCTCAACTAAAGTTGGAAACGTCATACCTAACTTTGGTTTTAGATGTTTTTCGACTAATGCCATGGAATCAATGATTGGTTCTACCCGCACAAAATTATTGCCGGCAGCAGAACTCTTTGTATCGTTGTTCATCTGGAAAAAAAATATATTTTTGGTAAATTAATACACACATCATATATAAACCAGCTTGTTAACAAACGATTGTGATATATATATATACACATACGAAACAAAATACGTGAGAAAACCTCGCAAATGACGTCCAAAAAATATGAAACTCCGCAATTGGGTCCGGCATACAGCATACAAGGTAACGAAACTTGTAGAAGCGAGTTCCGATCCACGGTTTGCAAGATACGATCGTGTCTCGCTCGCTTTCACTCTTGGAAATGAGGGGAATGTGATATACGGACGCATATAACAAACCGTGGGTGACAACTCGCAACTACAAGTTGCTATGACTTGTGAGTGGCGAGACCGACATACTCGCAAAATTATGGATTTTTCAAGTGCGTTCTCTATTGAAAACTCGCAAAATTCATGAGAAAACCGCACAATCGACGGTAAAAAAGAACTAAACTTTGTGATGGGTCGGGCTCCACGCACACAAGGCAACGCAACTTGTACAAGCGAGTTCCGACCCACGGTTTGCAAAATACGACCATGTATCACATTCATTCATGAAAAATGCCAACAATGCGATACATTGACGTAGCCCCCAAACTGTAGGTCGGAACTCGCAACTACAAGTAGCGTTGGATTGCGAGCGGTTAACCCAACATGCTCGCAAAATTTCTTATTTTTTAGATGTCGTTTCCTAGTGGAAGTTCCGCGATAGAAATCAAACATTAATTGTTGTTGTTGTTTGATATACGGTAGGAAATCCGCACAAATGAGATCAAAAAATTTCGATACTTTGGGAGTAGGACGGACGCAAAACACATGAGCCAACAAAATTTGTAAATGTGAGTTTCGACTCACAGTTTGCAGTATACGCCGACTTATCGCTTTCACTCACGAAAAATAGTTGAAAGCGATACACGGCCGTACACTTCAAACCGTGAATCCAAACACACTTTTACAAGTTGTGTTGGCTTGTGCGTTGCGAGCTCGAAGTACTCACAAAATTGCATAATTTTTGGATCTCTTTGTGCGCTATTACTAATAACGAATAACAACAACTAATACTACATCTACATCGACAATAAAACTATAATTATCTAATCTATAATTAGCTATGCATAATATACAAATTGTATACTCAAACATTGAATAAAAAGTTTCAATCAATTAACCTAGTCAGGTCTACTAAAATAGAAAAAAATTATTGCCTTTCACAATGAGTGTTTTCGGAAAGGAGATAGAGGAGGTCCTTGCGTGCTGCTGTAGAGAAAGGAAGGGGAGTAGGGTTTGGCTAATTTATTTAAAATTAGGGTTTTAAGGTTGGGGAGATTTTGTATGGGTTAGGGTTTTTTGTAATCGGGATCTTCAAAGGAAGAGGGAAAGAGTGTGAGAAGAGGGAGAGATTGAGTGAGAAGCAACGAGCAAGAGAGAGCTCGGATTTTCAGATCGAGAGAGAGAGCTAGGGTTTGGGAAACGGGTTTCGAGAGCTCTAGTAGCGAGAGAGAGAGAGTTGTGAGGGAGATGGCAAACTGAGTATGTACAAGTGTTTGGAAAAACACTTGTACATACCTAGGCCGTTGTTGGGAACAACGGTCAAGGTTGTATTTTATTTTTTTAAACAACCTAGGCCGTTGTTGTAAGTATAACTTTTTGCAAAAAAAAAACTTCACCCAAAAAAAAACCCGCTAAGTTTGAAGCATTTTTGACGTGAAGTATCAAAAGTGCCCCTCCGCTTTTAGAGCCCCTTAGTGGGAGATCCGAGCGGGCTTCGATCTGAGCCATTGATCAAGATTGGGAGCGATCCAACGACTCAGGATGCTGTTTTCCAACCCGTTGAAAACGAAACCCATTTTCAATGGAGCATTTGCTATATATATATATATGGGAAATGCTCCATTGAAAACGCAAATGTCTGTGAAAACGTGGAAAACCACTTAGGCCGTTGTTGGAAACAACGGCCTAGGTTATAATGCCTTATAACCTAGGCCGTTGTTTCCAACAACGGACTAGGTTGTTTTCATGGGTTTTCACAACATTTGCGTTTTCAACTGAGCATTTCCCTATATATATAAATGCTCCATTGAAAACGGGTTTGTTTTCACGGGTTGGAAAATAGAGATCTGACCGATTGGATCGTTTTTTATCGTGATTAACGGCTCAGATCGCTGCCGCCCATCACCCATCTCACTTAAGTGGTGGATGGTTAATTGGGGAATTTCGTCCCAAATAACTCTTCGCCTCACGAATTCTAAAAAATTGAATGAACATAGGCCGTTGTTTGAAACAACGGCCTAAGTTATAAAAATTGAGAACATAGACCGTTGTTTGGAACAATGACCTTTTATAACCTAGGCCGTTGTTCCCAACAACGGCCTAGAGTATAAAATTTTATAGCCTAGGTTATTTGAAACAACAAAATTTTATAGCCTAGGCCGTTGTTCCCAACAACGGCATAGGTTATAAAAGGCCGTTCAAATTTTTTTCGCGAATGAGGCGAAGAGTTATTTGAGACGAAATTCCCAAATTAATCGTCCACCACTTAAGTGATATGCGTGATGGGCAGCAGCGATCTGAGCCGTTGATCACGATCAAGAGCGATCCAATGGCTGAGATCGCTGTTTACCAACCCGGTGAAAACAAACCCGTTTTCAATGGAGCATATCTCATATATATATACTAGTTCCTGCACGTGTGATGTGCATTCTAATTTTTTTTAATATAGTGAATAATAAGATACTCTTTACAAATTATCCCTGGCGGCACAAACTTTTATTTTATATGAGTGACATTTATGTAAATAATTATGTTGTAAATAAATTTGAACTTTGAGGATATTATGGTAACTAACAACCGTTGAGTAAATGAACGGTTAATATAACTCTCACTTAAAAATGAATGGTTGAGATTAGATGGTTGAATGAATGTCTATAAATTACAGGTTGTCTACGAATGACAACCCCAACTCTCCCAATGACAACCCCAACTCTCCCATTATAATATATACATATATATATATATATATATATATATATATATATATATATATATATATATATATATAGTCCCCTTCGGTTGCACACTACTTTTGGTGAGCACTCATGAAATAAAGACCCTATGAAAAATCCGAACCTCTCATATTGTTCTATATGCCTAAGATAGCCTAACAATAAAAAATCAAGTAATTTGAAGTTCATTTGCCCATCCATCAAGCTGTTAGAATTTTCAGCCATACAATTTTGTGATGATGTAAATCATGGGCAAATGAATTTCAAATTAATTGATTTTTTATTGTTAGGCTATCTTAGGTATATAGAACAATATGAGCGGTTCAGATTTGTCATAGGTGCTATATTTCGTGAGTGCTCACGGAGTGCTCACCAAAGTAGTGTGCAACCGAAGATTTCTCTCTCTCTCTCTCTCTCTCTCTCTCTCTCTCTCTATATATATATATATATATATATATATATATATATATATATATATATATATATATGGGTTTTAAACACATAGAGTTCACTTCCGTTGTGCACTAGCCATGGTGTGCACTTCGTGTGCACTCGACTTTCGAGCTGTCGTGTCAATGATCCAAACCATTCACATTGATCTACACATTTAAATTAGTCTAAATATGTAAAATCAAGTCATTTGACATTCATTTGCGTTTGAATAAAAGAAAAAAAAGGAGAATAGAAGAAACAGCAGGCCCAGCCTTCCTCTCTTGCCCGACACCACCCGCTCGCCGCTACCTGAACCTGATGGCTAGCATTTTTTAAATGGGGCCCGAATCCAGTTCTTACGGGTCGGGTATGAGTCCAATATTTGGACCGATAGAGAAGCAGGTCCGATTTCAGTAGTGCATGACCCGACCTGATCAACTCATAACAGTGCTAGAAGTAAATCTTCTGCTTGCTCTTTATCCTTACAAATTTTAAACTAGAATCATATCCGTTAATCAAACTTGAAAATATTGTAATATTGTATACATTTATTATATGAATTTTTTCACCCAAAGAAGCATTGTTATTTTCTCATTTTTATAAATTATGTACAATATTGTACTTGATTATACTAGTAATATGTTACGTAAATCAATGTAAACGATATCAACCATTTGTTATAGTTTCCATCATTTTAAACTAGTATAATGTACGTGCGATACCCGTATAAAAAAGTAAAGTCATCAAATTAAATGAATATATATCAAATAAGAAAAAAAATATATTTAAATGTTTTGAATATATCAAATTAAACTATATTTGTTAGATATAATTTAGACGTCCATTATACGTATTTATATAGTTACAGAATAAGGATTTTCCATTAAAACTGTAGGGAATTGTCGTTCACTTTGCTTTCAGATTATACTCACCCCCTTGACAATTGGAAACAAATCCCTCCACCACGTGCTACGTGCATAGCACGTGGTACACTTTCGAGAGGGCATAACCGTGAACTCCTCTCAATACCCATCCACTCCAAAACCCTCAGTATATAAACCTTCTACCATATCTTCTCCGTTTAGCCACCACCTCCCCAAACCCTAACCCTAACCCTAACCCCTCGTCCGCCACCGCCACCGCCACCATGAAGTTCAACCCTCGAGTTTCAAGCTCGCGCCGCAAGAGCCGCAAGGCCCATTTCACTGCGCCGTCGAGCGTCCGCCGCGTTCTGATGAGCGCCCCGCTCTCCTCCGACCTCCGCAACAAGTACGGCGTCCGATCCGTCCCCGTCCGCAAAGATGATGAGGTCCAGGTGGTTCGCGGGACCTACAAGGGCCGCGACGGGAAGGTGGTCCAGGTGTACCGGCGCAAGTGGGTCATCCACATCGAGCGCATCACCCGCGAGAAGGTTAACGGCTCCACCGTCAACGTCGGCATCAACGCTTCCAAGGTCGTTATCACCAAGTTGAAGCTCGACAAGGATCGCAAGTCGCTGTTGGATCGCAAGGCCAAGGGGAGGAGTGCTGATAAGGCCAAGGGCAAGTTCTCCGCCGAGGAGGTTGCTTCTGGTGCCGCTGCTTCGCTCCAGGAGGTCGATTAGATTTGTTTGTTTTGTTTTTAATTACGCGAAAGTGAGTATTGCGTATGCTATTCCGAATTTTGGTTTGGGAATTATTTTGTTACGAGGTTTTCTATTTATAACTTATTAATGTGATACTGCTTGTAGTTCTGAATGGTTTATTGAATTGTTTATTTAGGACGGAATTTGGTAATGGGAAATGCTTGTGCAACACAATGTGCCCATTGGCTAAGAAGGTTTTGTAGGTTTTTGTGTGCCCATTGACTAATAAGATGATTTATAACTTGCTTGTCAATTTATATGGAAAATGTCTTATTTAGAGTTATGAAGTTTGAAAAACCCAATGTTGGATGTATGTTGTTGATAAAATAGAAGAAGAAAACCTAGCTTGTTTTCAATCTGCTGCGCAGATCACATGGGCATGTCTTTATCATGTTATTGCAAGGTAGAACTTGTCTAAACAATCACAATTAATACTATAATTAATCACATTATATATTGTGATATAATTGTTTTTGTATGATATGGCTTTGGATTTTCAGCCATTTGATAGTTAGCTAGATCCTGTATAAGCTCTTACTCTTTATTAAGCTATAGTGTGATTGTCATTATCTTGTGGTTGGGTTAATATACCGTAGGTAGTCATAACCATTAAATCAAAATTATCTTTTACATTCGCCATTTGAATTTCCCCTTCAAGACTCATGTCCCCCAATCTTGATGATAACAGAGATAATCGGGAATTGTCGCTGAGTAGGTTAGTGACATCACTTTGGATCGGGGTTTGACCAAGAAATGGATGTGGCATATTGAGCATATGTAAAGCTGTGTAGCATATATATTTCATACAAACATAGGTCCCATTTTGAAGTGAATGTCACATAAGTTGTTATCCAGTCTGGTCAATCTGTAGCTCACCTGTGATACTTACAGATAATTCTAGCACATGCTTTTTTCAAAGACCCTAGATTCCATTTGTGCATGTATCTTTTAGGTATCTTTGTTTAAAAAAGAATTTGATAGCCATTTCACAATAAATTGTATGTTTTAGTATTTAGGAATTGGTTCCGTCTATGCTGATCAAATCTTGACCTCTAGGTCAGTGACAACAGGTAATTAGGGATTGGCATGAATGGAGTTTATAGAATTAAAAGATTTTTGAAGATGTAACCTTGACATCATTTCTTCTGATTGAACTAGTTTCACTTTAGATAAATTAGTGGTTACACCAACTAAGGGGGGTGTTTGGTTGCACGTAGAACTTATCTAAAGTTGTAAGATTATTGTAGAGAAAAGAAATATGTGGAAATGAGTTCTAAAAAAGTAGTTTGTTTAGATGTAATTTGGTTGTAATATAGGGTGGAGAAGAGAGAGAAATAAATTTAATGTAGAGGGTTAGGTGGAATTATTTGATTGGATAGGTCATAGATAGAGTTAGGGGTGTCAAAAAATACCATATTACCGTACCATACCTTACCATACCATTACCATACCAAAAAATACTGAAACTTGGTAATACCGTACCAAATTTCCGGTATTGTACCATACCAATTTTTTATGGTACGGTACTGGTACAAAATGTTTATACCATTGGTATACCGTACCGTACCGAATATATTTAATATACATTTAACCTAATATTTTTATTTTAAAACCCAGGCCCAGAAAAGTTTCAGGCCCAGCCCAGTCTTTCTTTCATTTTTTTCTACCCTAGTCGGCTACTCTTCTCCAAACTCTTCATTGTGAATTCAATCAGATATCAAATTAGTAATTAGTAATTACCCAATCACCGACGGACCGAACAGATCTTCCTCTTCCCTTTTTTTAGTTTTTTTTTTGCTTTGAACCTAAGGCTCACGCACGACGTCCGACGCACCGACTGATCGCTCGACTGAACGACTGATCACTCCTCGTTCACTTTTTGGTATTGATTTTGATTCTGATCGTCCCCTTTTTTAGTCAATTTTTGTTCTAGTTTCTTATCAGTATCCATGTTTTAATTTGTAACCACATCTGTTTTGGAAAGAATTGAGGTCATAAGGTAACCTAGGAATTACAAATTATATTTCAATTTTCAAGGAACTGAGGTTACCATTCAATGAGAAGACCTGTGGGAGAGTCGAGAGACTAGTATATTTGACCTTCAATAGAAATCAATATTTGGTAGTTAATGCAAGTCTGTTAGTAGCTATATTCATTAATGAAAGTATTCAATGACATTCTCCCAGTTCTCGGTGACAGCAAGAAGGGACCAACAACAAAACTAGATTGAACATACCTAGGGTTCTTGATGTCCGGTACTACCACGGTACTACCATTACCATACCGATATTTCGGTATTACCGAACTCGGTAGTACCAAAATATTGGTACGGTAATGGTAGAAAAATTTGTGTACCAAGTACTCCGGTACGGTAGACGGTAGAGTAATTTTTGTACGGTACGGTACGGTATACCACCCCTAGATAGAGTAAAAAAAGGTAGTAGAGAGAAATATTTTTTTATTCGCTACAGCAGCGCATTACCAGCGCATTACGCTGAAATCCAGCGCTTTTCTTCCGATTTCTTTTTTCGCTAATGTAGCGCTACATAGCAGTGTAACAATACCGAATTCAAATCCAAGAGAAATCCAAGCCAAACAAACTGCTTTTGGATTTATTTTTGGTGGATTTTGGATCCGGGAATTGTTTTCGTGGCAATCAAACAGACCCTAAGCATACGAGTTCGAGCTAAGTTTAGTGTTTTGGTATACTAGCTTGATCATGAGAACTTTCTAACAGCTTTCTAAGAGCATCTGTAGTCGTTTGCTATATATCGATAATATCGATATTTGGATTAAAAAGCAGCTGCAGTCGTTTGCTATATATCGATGTTATCGATAAATCGCTACAGTAGATTGCTATAAATGAGAATCGATATAGCATTTATCGATAACTGAGGGACGGCGCTCGATGCGCCGTCCCACAAAAAAAATTATTATTATAATCGTCGGACGGCACTTGATGTGCCGTCCGTCGACCTTTAATAAAAAAAAAAATATCTGCGGCTAAGTAAAGATAATTAGGGGTCATTTAATATGCTATATATCAATTAAGTAGCTAATTAGGTATTAAGTATAGATAATGGGTCATTTAAGTAGCTATTAAGTATAGATATGTAATTATTATGTGCTTAGTGTCCAAAAGTGTGTCGGAAAAGGTGCTAGAGTCCAAAAGTGTGTTGGACGGCACTTCATGTGCCGTCCTAGACACACGGTGCAATTTTTTTTTTTTTTTTTTTTTTAAATTTTTAACCTAAAAACTGTCCATTATATTTACTTCTATCAACAAAGAAAAGAAGCAAATCATTAAAATATTTCGAAAAATGGCCAATCCCTTAGAGCATCTGTAGTTCGTTAATGTTAAAATTATCCATATATCGATAAATAGAAATAGAAATTTGGATTTTGCTGCACTCGTCGAAAGCTATATTATAGCAATCAATCATTTAATATTAAGCGACGGCATTTGATGTGCTGTCGGAGGGCGAAAAAGCAAAATTTGGCGCGGAATCGTCGGACGGCACTTCACGGCACATCAAATGCCGTCGCTTAATATTAAATGATTGATTGCTATAATATAGCTTTCGACGAGTGCAGCAAAATCCAAATTTCTATTTCTATTTATCGATATATGGATAATTTTAACATTAACGAACTACAGATGCTCTAAGGGATTGGCCATTTTTCGAAATATTTTAATGATTTGCTTCTTTTCTTTGTTGATAGAAGTAAATATAATGGACAGTTTTTAGGTTAAATTGCACTGGGTTCAGATTTAGGGCAATGTTGCATGAATTCATTGATTTGAGGCTTAACGCTGACTTATGCTAAATGAACAGAAAATGGGGCTTTTCATTATCATAGTTGCTTCATATCACCATTAAAAAAAAAAGCAAGGTACCATATCATAATTGAAGGCGTCTTTGTTATTTTGTTCCAACGAAGTATAGATGCGGATACAGAATTATAATTTGATGCATAGAATTGTATGCTGATATTGATGCGTTCTCTGGATCTGGTTTAAACTGGATGTAAGTCATCAGCTGATATTGTATATGTTCTTCTGGTTCTGAGTTATTTTGGTAGAAACTGAAGCCAGATGAATGAGGTAGGCATGATCAGCTGATTATATATTTTTCTGGATCTGTGTTATTTTGGTCAAAATTGATGCGAGAGGATCAGATGATCGGTGTAGGTCAGAATCAGCTGACATTTTGTTTTTTATTTTTACCCTATAAACTCCCCCCCCCCTCCCCCCCTTCTCTTTTTCCAAAATCCCATCAAAAAATTCACACCTTACTCTCTTACTCTTTCTATTATTATTACTCATTTCTAAGTAATTTGTGAACAATTGAAGTATTGAACAAACAAGTCTTCAAGGCATATACACGATCAAATCCCGATCGCATCGAAATCAAAATTCATCAACGCCTTCAACTCTTCAACTCTCCTCCAAGTGATCAATTCTTCAACTCTCCTCCAAGTTCTGAACTCTTCAATTCCGGATTTGAGAATTTCTACTTCTACTTCTATTCTTGTTTTCACGGATTTTTTTATATACGCGTATCCACGGTGAACGGTATCAAAATTTCATACATCTCTTCTTCTTATTTTATTTTTGTTGTAGTTACAATTTTTCGTATCTTAACTGTTTGTTGGTTTTTTGATATTCTCTCTCTCAACCCTCTTGTTTTTTAGATTTTTTTTGTAACTCATCGTTCCTACATTGTGTAGTTTTTTTAACATACATTACTACATTATGTCTAGATCACGCGGTAGCGGTCGTAGCCAAAGTGGACAAGATTCCACCGGCACTTCCTGTAGGCCACCAATTGTCTCACTTAGTGAGCCCGCCGAAGAGTACCATGATCCTCCTACCCAACAATGGGGTACACATGATGAGTTTGTAGGAGACATACAATTAGAAGAAGAACAACAACAACAACCAACCGAAACAAACACAACCCCCTAGTGGTAGGAAAAGTATAGGGGAAAGTAGCGATTGACATAAATTTTACGATTTTATCCCAGACGAAGAAACTCCGGGTATAGGTTTGAAAGTTTGTAAAACATGTTCTAAGCAATACAAATTCAAGAGGAGTGATGATACCGGTACAATTAAGTGACACATCCTAAATAACCATAAAGACCTTCTTGTTGACCTACCATGCCAACAAAAAATCCACCCTAGGACCGGTCTAGATGATAGCTACTCTTATGATCCCGATCTTGTTCGTCGGGAAATGACCCGATTAGTAATAAAGGAAGAGTTACCATTTTCCTATCCCGAGAATAGGGACTTGGAAAATTTTAATCAAACGGCCTTAAACCATCATTTTAGAAGAATCCCGAGAAATACTTGCAAATTGGATTGTTTTAAAATGTACAATGAAATGAAGGACGCTTTGATTGCAATTTTATGGAGTTTAACTTGTAGAGTTAGTTTAACTTCGGCTTGTTGGACGGGTTGCAACAATATTCTAATGATGGGAATAACCTGTCATTGGATCGACAATGATTGGAATCTTCAAAAAAGAATCATATCACTTGCCGCGTTGTCCTATCCCCACATGGCGTTAAAATAGCAAACCGTATTTTAAAAATTTGTGATGTTTTTCATATTCGCGAAAAAATTATGTGTATTAGTTTTGATAATGCATCTAACAGCAATGCATTAATTAGTATTTTAAAATCTGCATTAAATCTTCTATCTGACAATATTTTTCATGTTAGATGTGCATGTCATATTTTAAATTTATGTGTTCAAGATGCATTAAAAATAGCTGATCCATATATAGTTAAAATTAAAAATTGTGTACATTTTATTGCATTAAGTGGCACCGTATTTCAAGAATGGAAAAATTGGTGTAGGATTTCAAATGTACCTTTTAGAAAATTTTCAAAGGATGTCAAACTCCGATGGAACTCTACTTTTGATTTACTATATGTTGTTACCGAATATAAAGCATGTATAAATGATTTTTGTATCGCAAAAAATATGCCAAATTTTGAAATGACTCCCCCCGATTGGTTTTATGCCGAATCTTTGTTGAAATTTTTAGAACATTTTAAAACTGCAACTTTAAAATTTTCAAAATCATATGAATTTACTTTTAGTAGCTTTTTTATTTCAATAGTTACTATGATGCAAACTTTTAACGAAATGTTAAATGATGCATTTGTTGGTGATATTGTAAAACCCGCATACAATTTTTTTTTGAAGTATTTTAATCCTCCTCCTATGTTGTTTTGTGTTGCTACCATTATGGATCCTCGTATCAAATTAGAAGGTACGAAAAGTTTGATTGAAATGTTTTTTGCATTACTTGGGGAGGATGTAGAAATAGAAATTGATTGCGCTTCTTTTTTAGTTAAATTTGAATCTATATTAAATAACTTGTATGATTATTATGATAGATCTTTTGCTTATAGTAGTACAACTTCTGTAGTTAGTTCTTCTTCTGCTACTTCCAAAGGTAAGGGTAAGAGTAAATTTGATGATAGAACATTTAATTTACTTGCACAAATTCAATCCAAAAAAACTAGGACTAATTAACCAAATGAATTAAATTGGTATAACCAACAAGATTCTGAGTCTTCTCCTTCTCCACTAGATATGTTACAGTGGTGGAAAGATCATGAACACACTTATTGTATTCTTAAATATATGGCTAAAGATCTACTAACTCTTCATGTCTCTACAGTTGCTTCTGAAAGTGTATTTTCTTCAAGTGGCAGGGTTCTAACTGATTACAGGAATCGCTTGAAGCCTGACTCGTTAGAGATGCTCATTTACACAGAAGACTGGCTGAAGGCTGAAGATAGGACACAAGGAAAAGCATTATCTACGTCCACAAGTGGGAGCAACTCGCCGGAAGAACAACAACAACAACATCAATAGTAACCAAAATGAAGAATTCAAGACCAACAACAACAAGTCAACAACAACAAATTGAAGGCCATCAACTTGAAGACAATTGTAAATAGATAAAAAAAAATTGTATTAAATCTTTGCTTATTATTTCAAATTAGAAAAATTAAAGTAAATTGAAATTGTATATAAGAAATATGTTAGTGTATAAAATAAATTTGTGAAATCTTTATTTCTTATTAGAAATTGCGAAACTTGTATAACTTGAAATCATATGAATAATATTTCAATATTTTTGGGCAATTTCACTCTTTCAATCTTATTATTATTATTACGATTTTTAATGTTTATTATTATTATTATTAATTTTTTAAGTTAAAAAAAAAACCTATCTAAATGGGCCAACCCACGACACGACCCGATCCAGGTTGGACCCGAAAGGATTCAAGAGTTGGGCTGGTCGCCATTTCCCCTCTTCGACCCGGCCCGGCCCGGCCCGGTTAAGTGTCCAACCCGATCCGAACCCGCCTAAGTCAACCTCCAACCCGGACGGGTCTGACCTGATCCGGCCCGGTCGACCCGAATGCCATCCCTACCCAAATCCATAGCAACTAGATCAAATATAATTTTAGAAAATAGGCTCACTTGTAACTTTTAATTTATACCCATTTTCGGTGCAAGTGAGTTGCAAGTAGGGATGCTCTCAGATTCGAACATATCGGATTTGATCCAAATTTGAATCCGAAAAAAATACGGATTTGGATGTTAAACCTTCTTCCAAAGAGAAATACTCAGATCGCAAATTCATAGCTTCATCCTCAACTGAGTCTCCAAAACAAGAGACAAGATGTTTCACATTAAAAACATCATGAGTCCTGATCCGCCCCTGACAAGGATTGTCTATATTACTCTCTATCATCGCGCATGTCTATTACAATAGAACATCTTTGAAGTCACTAACCTGTTACAATATAACATCTTTAAAGTCACTTACCCCATTGTTTTATAACTTTATTCCTCCAAAACTGTAAACATATTTACCATGAATTTTTAACATGATCACTTTAAAAATCGATAATCATGTAACAATCGGATTTGCTTACCAAAAGAGATATTAAATATATATAATTTTGAATTTTTGTTGTGTTTTTTAACCGGTCCTTTGGATGGTGCCATATTTATCCATCCATGTATAATTGCAGATGACCATCTTTCATATATGGGTTGGATCTTTGATGCATGAATTCACACACAACCTCTGCAAAAGAAATATTAGAGAATCTACAACTGTACTAGCTAAAATGGTTAGCTATATTGTTTAAATATTATTTTTGCCTGGTGAATTTGGCTAGTCATTTTACTTCTTCTCCAACCATGCATCTTTCTCTCTATTTTGCCTCTTGCTCTCCATTTTGCTTCTTCATGTTCAGGGTCGGCTCCCTCATGGAGGCTGGGGAGGCGGCCGCTAGGGTGCAAATGAGCCTAGTCGAACCGAGTATCTTGAGGCTCGAGCTCGGCTCGTTAAACAATCAAGCTTAGTTTTCGAGTTCGAGCTCGTCTCGAGCTGAGCTTTGACCGAGTTTTTGTTGGAAATATTTTTGGGATATTTTCCGGGCTGGATTCCGGTGAGCTCCGGCCACCGGCGGTGCCGGAAAGTGATTGGATTACATTCCTCTCGTCGAGTACTATTCCGTAATGTACTCATTTACCAAAAACGGTTTCCGTACGAATGAGAAATGTAGGTCCAAAGTTGGGTACTCAAAATGTACTAACTTGGAAATTTGGAATGGATAGTCCCATATCGGAAGATGAGATAAATTTCTCTAGTATATAAGCTAAAGAAATAGACTAAAGGTCGTAACCCTGGGGTTACCACTAACGTGTAGTGGAGAGAGGACCTAGCCAAAATTACAAACACGCACGCGCGCGCGTGCCTGGCCCCGGCCCCGGCCCTGGCTCCAGACTCGTCCTCGGCTTGGTTTGGTTTGGTTCGTACTGGCTTGGCTTGGCTCTGGCCTATTACTGTTGCCCAGTTTACTGTTGAGGCTTTTCAAATTCTGTAACTGGTACCATTACTCTGTAACAGCAAAGTAATGGCTCATCAGTTACATTTTTTGAACCATTACTCTGCTGTTACAGAGTAATGGACCATTACTCCTCTTCTCCTATAAGTCCAGTGTTTTTTGTCTGCCAGTACACGGAGTTTTTTCAAATCTCCTTCTTCTTCTTGCTCAGAGTCAGAGTCTGAGAGTACAACATAGCTACTGGTTCGCTAAGATCTCTGAAGCTAGGGTGCTACTCTTCAGGAAAAGGTAATACAGTTGTATCCTGGGAGGCAATTTGTCAACCACTGTCACACTACAGGGCAAATTTTGTTTTAAGGACAGAGATCTTAATCTCGACTCTGTATTGAAGTGTCTGATTTGTTCTTTTATTTTCGGTAATTGTATTTCTTCACAAACATTGTTAGCAATTTTCTATTTTATGAAATTCATCTTCTGAAAATCTTAAAGCAAAATTTTTTCTCTATTCTAACAGTTTTTGTGAAGATTATTTATAGGTACTGTTATCATTTTGGAAAAACAAACAACTAACAGTTCTATTTCAACTGTTTCAGAAAATGGAAAACACACAAAACAAAAATGTCAGTGGACTTATCAGTGCACAAACACCAGTGGCCCAAAATATGACTGCACAATTGGTTGCGGCACAAACAGTCGTTCTGCCCACACATATAATTGTGGGAGAAAAACCAGAAAAGTTCAATGGAACTGGATTCAAGAAGTGGCAAGGAAAGATGCAGTTCTACTTGACCACCTTGAAGGTGGACGAGTTTCTCACTGAAACTGCCCCTATGCTGGCACCTATAGATGTGCACTCCGTTGCTGCGGTTGATGCATGGACTCAGGGTGATTATCTCTGTAGAAACTACATCCTGAACGGCTTGGTAGACCCGCTTTACAATGTCTATGTCTACTGTGTCTTCAAGACTTCCAAACTTCTGTAGGGGTCTTTGGAGAAGAAGTACAAAATAGAAGACACTGGCTCAAAGAAGTTTGTAGTTGGCAAATTTCTGGACTACAAGATGGTTGACTCCAAGACAGTTGTGAGTCAAATTCAGGAACTGCAAGTGATAATGCACGAAATCGCTGTAGAGAACATGACGCTGTGTGAACCATTCCATGTTGCAGCGTTCATTGAGAAGCTTCCACCTGGATGGAAGGACTTCAAGAACTACCTCAAGCACAAGCGAAAGGAGATGTCCCTTGAAGACCTGATTGTCAGGTTGCGGATTGAAGAGGAGAATTGCAAGGCTGACAAGTCCTATAGAAATCAGTCCATAGAAAAGGCCAACATGGTGGAGCACGAACAGAATGGCAAAAAGCGGAAGTTCTTGCCACAGGCCCGAACAAAAAACCTGCTGCAAAGAGGTTTGCTGGAAAATGCCACAAGTGTGGTAAGCTGGGGCACAAAATCTCTGATTGCCGCATGAAGGATAACAACCGTGCTGGAACTGCACAGGCAAAAGAAAATGACAAATCCCATGCGCACATTGCTGAGAACCTGTCCACTGGTCTCTCTGACTTGGACCTCTGTGTTGTTGTATCGGAGGTCAATCTGGTGGGGAGCAATCCGCGTGAGTGGTGGTATGATACAGGGACCACCAAGCACATCTGCTCGGACAAGGAGATTTTTACTTTATACCAGAAGTACAACAAGAATGAACAGTTATTCATGGGTAATTCTTCCACCTCCAAGATTGTAGGAACAGGAAAGATAGTGCTGAAGATGACTTCAGGCATGGAACTAACACTAACCAATGTGTCGCACGTTCCAGATATTAGAAAGAACCTGGTATCGGGATCTTCGCTAAGCAAGAATGAATTTAGGGTCGTTCTTACATCTGATAATTTTGTATTTTCAAAGAATTGGGTGTACTTGGGAAAAATGTATGTTAAGGATGGACTGTTCAAATTCAATGTAATGACAGTCATCCCAAAATCTGTTGTTCCTGTTGTTCCCATAATTAATAAGAATAATCATGTTGCTTATGTTGTTGAGTCTTTTTCTGTTTGGCATGAAAGACTAGGCCATGTTAATTTTAATTCTCTGCGTAAATTAATTAACATGAATTTACCACCAAAATTTAAGGTAGACAGCTGCGCAAAATGTGAAGTTTGCACAGAGTCTAAACTCACTAAAACTCCATCCTATTCTGTAGAAAGAAACATTGAAACTCCAGGTCTAATTCACATAGATCTGTGTGATTTAAAATATGTGCAGACCAGAGGTGGCAAAAAGTATTTTGTGACATTCATAGAGGATTGCACAAAATTCTGTTATGTATATTTGTTACATAGCAAAAAGGAGGCCTTGGATAAATTCAAGGAATATAAGCTTGAGGTTGAGAATCAACTTGGTAAAACGATTAAAATCATTAGGAGTGATAGAGGAGGGGAATATGATGCACCATTTAATATGTTCTGTTCTGAACATGGAATAGTTCATCAGACAACTGCTGCTTACTCACCTAAATCAAATGGTACTGTCGAATGCAAGAACTGAACTCTAAAGGAGATGATGAATGCTTTGTTGTTGAATTCTGGGTTACCCCAAAACATTTGGGGGGGAGCGTTGCTGACTGCCAACTATATTCTCAATAAAATAGCTTATAAGAAAACTGGCAAGATACCATACGAATTATGGAAAGGTAATGTACCTTCGTATAAATACCTTAAAGTGTGGGGGTGTCTAGCAAAAGTGGCAATACCAAATCCAAAACAAGTCACAATAGGACCTAAGACCATTGATTGCATATTCATAGGCTATGCACACAATAGTAGTGCATATCAGTTCTTGGTATATAAATCGGATATACCGGACATCCGTGTGAATACAATAATAGAATCAAGGAATGCTTCCTTCTTTGAATACGTATTTCCATACAAGGATGCTACGTATCCCAAATGTACACGTGAGTAAGGGAATTCAAGTACTTCAGTTGATGAACCAGAACATGATAATGATGAACCTAGACGAAGTAAACGGGCTAGAACATCAAAGTCATTTGATCATGACTTTGTAACGGCCTTTCTGTTAGAGAATGAGCACAGAACATTCAAGAAAGTCATGTCTACGCCTGATGCTCTTATGTGGAAGGAAGCAATCAAAAGTGAAATAGACTCCATTATGCAAAATCATACATGGGAGTTGGTCGATTTGCCTTCTGGGTGTAAAGCTTTAGGAGGCAAATGGATTTTCAAGCAAAAATTGAAACCAGATGGTTCTATAGAGAAATATAAGGTGAGACTTGTGGTACAATGATTTAGGCAAAAGGAAGGCCTAGACTTCTTTAATACTTATTCTCCGATCATAAGAATAACTTCCATAAGAATGCTGATGGCTATTGCAGCTCTACGTAACCTCGAAATATATCAAATGGATGTCAAAACCGCATTTCTAAATGGGGATTTAGAAGAAGAAATATATATGAAATAACCTGAGGGTTATGCAGTTCCTCGACAGGAAAACAAGGTATGCAGGCTTGTAAAATCCTTATACGGATTGAAACAAGCTCCAAAGCAGTGATATGCAAAATTTGACAATGTTATGATGTCAAATGGTTTCAAAATAAATGAATGTGATAAGTGTATCTACATCAAAGATACTCCAAATGGATATATTGTGGTGTGTCTATATGTAGATGACATGCTCATTATTGGTAGCAATAATGACATTATCAAACAAACTAAGAACATGCTTAGTGGCAAGTTTGATATGAAAGATTTGAAAATTGCAGATGTCATACTAGGAATCAAAGTTTTCAGGACGTCTGAGGGAATTACTTTGTCTCAAGCTCATTACGCTGAGAAAGTACTTGAAAGATTCAAGAATTACTTTAATGGGACTGCCAAAAGTCCTGCGGATCCCAGTCTTCACTTGTTCAAAAATACATGTGACAGCATAACACAATTGGAATATGCACGTGTAATCGGTAGTCTGATGTACTTAACAAATTGTATAAGACCAGACTTGGCACATTCAGTAAATATATTGAGCCGCTACACAAGTAATGTAAGACGAAGTCACTGGAAAGGAATAACTAGAGTATTGAACTACTTGCGACATACTCAGAGTTATGGGCTGCACTACACCTGATATCCAGAAGTACTAGAAGGCTACAGTGATGCCAGCTGGATATCGGACTCCAAGAACTCGAAATCCACAAGTTGGTATGTCTTCACTCTTGGTGGTGCAGCTGTGTCATGGAAACCCTCTAAACAAACGTTACTGGCCAGATCCACCATGGAATCTGAGTTTATTGCTTTAGACAGAGCGACAGAGGAAGTAGAGTGGCTTCGAAACTTTTTAGAGGATATTCCCATGTGGAAAAAACTAGTGCCTGCTATATGTGTACATTTTGACAGCCAATCGGCTATAAAAAGGGCACTGAGTTGTATGTATAATGGTAAGTCTCGTCATATCAGAAGGCGACACAAAAAATATTAGACAACTGCTCTCAAATGGAATAATCTCTATAGAGCATATAAAATCGGCTGACAACCTAGCGGATCCATTTACTAAAGGTTTTTCATGAGAGCAAGTTGTGAGATCATCAAGAGGAATGAGTTTAAAGTCTATGACGAAAGAGGATACTTGATGGAAACCCTACCTAAGAATTGGAGATCTCAAGATCTAGGTTCAAGGGGACAACTAAATCTTGTTAAATCGACGAGAGCACTGAGAGATTAAAATCTCATACCCACTCTTAGGATGATAAACCAGTGCTGCCTGTAAGGGGTTAGGATAAGCTTGGCTTTTAATGATTCTCATACTCTTTATGGACAATCACCTTGTGAGTGTGAAATGTGGCCGTTTCTAGGAAAATGAAGAGAGGCTACATTCTCCAAATTCACTCACGATTAACCAGGGTTGTTTAAGGCCAAAATGAACACAACAAGAGAATATAGTTCTGTGAGGAGATGAAACTGTGTGATAGTTATTATCTAGGTTCACATCAAAGCCCGGGTAGTTCAAGACATTATGTTCACTACCTGGTCAAGTGAATCCGATGGCTACTCACTAAGGGTGGTTCACAGTTGAAAAATTACAACCATTTCTGATGTAGTGATTTTCCTATTGTACTATCATAGTCTTTTCTGTCATGTCTTTTTCTGTCATGTCTTTTTCTGTCGTGTCTGGATTACATAGTCTGGTCATTTCCATTCATATGGGGGATTACTGGAAATATTTTTGGGATATTTTCCGGGCCGAAAGGTCATTTCCATTCATGGCTCATCAGTTACGTTTTTGAACCATTACTCTGCTCTTACAGAGTAATGGATCCTTCAGTTACTCTTCTTCTCCTATATGACCAGTGTTTTTTGTCTGCCAGTACACAGAGTTTTTTTCAATCTCCTTCTTCTTCCTCTGAGTCAGAGTCTGAGAGTACAACACACCTATTGGTTCGCTGAGATCTCTGAAGCTAGGGTACTGCTCTTCAGGGAAAGGTACTACAGTTGTATCCCAGGAGGCAATTCGTCAACCATCGTCACACTACGGGGCGAATTTTGGGACAGAGATCTTAATCTCGACTCTGTATTGAAGTGTCTGGTTTGTTCTTTTATTTTCTGTAATTATATTTCTTCACAAACATTGTTAGCGATTTCCTATTTTATGAAATTCATCTTCTAACAGTTTTGACCGAGTTCGAGTCGAGTAGCTCGCGAGCTTAGCCTAATAATTATAAAAAGTCCAAGCTCGAGCTCGGCTCATTAATCTATCGAGCTCGTCTCGAGTTGAGCTTTGACCTAGCTCGAGCCGAGTAGCTCGCGAGTAATTTGGTTCGTTTGCAGCCTTAGCGGCCACCTCGGGCCCCAATTTTTTCGCAATTTTAGGGGCCCTCAAATTTTTTCCTTATATTTATATGTACGTATTTTGGGCGTAATGTTTTTTAGGAGCCCCAAATTTATTTTTTTGGGATTTTGTTTTTAAAATTAAAACTTGAGCCGGCTTATTTTAGTTGGGATCGAGTTTGTATGGATATTTTTTATTCAAATTCCTAAATCTCCATTTATTTCTTTGTATATATATTGGTTTTTAAGAATTGTAGGGAAAAAAAAGTCCCAGTTTAAAAAAAAAAAAAAATGTATGGGGGCCCAATTTCGGTAGTTCACCTTAGGCTCCCGTAAACTCAGGGTCGGCCCTATTCATATTCATGGCTAGGCAAAATGCCTAGTCATTAGAGATGCAAAATGGGTATGACTCTCCAAATACGGCTATACTTCTTTATTTTGGCTAGCTGTTGGAGATGCTCTTTCTACTTACATCATTGCATACTTTCTCACATCTTCTCAATACCATCACTATATAATATTTGTTCACATTTTCATTCGGCCATCTCTTTCTCCCCTCAAATCCCATAGACCAACTTCCTCTTCCAGCAAATATCCAGTGAAGGTCAATCTCGAGTCCACGGTAGAGCAATTTGATTCTCCATTAATACCATGGCTATCTTATATATAATACTTGGTTAACTCCAACATCTTAAAATAAACCTTTAGTGAAAAGATGAAAAAAGATTAAACGAATTGATTTAACATATGGTGCAAAATGTCCCACATACATCATAGTTTCCTCTTTGTAAAATGACGTGCATGTCACCACATATGCATGAACTTATTTACCATACCGAATGAATTACAAGGCGCATTGTTTTATTTTTTTTTGGTAAGCAAACAAGCTAAGACAACAATAAAATTACAACCGAGGCCCAGATCACTTGCGTTGCTACAGCAACTGAATGAATTGCAAATGCGCATAGTCCAGTCTGGGGTGCTGTGTGCCCAAGGCCCAGATCACTTGCGTTGGGGACTCGAGAACAAGGGAGTGTTCTCAGTTAGATCACTCTACCACCGGATTCACTATCGAGGATGCAGGCCCAGCTGGACAGCGGTACTTTGGAAGACAAAAACACCTCTGAAAATTAGAGTCTTCCTATGGCTGGTGCTCAACAAGGCCATTCTCACTAGAGAGAACCTTGCCAAGAGGCAACCTCACATTGCGACCAATTGCGGGTTCTGCAACGTTCACGTGGAAACTCTGAATCATTTGTTTCTTCATTGCACTAGAAGCAAGGCCGTCCTGATAGAGGTGCTCAGAGCACTAGGAACAAGTGACTACCCAAGAGACTATGAGGAACTGTGGGTGGGTCCCAGATTTGCATCAACACGTCACGATATGAAAGATGCATGGTTTATTGCCATTGCGGCAACCACATGGGTGTTATGGCTAGATAGGAACAATCTTTATTTCCGTGCATCATGTAATTCTATTTCTAGTAATCTTACTCATATTATGCATCTAATTTCCTTTTGGGCTACAGCTGCTGCTTCAGGAGCAAGAGGAAGGATTGCAAGGGTGTTCCAGGTGGATGAGTTTGATGACGAGGAGATAGAGATCGGACCAACTCTTGACTGATGAGTGGACTATCGCCTCACTATGACTTTTTTTGTGTCAGGCCTCAGTAGGTTGTATTTGTATTTTGGTCGCCTTTAGGCTGGATGTCGTTACCCACCCCCCAGGGTTATGTTGGGAGTTATGTTTTAATTCCTGCACTGCACTTGTATTTTCCCGGGACTCCGGGGTTGTTTATTAATCTCTTATTAATGAAACAGGGTGGCATTATTCCACCTTTTCTTCAAAAAAATAAAAATAAAATTACAACCGAGCCTTAGGATGTCCGGCGCATATACCTTAATCAAACTATTAAGCTCAGCATCAACCCTATGTACAAGACATTCGAATTGTTAAACCTAAAAACCTACATAAAGTATTCACATCTATCACTTTTTCCTTTTAAACCATCTTATAATAGTGTTAGAATGTGATTGAGCTAGGGGTGTGCAGGAGTCGGGCCAAATGAGTTCTTAACAATTTTCAAAAACCCTACAAATATTTTTTCCCCAAACCCCAAACCCAACCAAACCCGTCAGATTTCATCTATTTGTAGAACCTTAACCCATTGGTTCCAAATTTGTTCGGGTAAGTTTCGGGTTCTACTGGTGGGTCAGTTTTGTCGATTAACCTGAGTTTTTATGTATGTTATCACTGTTTTATTTACTCATTTTTTGTGTGAAAATACTTTGACTTGGTCAACTTGGGCAGTTTTGATTGCTTAGACACGTGAAGACTAGCATTGGTATAAATACCCGAAATTCGAATCTGACCCAAACCCAACCTAGACCCGGCATTGGACCGGAACTGACCCGGCCTATTCGGGTAGGGGTCCGGGTCCGGGTCCTAAAATGGGACCCGTTGTACTTTCGGGTCCGGGTCCGGATCCGCTCAAAAGAGATCCAACTCGGACCCGGACCCGTTAAAAAAAACCCAAAAAATCAAACTAAAAATAAATATTCTATCATCATCCCTTCCCTCCTTCCTCATCAATTCTAAATATCCTCTTCCAAACCCAAAACTCATGCCTTTTACATATCTCCTTTATTCTAAATTCTCCACTCGCCGCCTCCGCTCGTTGCTCACACTCCCGCTCCTACCCGAACGGGTAGGAATATTTTAATAGGATCCGGACCCGGTTCTCACGGGTCCGGGTCCAATTTTTGGACCCGTAGGGGACCGGGTCCGGGTTCGGGTAGTGGAAGACTCGACCCGACCGGACCTGAAGACCCATTGCTGGCTACAATACAAAAAAGACTACCACACCAGCTTCTTTTCTTTTTTATCGAAGAAGTGAGATACCAATGCTAGTCAAGACACGTTTCGAATACCAAGGGTTTTCAAATTTTTTGCCGTAAGAGCATCCACAGTCGTTTGAGGTAACAAATGGCAAAATGTATATTTTACCGATCCATTTTGACAAAACGCTGCAGTCGTGAAAAAGACAAAAAATGCATAAATCCGTTAAAAAAGAAACAGACGAAACATGATTAATTAAATTAGGAATAGCGGCCTATGTTTTAAAATATTCAAAATTTTTTATTTTTTGTCGCTATTCACACTAGCAACCTTAGTATATATGAGGTCGGGATTAGCGACCTCAAATGAATGTATTGAGACACTTTGTGATTTCTAAAGAGCTTTTGTTCTCTTGGGAATTTTTTTTTTTAAACTGAGGTCGTCATTGGGAATAGCAACCTTAGTATATTTCGGTCATTATTCGCTACAGCGACCTTAGCAGGAAACTCAATCTCATTGTTTTTAGTAGAATTTACAAATTAGTCACACAACTAAGGCCTCTATTCGGAATTGCGACCTTTGTACAACTAAGGTTGTTATTCCGAATAGCGACCTCAGTTTCAAAAATAAATTGATTGTTATTTTTTCAGAGAGCAGAAGCTTTCTAGATTTTGCTAAGTGTTAGAATACACTTCATTAAATGTCGCTAATCCCATTAGCGACTTCATTTATGTTTTGGTCGCCAATAGGAATAGCGACAACAAACAAAAAGATCCAAATATTTTAAAACATAGGCCGATATTCCTATTAGCAACTTTTAAAATAAAGAGGTCGCTAATGAGAATAGCGGTCGCTGCTGACGTGGCACAAAGTAGCCTACTAGCGCTAATAGTTTTGAAACTGGCCCATAATCGCAAATATTTTCAAAAAGTTGCCTATCACAGCCAAAAATTCAGGGTTATCTTGCCTGTGTCTTTTCATCTTCTTTCTTCTTTCGTTGTATATATGTTCTCCCCCTTCTCTTTATTTTCTTTCTTCTTCTTCCTCCAACTCCAGCCATTAAAACTCTTGGGAGCTTTTTCTTGTCGTCGCTCTTTTGTATCTTACCGTTGCTTCCCATGCTTTTTCTACCAGTCTCATCTTCTTTCATCCCTTAAATCTCCAATCCCAGGTACTCTTCAGACCGTTCGCTTTGCCTTTCCTGCAATTTTTACTTTTTCTTGTTGGATTTTGAGTTTTGGGTTCTTTTTGCGTCCGTGTGGCATTACCCCCCCCCCCCCCCCCCCCCCCCCCCCCCCCCCGAGGTTTTGGCTAGGTTGTGGTCATTTCGTTAGGTCTTTAGATTTAAGGTTCTCTTCTTTTCCCTTAGCCTATTTTGGGATGGTCCAAGTTATAGAATCAACTCCATCTAACAGAACTGCTACAATCAAGCAGTCCCTAACACCTGTCCTTGCCTCCCTTTGCTACATACGCAATGTAGTTAAGATAGGCATATGCCTACTCCGTAGAGAAAATGGCATGCTTATCCCAGGTGCTTTCTGTATGCTATGTGATTAACACAAAGTAGGATGAGATAGCATTACAAGAGGACTGTACTACTACACCAATAGGATAGCAAGCAAGTAAGAACAAATATTGAGTTAACCAAGTACTCAGTGGAATGCCAAGGAGTGAGGTAAAGAACAAGTGTGCTCGAAAAAATGAGGCAACAAGTCCAGCGACCTTGTTTCTTCCAGTTCTTCTGACCAGGCCTGTCAGTTAGTTGTCCCTAGTTCTTCTAGTTCCTCGTCCTCTTTTGATTCTTCTCAGTCGAGTAATCCATCGCTACCTTTTCTTCCTACCCCAAGCTAGAATTCGAGCAATCTGGGCCGGTATATAGTCACTCGACTAGTATCCCACCCAGCCTGCCATAGATGTGTTTTTGACCAACTCCGCCTCTGAGCGCGTCCGCTCTTTTGAGCAAACCATGTCAGTAAGTTCCTAGGGTGAAGGTTCGGTCGACACAGAGTATATCCGCCGCCCAACTTCCCAAGACAGTTGGGTGGACGTGGTTATAAGCTCTTCTGTCGTTGTCCCTCGGCCCAATTTTGTAGATCATTTTGTAGATCCCCTCCCCTTACGTGCTTATCATAATCATAGTTCTACTCATTCTAGTTGGCATGTTTCAGTGTGTATGTTGATGGGGAGGTGTTCTTCTAAAAGCGGGAAGGCTTCGACGTCTTCTTCCCACCATGCAGCGCCCATTGAGTCAGGGGGTGAAGGGGGTGATCGGCCCAGTTATGTTGCCGAGTCTAACCCGGATTATGCACGAATGCTGGATACCTGGCAGTCCTTCCCAAATGCGGACGAGTGGAAGAGACCATTCAATAACCCCGTGGACATCCTCGTTGAGGTTAAGGATTTTGTATACAATCTGAGCGGTAAAGGATGGTCATTTTTTATGAAGATGTGGGGGGCTTTGTTCTTATTTAATAATGGTTGGAGTTATCGGGAGCTCAAGGATGGGGAGAGTGTGCTTATCCATCAGGGTCGAGAGGTCATGTTCTATTTACGAAGTTTTGAGGTCGGTCTCCGACTTCCTTTTGACAATGATGTTTACCAGCTCCTTCATTTTTTATGTGTTACTCCTTATCAACTTCCACCTAATGCCTGGATGCGTTTGATTGGATTCCTTTCGCTGATCCTCCCAGAGGAGGTTTCATTCAACGTAAACATGTTTCGCTATTTTTATGCATTAGAGGGTGGTTAATTGTAGGCCATTGTCTCTCCTTGGGACGAGGGGGATCTTTTTAACTTTCCTGATTAAAACAAGGACTAGAGGGATCAGGCGGTCTTCATAACCTATCATGATGATTATCTGTGGCCCTTCCCTGTTTGTTCATGGGTGGAGATCCGCTATGATGTTGGCACCCACGTACTGAAGGAGATTGAAGGGGATGACCCTTATCAGTTTATTTTTCATTTGCCTCCAATCCATCACCGATGAGGACCAATCGTTGAGAAAATTGCTATCACAGGCTAGTGCCGAGGCTGCCTATTTATCTCCTCCCCTCACGAGTACAGCTTGTGTCATGCTTGCAGATATTTCATTTTTCTAAGTTATTTTGCTTCTCTTTATCACTTGATGATCCTTATAAAAAAAAATTTATTATTGTTTTGTAGGTATGAGTACCGCCTGTGGGAAGTCAAAGGTCACCGTCTCGTCCATGCTTTCGAACCTTAAGAAGCGAAAACCCCGAATTGATGTAGCAGCTTCGGTGGAGGTGCCTATGGAGAAAAGGCATATGTTAAATGACCGTGACCAGAACTTAGTGAAATCTCCTTGTGCACTTAAGGATCTCTGGGTGGCTGATACCGAGAGTATGAGAGAGGAGTTTGGCGAAAGGAATTATGATGAGCGGGCTGCCCCATCCGACCCGGTTATGCTTCCCATAGATCCCCCCCACATACTACTTCTGCTGCAGCGGGGCCCGGGTAGTCCACATGTGATGGGCAATTCGTGCCAGTTCCTACTAAATCTTCAAGGCAACCGCCTCCCACCACTGCTACATCAAGCTTTTCTACCCCGTCTCCTTAAAAGTCGGGTGGCTTGGCTCGCTTGCTCGCCTCGGAGATTGACGAAGATGAAGGTTTTTCTTAGCTGATGATGCTGCTCTTGTTGTTGTTGCAAATAGGCTTTTAAACGATCGGGATTTGGCCATGTTAGCGAGTAAGTCGTGCGAGGTCTCTTCCATGGTTTTAAATTTCTTAGGGGCTTGCATCTTCTCTGGCATAAATTAGTGGAAAGACGATATCGACTTGAAGGATGGGCTGGATCAAATTGCTCGGGATGACACTTCCAAGGCCCGAGGGAAGGCTGCTACAACCACACAACTGGTGTTTGATGAGAAGAAGAAGAAAGCGGCCGACCTTGGAGCAGAGCTGGCAGCTGAGCGCAAGCGTGTTGGGGAGTTACAAGATTTTCTCTGAGCTCGAGACAAGGTCATAGCCGAGAGGGATCAGAACCTCAAGGCTTCAGAGAATGGCATGAGAATATGGAAGGATATCTTCCAACTTGTTGAGGACAAGAAGTCCATGCTTGTCACGAGAAGGGGGACCACTATTAGCCGGGCGGTTGTAGCAGAGAAGAAGGTTGTCGAGTTGGAGGAGACAAATGTTGAGCTTGAGAATATGGATGCTGACTTCTTGGAGAAGGGATGTGATGCCCTTAAGAGCCATCTGATCCACCTATATGGTTCTTTTCATGACTGGTCGGCGCTTAGCCTGAACGAGGGTGGTACATAGGAGGGGGTGTATGGCTCATTGGAGCTCAAATCTGGGTCACTTTGTGTTGGGTGGGAGGGGGAGTAGCTTTGTTCAGAGGCATACAACTGCGAGGGCTCTTCGGCGATTAGTTTATAACCAGGGGGGATTGGTTGCATTTGGTTCATTTGCATGGCTTGCCTTACTTCTTGGATTTTCTGCTACAAGGTGGCATTTTCGTCTTAGGTTTTCTTGAGGATTTGTTCCATCGTTGGCGAAGGAGGTTGTGTGGTTTGATCGGCAATGGGGTAGTTCTGGGAAGTGCCGGCTGCGTCTGCCCGAGTATTACCTAGGGTAGCGGGATTTGGATGTTTCCCGCGCATTTGTGGCGGAGGTGGAGTTGGGAGTGGGTCCATGGAAGAAGTTCGGGGTTATTAGGGATGTGATGTGGTGTTGAGTTGTGTTTTTTATGAAGGGGCCCTTCCTCTAGCACCATAGCACCATTAATGTGATCCAACTTGTATGGACCCGGTCGCCAGTTTGGTATGGGTAGGATAACGTAGGGGTGACGTGTGATCTCGTGACTGCCGAGGAAGTTATGAAGTGGTTATAATAAGGGGCTTTATAGGAGGTGGGGTGATGGGATTGGTTGTGCTTTTGGTCTAGTGGGCAATATGGATGACCATGGTTTGTCATGTTCGGGTCGAGTGCGATTTGGGTTGGATATGTAAAGAGGGGAGAATGTTGGGCTAGATTATCAGTGGTTTGGGCTTTGTTGGGTTTGGGCCTAGGGGTACGGTGGGCTTGTTATGGTTATTCATCACTTACCTTGCATAACAAAATTTTAAGTTAAAGAAGTAGTGTTGCCAGATTAGTAGCACAATTATTCAAAGAAACATTGTTTTGAAATCTGTCTCAAACATTGTGGGGGCGCTATGAGCATAATTGGGCATGGAGAACACTCATATACCTTTGATACACATACCATTCTCAATATAATAAAAGACGATACTCTCAACATGGCACGGCTAATCACATTAGCAAATTATTTCAATGTTTAACGAACTTAATGATAGAAGAGGATCGCAAGCTATTGGAAAGTCAATGTATTACAGAAGATTGGCATAGAGCCATAGACCTTAAGCAACAGCTTCCATTGCGTGTTCTCCATGTACCTTGGATGATATCTTGTTTTGTTCAAACTTGAACTCTTTGTCTTCACGTGTAATAATGGATATAACAGTGGTGAGGGGAATTGGTGACATTTCTTATATGGAGGAAGAATTGGACTGAGCCACCTAATTTATTTTGAAGCTATATATTTATCAGTATTGTAAGAAGATAATGCTAGAACTTCAATTCAGTGTTCAACTAGTTTAACAACATAAAAAATGGAAAATATTTCGAAAACTAATTGAAGGAAAAAAAGAGGAGGTAAACCTACCATGCATCAACTGTCCAAATTTTGTTTCCACTCTTCATGTACCTCAGTCCAAATAGCCATTTGAAGTATGTGCCTGGTATTGACCTCAGACGCATTTGAACTCTATAAAGTCAAAAGAGAAGGAAACGAGAAGGCGAACCTACGATGCACCAATTGCTTTTTTCAGTCCAAATTGTCACTTAAAGTATGTGTCAGCTACTTACCTCAAATATATTCAGTTTTTCTGTGATAACGCCATTTGAAACGCAATTATGTGATGAATAAATATTCATAGTTGATAGGATTAAGCTCCAGGGTAAAACTGTTTCCTCAAATTTCGAAGGCAACTATTCATCTACAGCCGGTGGCGGATCCACCCATAGCTTAAGGTGGGCAATTGCCCTACTTATTAACATTTCGGAAAATTTCCAATTGGGTAAAAGGGATATGAGCAACTTGCTCATTTAGTAAATGAGCAATTGATTATGTGGCATGCATGTGATACATTGGACAACTAACCCTTTTAAGAATTTTCCAATCACATGCATGCCACATCATCAACTGCTCATTTACTAAATGAGCAAGTTGCTCATACCCCTTTTTCCCTTTCCAATTAGTAATATTCTTAGTTTAATACATTAATTTCCGACCCTAGTTTCATTAATCTTTACTTTTTAACTACAAATTTGCCCAGCTCTGTCCTCCAAATTAAAAAGGTACACAACCACTAGTTGGATCCACTACTATATATATACCTGCTACTAAGTTTTTCTTTAAATGAAAAAACCTAAGAATTTGTTCAACTTAATGTGAAGCTTCTAGAACGCTATTTTATTCTATTCTTCTGGTTTTAATTGATAGATATGTGACTAACTATTCAATCAGAGATTCTTAAACTAAGGATGCAGAGTCAGTTTGATGCCAACATTGAAAGTGTTCATGATAAAGTATATGTGATTGTGCGAGTTTTAAAAGAATTTACCACTCCTTAACTAAGTTTTATGTTCGATGAAGATAGGACAATCGCTATGCACTTTTGCCCACCTTAGGAAAATTTTCTGGCTCCGCCACTACAACGACTACACACAACAGCAACATAATATTGCTTAATAAATCTAATTGTTGGAGAGGAACTTCACAAGAGTAACCAGGCCTACAGTCTTCCATCAAATGACCAAAGCACTCACTTCTCATCTCTGAATCATTCTGCTTTTACAGTTAAAAAACAAATGTCTCCACCCATGAGTAAACAAGCAGTCCACAAATTCTGACAACTTCCATTCTTTCTTCGACACTCCCCTATGTTACCATTACACTTTAGGTAAAATTGAAATGTTCACTTTTATGAAAGGGCGTCTCCACTGAATATTTCTTACTTGATATTAAATAACCTATGAAACTGAATTGTATAAGCCATTTACTTACCATCAATCTTCTAGTGATATGCAAAAATGGGCCAAAGGATTGTTACAAAAATTATGCTATAGCTCAGAGAATTTTTAATTAAGTGATTTGTGAACAATAATTCTGACATAACTAAAAGCTAATTTTTATCCTAACAAAAGAAAAATATTCTGAACAAGAAAGAGAAACAATGAATGCTGGTGACCCTTTGTGATAGATATAGATTGCCACAATGGCGCAGCGCCACCATATATGTAACGTGGAATAGGAAAGATCAAGGAGTTTGAAAAATAATTTCCCAGTATAAAGAATACAATATTGGAAAGTTACATAATTCTTGTATATGTTAGTACATATAAACTAACCGAAGTTCAGCCAACCGAAAAGCAAAGCATCAAAATTCTTACGATCAAAGTTCTGGTTGAGACATGAGAAATTGAAACTGAACTAGAAATTAAGCTTTCAGAATTAGCTGGAGTCATCACCATGATTTCTTAGAAATTAGCGACAGTTAGCCCTTCAACGTACCATATATATTTATCTTCAAGAAAACAATAAATGTATGAATGAAATCTATTACTTTATAGTGGGTTTGGTTAAACATTGAAGAATATGTACAAGTTTGCTTCCATTATACTAAGATAACAAACCTAGCAAAGCCAATCAAAAACTGTCCAATGTAAATAAAGATGATATCTCTGATATTGCAGTTAATGAATTATTTTGGTTTATAAAATATAAGTCTATAAAGAATTATTTTCTAACTTTTTCTGGGAAATTAAGCATATGTCCCATAAAACTAGTCGATGACTGAATTTGTTCATGGTATTGATCACTATTTGTGTAACCTCATGTCTATGAGGCTTATGACATGGAAAGGGCATAAATCTAGGAAACATAAAATGCAAACTTGAAAGAACACAATAATTTAAAAACTACATAAATAATTTCAATCTAAGTTTAGTACGGGTAAAACAAACAATGGGAGATAATCAACCAAGAAAAACAATAAGAATGTATTGAAGATTATTCCTTTAAGAATAATTGAAAAAAGATAAACCCAACTAACAACTAATAGAGAAGAGCATGCAACTAGCATTTTAAAGCTTATCTTTCAACTCTGATACTGGCTTGATTTGAAACCCTTGGAAACTCCAACAATTTTGTCATGATGGACTCCTTATCTTGTACCTTAGGATGAAAGACAATCATCAACATCTTGAGTATTCTTGCCTTAGCTAAAAGATATTTTATGAAGTCGAGCTCACGTTCCTTGCGAAAATTCCAAATTGTCACCCTTTCAAGTTTGTAAAATAGATTTCCATGTCTCTGTGTCGTCCAGAATGCCTGAGTAGCTTCAAGCACATTGCTAGGAGTATTCAAGTGCTGCCAAGCAAATATCACGTACAAGACCAAAAAAATTAACAGAAAAATAAATAAAATATTTGGGTGATCATGTCCTAGATTGAATCTGTTTACATTGACAACTAGATTAAATTAATTAGTAGTCATTCATGTAAAGTACCTTTATTCTGAGTTCTTCTATATTAGGGATACTGTTGAGTAAGCGAAAAATGACGGGTAACATTTCTAAATCTCCAAAATTAGCATCCAACCACAGAATTCTTAAATGGTTGAAGCTGGTGTGATTTCTCTCCAGCACATGGCCTCTCCCAAGAAACTGAAATGAAATTGGCGAAACAAGAAAATTAATTCAGTGAATATTACCCGGCCGTGAATATGAATTACTAGTTCAAAATTAAATGAGTAAAAACCAGTGGAGAATGGTGGCAAGGAGATATGCATACGTACCCATTGATACCCTGGTAACTCATTCTCAATGTCATCGTCCTCCTCCTCATCACTGTCATTATCATCACTATCATTATCATCATCATCATCATCACTATCATCATCATCATCATCATCATCATCATCATCATCATCACTGTCAGCCTCCTCCTCCTTGAATATACAGCGATGGATGATGGCTCCTTGAAGCAAAGGAGCACTAGTGATCGTAAAAGCAACAAATTCGACATCAAATAACTTGATCCACCGGAGGTTCGGAGCAACAATATTTAGTGAAGACGGTCTTCCTTGGATATACATCAAAACTAGTGTCTCCACCAACGGGCAAGCCGAGATCAACTTGGAAATCTCCCCATCAAGAATCGTGACTTGACGAAGATGTAAAGTTTGCACATGTGGAAAGTCACAAATAAGATGAGATGCAATGGACAGACAACAGAAAGAGAGTTGCAGATGGGTGATACTACAAAAACAGCCTGCAAATCTAGTGACATCCAAGTTGCCGTCGAACTCAAGAATGAGGGTGTGGAGGACGGAGGATGAGGCACGGGAGAGCTTGGCGAGCCAACTATCAAGATTCCCTCTCTTCTCGGATGAATTTTCTTTGCGGGCCTCGAACAGCCGGATGGGGGCTGAATGGAGACGGAGGACATGGGATATTTCAGAACGAGTCAAGTTAGTCAGACGGAGTTGGGGAATGAACTGCCAATGACTGCGCCAAGACTTGCAGAGGATGCTGGTGCGAACGGCTTCTTTGATTGGGAGGCGAGGGAGGATGTCGTCGATCACAAGGTGGTTAGGAAGGTCGGTCAGACTCGGGTTTCGGCTTGTTCTGGAGGGTGAATCGTCGTCCATTGAGGGCATTTCAACGTCAACGTAGTAGACGGAAATATATAGAGAGAGAGAGAAAAAAAAGAACCAGAATAAAGAGAGGGAAAAAAAAAAATCAGGGATTTAGGTTAAAACTAGATGGATGGATGATTCTAAATGATTTTAAGTAAGTTGTTTAAAGATTCATATCTAAATACATGTCCAAATAAATACAATCGCAATCCAAGAAAATCTTGATGCCCTTCCCATTTAATAAAAAGAGCCCTAGATTAAAAACCTTCACATATTTTAGTTTCAAATCATTGGTATAATTTAACACAATCACTACTCCAAATAGCATCTCTGTATTATAAAACCTTTTTTTTATATATCATCTTTATTTTAAACATAAGTTCATTATATTCTTCTTTTAAGAAAAAAATGCTCTTTGTTCTTTTACTCTGAAAATTTAAAGTATAGTCATTTTCCCTAAAACAATTAATTTGGGTATGAGAACAATTATAATAATGTAATGAAGTAAACTGTAGTAAAATAAAATTTAATATTAAATGACCATTAATTTATTTTTGGAAAAAAATAAAAGAATACAAATCATATGATTGAATAACTCATACACATACATCCAATTTACTAAAGGTATTTTAATCTCTGGATCTTTTTGTAAAATGGGAAGGGTCCTAATTTGCGATTGGTTTTAGTTTGAGTGAATTTTGGCATGTATCTAGAATTGATTTTTTTTAACAATTTAGATTAAAATATTGGTAACCATCCTCTTATATTTGCACCATCCATCTTACAATGGACGGTTACCAATTAGGTAATAAACAGTTCACTGGTTTTGGTGCATCTAAGACCATCTCCAATGCTAATCGCTATTCCTTTCAATTAGCCAAAATAGCGATTAAATCCCCCCAAAATCATCTCCAACGGACTCGCTAAAGGTTCGCTACTCTGGCAAAAATCTTTTTGCTCGCGATCCGCTCGCCAAATCTGGCGAGCGGGATCCGCTCGCCATCTCGCCATCGAAGCCCTCCAAAATCACGAAGCCCTCATCCACTGCCCTCGTTCTCAACAACCTCAAACTCGATGTCGATGAAGAGGACGAAGAATCGCTACAGCGAAAGCAAATCATCGAAGAAGCGTCGCTCGCAACTCGAAGAATCGCCAGATTCCCCGGATCCATCGACTTCCCAAAAAGCTCTTGGCTTAACAAGCACTCCCCTCATTTGGGTTCCTCCCATTCCCCCATTTCCTTCACTTCCTTTTTCTGGGGTTTTTCTTGTTTTTGTTACAGTTATTTTAGTTCAGTTTGCAATGGAGAAGAGGAAAGGGTTTGCTGCAGTGTTTTTGTTGTTGGTTTTGGTTAGTGGGTTCTCGTCAGCTTCTGCTGCTTCTCATGCAAGTGGGTTTTTCTTTCTTTCTTTCTCAAATGCACTGGCTCATTTGTTGAAGAGGGTTTGGTCCATCACTTCAACTCAAAAGTCGGGTATGAGCTCTTGCACTCATTGTTTGATCTGTTACTTGTAATGGGTTTAGATTATTATTATATTTATTTTTTAAATTATTTTTTTTGTAGTGGTTATTGGGAGGCCTCATATGAAATTTGAGAGTGGGTACACAGTGGAGACAGTGTTTGATGGGAGTAAGCTTGGGATAGAGCCATTCTCAGTAGAGTTGGCACCAAGTGGAGAGCTGCTGGTTCTTGATGGGCGAGTGAGGGAGGTAGCAGAGTGGTTGAAATCGATACACGTGAAAGGAAGGAATCTTGGTGTTGTATTTGTGAAAGCAAGCTCAATATTGGAGCACAGCTTAGATGCAATGGTCGAGATAGTTGACTATCTCATTGAGAATGGAGTGAGGAGGGATTTTTACTCAGAGATGTTAGGGGCAACAGAGATGGGATGATGGATCCATACCTTTGCCAGGAAGAAAAATTTCAAGCTAAATTTTCGTCTAACCACATCCCGTATTGACATGTATTCCAGAAGTATTCCAATCTGTAGATGAGAGAGATGTCTTTGTATGGAGCTCTATGATTGCAGGGTTTGCAATGTATGGAAGTGCAAACGACACTTTTGATCTCTTCATGCAAATGCAGGAGGCAGGGGTCAATCCAAACCATGTAAAGTTTACCAATATCTCATGTGCTTGTAGTCATGCTGGATTAGTTGAACATGGTAGATTCTACTTCAACCGAATGCATTCTATCTATGGGATTGCAACCGAATGTCGAGCACTACGGATGCATGGTTGACATCCTTGGCCACGCTGGTCGGTTTAGATGAAGCCAATGAGTAAATAGAGAACATGCCCATGTTGCCCTCGCTTCAGCATGGAGCATATTGCTTGGCGCTTGCGTGGTTCACAAAAATGTAGAGCTGGGTGAGTATTCATTGAGGAAACTCCTGGAGCTGGAGCTTAGGAATGATGGAGCTTAATGTTCTTTTGTACAATCTATATGCTAAATCAGGAAAATGGAACTCTGTTGCTAGGTTGAGAAACCTGATGAAGGATGCTGGTCAGAAGAAAGAGCCTAGATGTAGCTCCATCAAGGTAAATGGTACCCAACACAAGTTTTTTGGTGGGAGATGTTTCACACCCTCAATCACAAAGCATATATCTGAAGTTGGATGAAATTACAAAAGGGATAGCCAAATTATTTATGCTAGACAAAATAGATAGCGTGGTTGGAGTGTGAGATTTTTTCGCTAGCCAAATTATCCATTTGTTATCTATTTTGGCTATTCTAGCTAGCTAAAATAGCTAGCGTGGTTGGAGATGCTCTAAGAGAATCTAAACCCAACTTCGAGTTTTATCAATTAACCTGCAAGCCAATCTGAACCACAAATTTAATAAACAATTCATAAAATTGGGAAATTGATTTACACCTGAACCCACTCATTAGGGCGGGTTTTGGGTTTGGTTCAGGTTTTAAATGTTGGGTTCGGGTTTGGGTGTATGATCTTCATTGGCACAAGTATTGTAACATTGTTTGCAGAAACATCAAAATATGACTATATTATTTAATATTTAATCAAACACATGTTTAACTTCAGTACATAAGTTTATAAAAATAAAAATAAAAACATCAATGCACAACTATTTATATTATCCCTAAATAAAAAACCTACGTACATTTACTTATACAAAAACTACTACAACTAACTTTATACATACACCTCTATCTCTATCTCTATCTTTATCTTTACTATTTTAATAGTTGGGGTTTGTAACCAAACAAATCCTAACTTTATAACTAAACAAACCCGTACAATACACATCCAAATTAAATTCAACAATATATACATGCACCGCATGTGTCACCCAAATCAAAACATTCAGATATAAACTATTTCTTTTTTTTATTCGATATATATTTATTTAATTTAATGACCATACTTTTAGTAGATGTGCATCGCACGTACGTTATACTAGTTATTCTAATGGGACAGTTTGTCACCAAACAAACACATGCAATGCACATGCATAACTAATATAAATGAGGTATTAGGTTCAATGCCACGCAACATCAGTATATATATCTATATAATAAAACACAAAGAAATCTATCAAGTGGCTCGCCTTCAATCCCCCCCCCCCCCCAAAATCAAAGGCCCAGATCTAATCTCACAAAACACATCCCCCCCCCCACAAAAAAAAAATCTCCCAAAACTCAAATTCAAATCCCCTTCAAAACAACTCCTTTATTTATTTAATTCACTCTCTCTCTCTCTCTCTCTCTCTGTGTGTGTGTGTGTGTGTGTGTGTGTGTGTGTGTGTGTGGATTTGCTCAATTGAAAACGGATCCATTTTCAACGGGTTGGAAAACACCCATCTCAGCCGTTCGATCTTGCTTGATCATCATCAGCGGCTATGATCGAAACCCACTAAGTCTCCCACTAACGCTTCCAAAAAGCAGAGGGGTAATTTAGTAAGTTCACGCCAAAAAATATTTGAGACTTAGCATTTTTTTTTGGCGTGGAGTTTTTTTTATCGAAAAAATCACTTAGGTCATTGTTGGAAACAATGGCCTAGGTTGTTTTTTTAAAAAAAAATAACATACCTTGGCCGTTGTTGGAAACAATGGCCTAGGTATGTACAAGTATTTTTCCAAAGTACATACCCAGATCTCCCTCACTCTGTCTTCGTCACAAACTCTCTCTCTCTCTCTCTTTCTCTTGAGCTCCCGAAACCCATCCCCAAACCCTAGTTCTCTCTCCCAACTCCTTGGCCTCGATTTCTTTGCCTTCTCGATCTCCCCCTCTTGTGGAAACCTCTCTATCTCTCTCTCCCTCTCCTGAATAACGCAAACCCTAACGTAGGCCCCAAACTCCCAAATCATCTGAACTCTAGCACAAATCCCCCAACCCCCTAGCCTGTACAAGTTGTTCGTGTAGTACCCCGTATTTTTAAATATTATTTTTAAAGGTTTTTAAATGATTATAATGATTTTTGGGGATCTAATAAATATTTTCAGAAAAATTTATCTTTTTACACGTGCAAAACACGTGCAAATATTTTCTTGAGAAATTCAAAATTCAAATTTTCTTCATGAAAAATCATTATTTAATATTTGGGATTTATTTATAATTTTTCCAGATTTTTCTGAAATTAATTGGATCTATTTGCAAATTTTGAGAAAAGATGATCTTTTTGCAAATTTGTCATTTTGAGGGGTTAAAGTGTAAAAACTATTTTTTGGACTTTTAATTAGTGCCGGCTGGGGTTAAGGTGTTATTTTTCTTTTTAATCTCAATTTAAATTATTTTTATCAAGTTTCCAACATAAGGGATCCATTTATGTAAAGTTGTATTTTCAAGGGTTATTTTGTAAAAATATTTGGAAAACCCTAAAACTTCTTACCCCGGGTATTTAAAAGAAACTGCAGCCGTCATTCGCTGCACAACAGAAAGTTCGTGTTATTTTTGGAGGATTAAGAGAAGGATCTTGGATTTCGCAAAAAAGAGAGGCTTTCTTGTTGAATCTCTTCATTTCTAATGTGAGTGACGTAAAATTGTTTGTTGCTTTGTTTTATGTGAGTAATATAATTGTTTTGGTTTGTTCTTCGAATTTTGTATGTGAGAAATGGACTTGATGGGTTGATTTGTTTATGTATATGAGTGGTGTAAATTGGTTGTTGATCTATGAATGTTTTGATTAATCTTGGATGTCAAATTTATTTGCTAGAAAGCATATTTAGGGTTTGAATATGATTATAAAAATAATGGATTGGATGGATGAACAAATTGGATCTTGTGAAACCCTAGTGGTTTTTTATTACAAAATTGATTATAGTTATGAGTTGTGGTAGAAATCCATTTCTTGAGAAATTTAAATGGAAGAGTTATGAATCAAGAGCATGAGAATTGAAATTTGAGAAATTAATTGAATTGAGGAAATATACCCAAATTAGGGATTCTTTGAGATTTGATGTTTTTATGGTTTGGATCTGAATACAGATTATTTCAGTGATCAATGAATTTTTAAGAAAACTCTAATTTTGATTATTGTACACAACCAAAACTATACAGTCTGTAGACCGACAATCGACTGGCATGACCTTTTAGTCGACTGATACGACCCGGCTGCTATGTTCTTTAGTTGTATTGAAATTTCTCTCTGGTAAGTCGACTTATGACATTTGCAAGTCGACTTATAACACTTAGAATATTTTCTTAAAGATTACTGGAATTTCTCTCTGGTAAGTCGGCCTATGACTTTTACAAGTCGACTTATAACACTTAGAATATTTTCTTAAAGATTACTAGAATTTCTCTCTAGTAAGTCGACCTATGACTTTTGCAAGTCGACTTATAACACTTAGAATATTTTCTTAAAGATTTCTGGAATTTCTCTCTCGTAAGTCGACCTATGACTTTTCAAGTCGACTTATAACACTTAGAATATTTTCTTAAAGATTTCTGGAATTTCTCTCTGGTAAGTCGACCTATGACTTTTCAAGTCGACTTATAACACTTAGAATATTTTCTTAAAATCATGAAATTTTCTTTCTGGACAGTCGACTTATGCTTTCTATAGTCGACTGATACTGATGTATCCTTATATCTATGAATGTTCTTTCAAATAATTTATTCTTTAAATGTTTTAATCGACAATGTACTATTCTATACTTTCTCCTCTAAGGGACACATGTTTTCAATATGTTAAGTTGAGCAGTTTATGATGGAACATTGGTTTAGATATTTGAGTTTGAGTCTCTAGAGGGTGTGTGTGATCCTAGTATACCGGCAGTTGAGTTGTTTATGTTTGGGCCTGTTGAGGCATTTTAGTTGATTAGTTGTTGAGTTAAGTCCGGTAGGGTATATCAACTCTAGGAGATTTGTTGAGTAATTAAATAACCCAAAAATAATAAGGACAGGCACTAGTGGTGATATGATGAACGGGAACATGAGTTATGGACCTCAGTATGGCTTGCGGTGTGAGATAATCCCCAAAATTATCCAAGTGTGAGTGAAATAGTCTCCGAAATTACCTATGGTGTGGGATTGATCTCCGGAATTATCGGGGTCGAGGTGACGCACATGTGGTATTCGTGTGATGAGGTGCCATTTCTTGCGGTGTGGGGTATTCTTGAAGATTCCCAGGTGTGAGTGAAATAGTCTCCGAAATTATCTGTGGATAGAGATTGACCTCCGGAATTATCGGGACATGGGCTAATACTCACAGTTTATCTTTATCTCGCAGTAGTCATCGTTTTAGGATTAGTTACATAGCGGGGGATTAAACCCTATGAAGTGGAGACGTTAAGGGCTTGCACCGAACCTATGTAGAGTGGGATGCATAGACTTCGACAAGTACGCATTAGAGAGTCTGCATATAGAATAGTGTTTTCTTGACTTGGTTTTACGCATGTGGTTTTCCTGTTTTCTATACTTGACACCTAGTTTAGTTTCGCTTGTTGGTTACATGTTTTCTTGCTACGTCATATTTTATGTATTCTTGTTTAGTATATGTTGTTTATGAATCCATGCTTAATGTTTATTTATGTTGTTTGATTTTTATGTCACTCACACCTTTATGGCTGACCCTTTTAGTTTTGGGGGTTAGGGTTATCTCTAGCTTCATATTTACAGGCTGTTGCTTAGAGCTTGGGATTTAGATGCTTGAATTCAATTGATATAGTGATTTATGTAAATTATATATTGTTGTAAAGAAAAGAGTTTGTAATTTGAGATGTATTGTATTCCGCTGTGCTATGTAAACGATTATTTTAATGAAAGTTGAAAATTATATTGGTGTTGGTTGTGTTTAATATTACATTGAAGTTGATGCTGTGAATTGTGCCACGTATTTTCTAAGATATCATATTAGAAATTCGGGACGCTACAGAGATTGGTATCAGAGCATGCTTCAATAGTAATAATAAACATGGCATAAAAATAACCTAGGTGTGGACACTAGAGTGTGAGTACCTAGGTGTGGATATTAGAGGGTGAGTATCACATAGAACTGAAATATGATGTTTTACCTTTGGGATACAATTGAGGTTTTGCCAAAGGATATTGATGTGAGTATGAATTGTGTGTGGTGCTCTAACTTTTCTCTCATTTTGCAGTATTCAGTATGGTTGCACCCAGGCCCAGGAACGGTGGTAACAATGATGATGGATCGGGAAGTTCTCGAGGAACTGGAATTGATCTTGAGGCCGAATTTGCCAAGGTGTATCAGACTCTGAATGCACTAATGGCATTTAATTTGGCACAGAATCAGAATCAGAACCAGCAGCAAAATCATGGAGCTGGACCGGGATTGGTTAACACCGATCCCATTAAGCAGATCGAGTCCTTCAAGAGGATGAGGCTGCCAGTTTTCGAGGGGCAATCTGATCCAAACACAGCTGACGATTGGATTTGGAGGATGGAGACAATCTTTGAGGTCTCAGAAACTCCAGCAGCCAATAAGGTGAAGTTGGCTACTATGCAACTGGAAAAGGACGCTGGTGTTTGGTGGCAGACGGTGAAAAGGACTTTGGGAGACCAGCAGATGACTTGGGAAGCTTTTCTGGAGGAATTCAGGGATCGCTTCTTTCCCCTAGATATTCAGGAGAAGAAGGCGACCGAATTCTTGAATCTTCAGCAGGGCAGCATGACAGTGCGAGAGTATGAGGCCAAGTTCGCTCAGTTGTCGAGGTATGCACCAGAGTTGATAGTTGACGAGGCGAAGAAGGGCAAGAAGTTTGAGCAGGGCTTGAGGCCAAACTTGAGGTCGAGAATGATTCTGTTGGGCATAAGGAGGTTCGACAAGCTGGTCAAGAGAGCAGCTATGACCAAGGAAGACATGGACCAGTTCCAGAAGAAGCAAGAGACCTGGAACGGGAATAAGAGGCCAGCATCAGGTCAGAGTGAGAAGGGATTACCAGCGAAGCAAGTCAATTTCAGTGGACCAGTGCAGAAGGCACCTGCAACTCAGGAAGTGACTTGTTATTACTGCAAGGAGACAGGTCATTACAGGTCAGCGTGTCCGAAGATGGCAAAGCAGACTTGTTTCCAGTATGGACAGGCAGGACATTCTAAGTCTTATTGTCCACAGTTGAGGAATGATGGTTCTGGCGTAAGCAAATTCCAGAGGCAAGGACGAGTATTTGCATTAACCGAGGAGGACGCGGGTAACCCGGAAGATGTAATACAGGATATGCAAGAGTTATGATTTTTATTTTAAATCAATATAATAAGTAAAACCTTTATTTGAGAATAATTGGAGATTGAGTATCACTCTTCATGTAACAGGGATTGTTTTGATTAATGGAATAAAGGCAAAGGTTTTATTTGATACTGGTTCATTGCATACTTTTGTATCGCCGAATTTTGCAAAGGTCTTAGGTGTGGAACCTAAGTTGTTTCCAGGCAAGGTTTTGTCAGTGGCAACGCCGTCAAGTAAAGAATTGATCGCTGATCGATATTACGAGGGCTGTGATATCGAGATTGGCGGGAGATTATTCGGCATTGATCTGATTGAGCTGCAAGTCTTAGGAGTGGATGTAACGTGGGCATTGTTTGGATGGCAATATATGATGCCACAATTGAATGCAAGCAGAAAGAGGTGTTAGTGAAAGCACCAGGTGGTCCCGCAGTGACTTTCCAATGGAAGAATAAAGTTCCGAAGGTAGCTGCAATGGTATCCAAGATGGCGATTCCAGATGAAGTCAAGGGCATTCCGGTTGTCAAAGATTATCCTAAGGTGTTCTTGGAAGATTTTCCAGGATTACCGCCGCAGAAAGATGTGGATTTTTGCATCAATGTTTAGCTAGGGAGTGCTTCGATTTCTAAGGCTCCGTACAGGATGGCACCTGTAGAGCAGGATGAAGTGAAGAAGCAGATTGAGGAGCTGTTGAGCAAGGGGCTTATTAGGCCGAGTTCTTTTCTGTGGGGAGCGCCAGTGTTGTTAGTCAAGAAGAAGGATGGGTCAATGAGGATGTGCATTGACTACCGGGAGTTGAATAGGGTGACTATTCAGAACAAGTATCCACTGCGACGGGTTGATGATTTGTTCGACAGGCTTCGAGAAGCAGCTGTGTTTTCGAAGATTGATTTGAGATCAGGGTATCATCAGGTTCGAGTTGAGGAGGAAGATGTGAGTAAGACAGCTTTCAGGACTCGTCATGGACTCTATGAGTTTTTGGTGATGCCATTCGGGTTGACGAATGCACCAGAAGTGTTCATGGATATGATGAATTGGGTTTTGAGGCCATTTATTGACTCCTTCGTGGTGGTTTTCATCGATGATATTTTGGTGTATTCAAAGTCGGAGGAGGAGCATTCTATGCACTTGACAGCGGTATTACAGAAATTGCAGGAGCATAGCTTGTATGCCAAGTTGTCGAAGTGTGAGTTTTGGAAGTCTGAGGTAGCTTTCCTTGGTCATATCCTTTCTAAGGAGGGAGTAGCCATTGATCCTCAGAAAGTTGAAGCAGTGAAGGATTGGCCCAGGCCAACGTCTGTGAAGGAAGTCAGAAGTTTCTTGGGTTTAGCTGGTTACTACAGGAGATTCATCTCGGGTTATTCTCAGATTGCAGTTCCTTTGACAGGTTTGACCCGGAAGAATGTGGCATTTTTATGGACCGATAAGTATGAGGAGAGTTTCCTTAAGTTAAAGGAGAGGTTGACTACTGCACCTATCTTAGCTTTACCACAAGCTGGGAAGGATTATGATATCTTCAGTGATGCGTCTCTCAGAGGTTTGGGTTGTGTCTTGATGCAAGAAGGAAAGGTTATTGCTTATGGTTCGAGAAAATTGCGTCTGCATGAGAAGAATTATCCGACGCATGATTTGGAGCTAGTAGCTATTATTTTTGCCTTGAAACAGTTGAGGCATTATGTTTATTGTGAGAAGGTCAATATGTACACTGACCACAAGAGCCTAAAGTATATTTATCAACAGAAGGATCTTAATCTTCGGCAGAGAAGGTGGTTAGAAGTATTGGAAGACATTCGTCCTGAGATCATGTATCATCCGGACACGGCGAATGTGGTGGCTGATGGACTTAGCAGGAAGAAAGTTTATCAAGTTTGATCACTACTCGAAGCGAGTTGGCAGCCGAGATTGATCAGGCAGGTATCGAGGTGGTGCTGCAGGGTTTAGGGGCATCTTTGGCTCAGTTGAGGCTGCAACCGTCCTTGAGAAAGAGAATTATGGAAGGTCAGAGTTCAGATTCAGAGATTCAGAAGATGTTGCAACAGGTTTCAGAGGGCAAGCTATCAGAATTTCGTGTCCAAGATGGAGTTTTTTGGATGGGTGAGAGGTTGTGTGTTCCGGATAATGCAGATTTGAGAGAGAGTATCTTGTAAGAAGCACACAAAACCTTGTTGTCAGCACATCCAGGAGGCACGAAGATGTACAGGGACATCAAACAGCACTTTTGGTGGTCTGGTATGAAGAGGGATGTGGCAGATTTCGTGGCAAGGTGTCTGACTTGTCAGCAGATCAAAGCAGAAAATCAGAGACCTGGAGGTTTGTTACAACCGTTGCCTATTCCGGAGTGGAAATGGGAGAACATTAGTATGGATTTCATCACGGGTTTGCCGAGGAGTTCGAAGGGCAATGACTCGATTTGGGTTATCGTGGACCGTTTGACTAAGTCAGCTCACTTTCTAGCCATGAAGATTACTTGGTCGTTGGAAAAATTGGCTGAGTTGTACATTGGTGAGATTGTGAGACTTCATGGAGTTTCTGTGTCGATTGTTTCCGACAGAGATGCACGGTTCACTTCAAGGTTTTGGAAGAGCCTACAAGCAGCTTTAGGCACCAGAACTGATTTCAGTACCGCGTTTCATCCACAGACCAATGGTCAGACTGAGAGGGTGAATCGAGTGCTGGAAGATATGCTGAGGGCTTGTGTTATGGATTTTGGTGGTAATTGGGAGAGACACTTGGCATTGGTTGAGTTTGCTTATAACAACAGTTACCATGCGAGTATCGGGATGGCACCGTATGAGGCTTTGTACGGGCGGAGGTGCAGGACACCAGTTTGTTGGTGCAAGGTTGGCGAAAGGCAGATGTATGGTCCTAAGATCGTACAGCAGACGTCAGAGCAGATTGAGCTGATTCGCAAGAGGTTGGTCGAGGCTCAGAGTCGGCAGAAGGGTTATGCTGATACTCGACGAAGGGACTTGGAGTTTGAAGTTGGGGATGCAGTTTTCCTCAAGGTGTCTCCGACCAAAGGAGTGATCAGGTTTGGTAAGGGAGGCAAGTTGGCACCAAGGTATATTGGGCCATACAGGATCATGGGGCGGATTGGCAAGACAACATATAGATTGAAGCTTCCAGAGGAGTTGGCACAAGTGCATGATGTGTTCCATGTGTCATTGTTGAGGAGGTATGTGCCAGATCAGAATCATCAGTTGGTAGAGATTCCTGAAGGTTTACAGGTGAACTTGAGTTACAAGGAACAGCCTGTTGAGATCATTGACCGTAGGGAGAAAGTTCTTAGGAGCAAGGTGATACCTATGGTCAAGGTGCTGTGGAGGAATCAGCAGTTCGAGGAGGCTACTTGGGAGCCAGAGGATCGCATGCAGAAGGATTTTCCTGAGCTTTTTGTATGAATGTATTTTTCTTTTATGTGATTGTAATTCCTTTGAATGTTTGTACCATTTGAACTGAGTGGTATTCCTTCTATTTTTGATAATGTTCTTATATGCAATTGTTCGAACTATGTTTCCATTTATGAGATGTTGTTTTCTTGTTGGTATGTTGTTTGGACTCATTAGTAGTAGTTCTGAGGACAGAACTCTTCTAAGGAGGGAGTGATGTAGTACTTCGTATTTTTAAATATTATTTTTAAAGGTTTTTAAATGAATAAAATGATTTTTAGGGATTTAATAAATATTTTCAGAAAAATTTATCTTTTTACACGTGCAAAACACGTGCAAATATTTTCTTGAGAAATTCAAAATTCAAATTTTCTTCATGAAAAATCATTATTTAATATTTGGGATTTATTTATAATTTTTCCAGATTTTTCTGAAATTAATTGGATCTATTTGCAAATTTTGAGAAAAGATGATCTTTTTGCAAATTTGTCATTTTGAGGGGTTAAAGTGTAAAAAATATTTTTTGGACTTTTAATTAGTGCCGGCTGGGGTTAAGGTGTTATTTTCCTTTTTAATCTCAATTTAAATTATTTTTATCAAGTTTCCAACATAAGGGATCCATTTATGTAAAGTTGTATTTTCAAGGGTTATTTTGTAAAAATGTTTGGAAAACCCTAAAACTTCTTACCCCGGGTATTTAAAAGAAACCGCAGCCTTCATTCGCTGCACAACATAAAGTTCGTGTTATTTTTGGAGGATTAAGAGAAGGATCTTGGATTTCGCAAAAAGGAGAGGCTTTCTTGTTGGATCTCTTCATTTCTAATGTGAGTGACGTAAAATTGTTTGTTGCTTTGTTTTATGTGAGTAATGTAATTGTTTTGGTTTGTTCTTCGAATTTTGTATGTGAGAAATGGACTTGATGGGTTGATTTATTTATGTATATGAGTGGTGTAAATTGGTTGTTGATCTATGAATGTTTTGATTAATCTTGGATGTCGAATTTATTTGCTAGAAAGCATGTTTAGGGTTTGAATATGATTATGAAAATAATGGATTGGATGGATGAACAAATTGGATCTTGTGAAACCCTAGTGGTTTTTTATTACAAAATTGATTATGGTTATGAGTTGTGGTAGAAATCCATTTCTTGAGAAATTTAAATGGAAGAGTTACAAATCAAGAGCATGAGAATTGAAATTTGAGAAATTAATTGAATTGAGGAAATATACCCAAATTGGGGATTCTTTGAGATTTGACGTTTTTATGGTTTGGATCTGAATACAAATTATTTCAGTGATTAATGAATTTTTAAGAAAACTCTAATTTTAATTATTGTGCACAACCAAAACTATACAGTCTGTAGGCCGACAGTCGACTGGCATGACCTTTCAGTCGACTGATACGACCCGGCTGCTATGTTCTTTAGTTGTATTGAAATTTTTCTCTGGTAAGTAGACTTATGACTTTTGCAAGTCGACTTATAACACTTAGAATATTTTCTTTAAGATTACTGAAATTTTTCTCTGGTAAGTCGACCTATGACTTTTGCAAGTCGACTTATAACACTTAGAATATTTTCTTAAAGATTACTGAAATTTCTCTCTGGTAAGTCGACCTATGACTTTTGCAAGTCGACTTATAACACTTAGAATATTTTCTTAAAGATTTCTGGAATTTCTCTCTTGTAAGTCGACCTATGACTTTTCAAGTCGACTTGTAACACTTAGAATATTTTCTTAAAGATTTCTGGAATTTCTCTCTAGTAAGTCGACCTATGACTTTTCAAGTCGACTTATAACACTTAGAATATTTTCTTAAAATCATGGAATTTCCTTTCTGGACAGTCGACTTATGCTTTCTATAGTCGATTGATACTGATATATCCTTGTATCTATTAATGTTCTTTCAAATAATTTATTCTTTAAATGTTTTAATCTACAATGTACTATTCTATACTTTCTCCTCTAAGGGACATGTTTTCAAGATGTTAAGTTGAGCAGTTTATGATAGAAGATTGGTTTAGATATTTGAGTTTGAATCTCTAGAGGGTGTGTGTGACCCTAGTATACCGGTAGTTGAGTTGTTTATGTTTGGGCCTGTTGAGGCATTTTAGTTGATCAGTTGTTGAGTTAAGTCCGGTAGGGTACATCAACTCTAGGAGATTTGTTAAGTAATTAAATAGCCCAAAAATGATAAGAACAGGCACTAATAGTGATATGATGAACGGGAACATGAGTTATGGACCTCAGTATGGCTTGCAGAGTGAGATAATCCCCGGAATTATCCAGGTGTGAGTGATATAGTCTCCGGAATTACCTATGGTGTGGGATTGATCTCCGGAATTATCGGGGTCGAGGTGACGCACATGTGGTATTCGTGTGATGAGGTGCCATTGCTTGCGGTGTGGGGTATTCTCGAAGATTCCCAGGTGTGAGTGAAATAGTCTTCGAAATTATCTGTGGATAGAGATTGACCTCCGAAATTATCGGGGCATGGGCTAATACTCACAGTTTATCTTTATCTCGTAGTAGTCATCGTGTTAGGATTAGTTGCATAGCGGGGGATTAAACCCTATGAAGTGGAGACGTTAAGGGCTTGCACCGAACCTATGTAGAGTGGGATGCATAGACTTCGACAAGTACGCATTAGAGATTCCGCATATAGAATAGTGTTTTCTTGACTTGGTTTTACGCATGTGGTTTTCCTATTTTCTACACTTGACACCTAGTTTAGTTTCACTTGTTGTTTACATGTTTCCTTGCTACGTCATATTTTATGTATTCTTGTTTAGTATATGTTGTTTATGAATCCATGCTTAATGTTTATTTATGTTGTTTGATTTTTATGTCACTCACACCTTTATGGCTGACCCCTTTAGTTTTAGGGGTTAGGGTTATCTCTAGCCTCATATTTACAGGTTGTTGCTTAGAGCTTGGGATTTGGATGCTTGAATTCAATCGGTATAGTGATTTATGTAAATATAATATTGTTGTAAAGAAAAGAGTTTGTAATTTGAGATGTATTGTATTCCGCTGTGCTATGTAAACGATTATTTTAATGAAAGTTGAAAATTATATTGGTGTTGGTTGTGTTTAATATTATATTGAAGTTGATACTGGGAATTGTGCCACGTATTTTCTAAGATATCATATTAGAAATTCGGGGCACTACAGTTCGTCTACAGCAGCTGCTTCTCACTTCTTCGCCAACTCTCTATCTCTTTCTTTGGACCAGCTATTTACTTAATCCCAGTTTACTATAATGAACTATGTTAATTTCTTGAATTACTTTTCAATTTTGGAGTTAGGTTTTTTTGTATTATGCGTAGTAGTCTATAATTTAGAGAGTATATAATTAGCTCTGATCATGTATGTTGTATATATTTTGTTGACATTTTTGTAGATGTAGTGTTAGTTGTAGTGGTGGAATATAGGAAAAGGAAATAAACGAGATCCAAAAATTTAATTTGTACGAGTAGGTCGGACTCGCCTCGTAGAAGGTAACAGAACTTGTAGAGGCGATTTCCGTCTCACAGTTTGTGAGATACGTCCGTTTATCAGTTTTATTCAATTCAACGGATATAAAGCGATACACAACCGTATCTTTCAAACCGAGAGTCGGAACTCACCTCTGCAAGTTCTGTTGGCTTGTGTTTGGTGTGCCAGACTTGACGGCCAAATTTAGGAATTTTTCCATCTCGTTTTTGTTATTTTGACGCGTATATGAAAAAACTTCAATCCACCTCGATTTTTTTTAGTATGTTATGAATAGGAAAATGCTTAAACGAAGTCCAAATAATACGAAACTGTGCAAGTAGGTTGGTCTCGCCACTCACAAGTTATACCAACTTGTACATGCGAGTTCCAACCCACGGTTTGCGAGATACCTCAATGTATCGCTTTCCGCTCATTTTTCAAGAGTGAAAACGATACACGGCCGTATCTTTCAAACTGTGGGTCGAAACTTGCATGTACAAGTTGCATTGGCTTGTGTGCGGGGAACCCGACCCAACGGCCAAATTTTGAAATTTTTGCATCTCGTTTGTGTTGTTTTGACGTGTATATGAAAAAATTTCAATCTATCTCAGAACTTTTTTAGTACGTAGTCAATAGAAAAAATGCTTAAATGAAGTCCAAAAAAAAAACGAACCATGCAAATAGATTGGGCTAACCAATCACATCCGAACGCAACTTGTATTTGCGAGTTCCGACCCACGAGTTTGCGAGATACGTCACTTTATCGTTTGCCGCTCTTTTTTAAAGAATGAAAGTGATACATGGCCGTATATTTCAAACTGTGGGTCGGAACTCACTTCTACAAGTTGTGTTAGCTTGTGTTTGGTGTGCCAGAGGTGACAACCAAATTTTGAAAATTTTGCATCTCGTTTGTGTTGTTTTGATGCGTATAAGCGAAGTTTTGAAAGTTTTGCATCTCATTGGTTTGTGTTTGCTATTTCTCGGTGAATAATTAGTAGCGGCCGGTTTCTACGAAATCAGCATGATGGGTCAGGTTAAACTCGACCGAGCACTTCTCTCAGCACTCGTGGAGCGATGGAGGCCAGAGTCGCACACTTTTCATCTACCGGTCGGTGAGATGACGGTGTCGCTACAGGATATAGCGATGATCTCCGGTCTTCCAATAGATGGGTTGGCCGTGACGGGTAATATAAACTTTGATAAAATAGAGCTGTGTAATGAACTGCTCGGTAAAGAGTTTGATGAGGCGGCCGCAGAAAATAAGAAAATTTTTGTCGGACAATCAATCCGACTATCTTGGTTGAAGGGACGATGACCAATGCATCACCCGAACACTATATACAGTCCTACACCAGAGGTTACCTTCTAACGGTGCTCTGAGGAATTCTCTTGCCTAACTCATTCGGGGATACGGTGCACTGATGTTGATATTTGCAAGTGTACAAAATCGCACAAGTAATATAGATAGATGAGTAGAGTGTCGAACCCACAGGGACTAGATATTTTACTGATTACCGATATCACTAGATGAATCACTATTTGGAAGGTCGAATTTTATAAGGATAAAACAACTAAATTACTTTAATCTACTTAAATCTAACAAATTTGGTGAAGAGGGAGAGGGCTGTTAAACTATGAAGCTCTTGTACTTTGTTTAACGGTAAAATTTGTTCTAGGGCTCTTGGTTCACCTCGTTTATCACACACAAATTATTATTCCTTATAAATTAAAGATATTATTTTTCCAAATTGTCGACCAAAATCCTAAAGATATTAACAACTCTATCAACGTAGTCTAAAAATTATTCTCAACTAATTCTTCGCCTATCCATCAAATTATTAATTGAGAAATTGGATTTCTTAACGGTCACGTCCTCCAATATACGGTCTTAATTTTTATTAATCACAAATTACCTGTTCGGTCTCTTTATGATTTGAAAAATCATACAAATGTCTATCCACCATGTTGTACGCATAAATAATAAAAATTAAAACACAATCAGAAAAAATAGAGCAATAATAAGAAATTTAAAATTTGTGTTCTACAAAACTTGGCTATACCTTAGCCTGTAGAAGAATAAATTTAGTTCATGTTTGATTTGCAATTAATGAAATTGTTTGGATTGCATCTAAAAATATTTAGAGAAGAAGTACACAAAAAAATATAATAAAAAATGATACATATTCACCCCTGTCTCAAAACAATACCGAACTCAGCAAGCTTGAAGACGCCAGTCAGATCGTGCACGCCAGAACGAGTCCGCCACGTTAGCGTGGGACCCAGCGCTCAGGTCTGCACCATCTGCAGATGCTGTCGCTGTCGCCGTGTGTGTGGGTCCCGCCTGCAGATGCTTCTCTCTCTCCCTTTGTTTGTAAGTCTGGCAGGCAAAAGATGCTTTGGATCTCTCTCTCTCTCCCTTTGTTTGTAAGTCTGGCACGCAAACTGAGAGAGGACGAAGGAGTCGCCAAGTCAAATCGCTTCGTTGGGTGCACTTCGAATACTGCGCCAAAAGAACAGCAGCCCTACTGCCCACACGCTGCTTTTCGCCTTGGACTTCGCACCCGCCTTCTCTCTCTCTTACTTTTTCTTTTTCTTCTTTTGAGTGATTGTACAGCCGTCACCTCTTCATCATCTCTCTCTTCTTTGCTTCTTCTTATAGAGAACGGGAAGGAGAATTAGGGTTGCGCTTTTTGCATAAAAGTCCACATTCTTCCTTTATTTCCTTCTTTTTATAACCCAGAATTTTATTTACTTCTCTTTCTTTCTTTTCTTCCTTTTATTTCCACCACGTGCTGCTGCATACACAAAATAATATCTGAAGTGAGGATTTTTAAATAAAATAAAATAAATTAGTTTAAAATTAATTAAACTAACTTTATAACATATTAGCGTATAAAAATCCTTTTAAAATTATTTGTCGCAATTTTTAACTCAACAAAACAATAAAAATTTATAAATCAATTATTTTACTTTGTTTGTTGATTTTTTCCACAATTCTTTACTTTTTGCATCAAAAATATTATTTCTTCAAAAATAGTTAATTAAATGAAATCATATAGAAATAAGATGAATTATAGACAATATCAGCGAAAACAAGTCATTTTAATAGGTAAATGAGTACAAATATTTGTATATAAATCCGACACATCAAATACCCCCAAACTTAAGATTTTGCTTGTCCTCGAGCAAAAAGTAGAATAATTAACAAGGGAATAATAATAGTAGACTCAACCCATCACACCAAAAGATCTCATCATGTAAGCATCAAAATTTCAATTAAAAATATAAACAATTGCAAATAAAGTAAAACTAAACATACCCACTTTCTCCAGTGCAATTATTTATTCATAATTCCCAACCCAATCGCATTTGTCATGCAATTAATGTAATTGTAGTATGCAACAACTCAATCTGTGATTATCCCTTCTCTCTACTACAAACCGAGTAGCAAACTAGAGTTTTTTTTTTTTTTTTTTAGTCCCTTCTTTAAGTCGTCACTTGCCTTTTTACGCGAATGTAAATCATTTGTGATGAATTCACCCGGTTACTCAACAAGTCACAAACTTAAAGTGCTTTGCATACTCATATTTCAAGCTGCCGTTTTACGTAAAAGTAAACATTTGTGATGAATACCCCTAGTTACTAAGCAACTCAAAACATTGGAGTAGATTGACTTTATTTTTATTTTTATTTTTTTTCTTTTCATTATTACTCTATTTACTTAAACCCTGTTTAGGACTAGATCAAAGGGGATAATCACAAGAAAAAGCATCACATTTATCTTTTATGTATAATAGCATGACCCACACAATTTTGTAAGGAATTTTGAAACTCAATAATCCTAAAGTAAATAAGTATGCTTAATATTGTTTTATAAAAAAAATCGTTTATCCCAAAAAAATTGTTTCAATGCTCATCACAATAAAGAACTCAAAATGTGTAATGGTGAGCCTAATTGAAATCCTTTTTAAAATTTTGTTTTTCTTTTCTAAAATAATAAAAATAAAAATAAATTTGTAAACCTTCCCCCCAAACTTAAATATCACATTGTCCTCAATGGGAAAGAAAAAGAAAAACAAAAAGAATGCAAAAAGTTTAGAATATCTCCCCTGATTCGTCTTTAAATTTCTGCGCACAGCGTTCAGTATTTTGGCGATATCTGGAGCTGTAGATGTCGAAATGGGCTGAATTTTTTTTTCTGGAAATCTAAGACAATTGTCTACAACTTCTCTTTGAATCACTTTTCCAGATTCTGACTTCATACTGCTCAAAAACAGCCATAAATGCAGGTGTTCAAAACAGCTCCGCCTGACGACTTTCAAAATTGATGCAATCCTACAAAATAAAATCAAAAATTAAAATAAAATAAACTAAAAGATAAATGAAAACTGAATGCAATAAAAGAAAACATGGGTTGCCTCCCAAGAAGCGCTAAGTTTTAAGTCTTCAGCCAGACATGGGGGTGAAATAGTTAAGTAATGCCAAGATCCAACAACATTAACACATTTTTTCTATTTTTTCTCTTCTTGTGTGGATTGGGTTCAAGTTCCAATTTGAGGCGTTTCCTTCGTGATGATGATGTCTTTGATTCCCCCACCTCTTTGAATTTATGCCGAAAAAAATGAATGAATAGAAGGTTCAGCATCCAAATACATAACATGTTCAAAAATATTTTCTTTTTTTAGTTTCAAAAATTTCTGCATTTGTTGAACATACTTCAATTGGTGATTTTTCAATTTCAGCCTTATGTTTCTTGCCCATAATTAAATCAGTTTCACTTACTTGAATAGATGACTGTTCTTCAGGAGGAAAATTTATGGAATTAAAAATATAAAAAGTTACTTGCTCATGCTGGTTTTGTTCCTCCACAATTTGTTCAATCTCACTTTTCTTTTCAACCACATCGCCATTTTCTTCTTGTGGTTGCTCAATTATCTTCCCGCTGCTTAGTGTTATTGCCTTGAAATCTTCCATGGGGTTGACAACTGTGTTGCTTGGTAATGTTCCTGCAGTTTTGTCATTAATAATATTTAAAAATTGACTAATTTGTACCTCAAGATTGTGAATGGAAGCCGAAGTTGAATTTGTAACATTTTGGATTGCCAAATCTGTCTTTTGCATGTAGTGCATAAACATGTCTTCAAGTGTCGGCTTCTTTTCTTCCTGTGAAAAATTTTGAGGGTGTATAACTGCTTCTTGATTGTTGTTCCATAAAAAATTGGGGGTGTTTCTCCATCCTGAATTGTATGTGTTTGCATAATGATTGTTTTGCATTTGAAAGTTTGACACAAAATTTTCATGTTCGGCATTTGATGGAGCAAAAGGGTTCTCCACTTGACAATCTGAACTTGCATGATTTCCTGCACAAAGATCACAAATCATATTAGATTGCATAACATTAAAATTTATATTTTCTACTTGTCTATATAAAATATCATTTTTTGCATTTAAAGTAGAAAAAGGATCAAGTTCAAAAACTCCAGCCACTTTTCTTGGCATCGTTCTCTCTGAAGACCACTGGTAATGATTTGATGTCATCTCCTCTAAAAGATCATAGGCTGCTTGGTAAGTTTTGCTCATGAGTGCACCACCAGCTGCTGCGTCAACCATAGATCTATGTATAACTCCCAAACCATTATAGAATGTTTGCATTTGCAGCCATTTTGGTAGTTCATGATTAGGACACTTTCTCAATAACTCTTTAAACCTTTCCCATGCATCATACAAAGACTCGGTCTCAAATTGAGTAAATGTGCAAATATCATTTCTTAGCCTTGCGGTCTTTGCTGGTGGAAAATACTTGGCTAGAAACTTTTGTGCAAGTCCCTCCCAAGTAGTAATACTACCGGGCGGTAGATAATGTAGCCAAGCCTTCGCCTTATCTCGTAGGGAAAAAGAAAAGAGTCTTAGTCTGATTGCATCGTCTGATACACCGTTGTGCTTGAAAGTGTCACAAATTTCTAAAAAATCTGCAATGTGAGTGTAAGGATCCTCGTGTGGTAGTCCCCAAAATTGAACAGTCTGTTGAATTATTAGAATCATCGCCGGTTTGATTTCAAAATTGTTAGCTTCAATAACCGGCTTCTTTATGCTTGACTCATAAATTGAGGGCATAGCATAGTCTCTCAAAGGCCTGTTCTCATCGTTCCCCATGATAATGCACTGTATGTCCTGAAATGTAAGTATCGAAAAAGAAAAAGAAAAAAAATAGAAAAACTAAAAAAACTAAAATAAGAAAAATAAAATAAAAAAAAGTAAAAGTTAGTCAAAGGAAAATAAAGATGTAAAATGATAATAAAATAAAAATAATTACAAAAAAAATCCAAATTAGCAATAATCTAGCAATTTTCAATATCAATAAAAGAATAACTAGTCCCCGGCAACGGCGCCAAAAACTTGATGTTGATATTTGCAAGTGTACAAAATCGCACAAGTAATATAGATAGATGAGTAGAGTGTCGAACCCACAGGGACTAGATATTTTACTGATTACCGATATCACTAGATGAATCACTATTTGGAAGGTCGAATTTTATAAGGATAAAACAACTAAATTACTTTAATCTACTTAAATCTAACTAATTTGGTGAAGAGGGAGAGGGCTGTTAAACTATGAAGCTCTTGTACTTTGTTTAATGGTAAAATTTGTTCTAGGACTCTTGGTTCACCTCGTTTATCACACACAAATTATTATTCCTTATAAATTAAAGATATTATTTTTCCAAATTGTCGACCAAAATCCTAAAGATATTAACCACTCTATCAACGTAGTCTAAAAATTATTCTCAACTAATTCTTCGCCTATCCATCAAATTATTAATTGAGAAATTGGATTTCTTAACGGTCACGTCCTCCAATATACGGTCTTAATTTTTATTAATCACAAATTACCTGTTCGGTCTCTTTATGATTTGAAAAATCATACAAATGTCTATCCACCATGTTGTACGCATAAATAATAAAAATTAAAACACAATCAGAAAAAATAGAGCAATAATAAGAAATTTAAAATTTGTGTTCTACAAAACTCGGCTATACCTTAGCCTGTAGAAGAATAAATTCAGTTCATGTTTGATTTGCAATTAATGAAATTGTTTGGATTGCATCTAAAAATATTTAGAGAAGAAGTACACAAAAAAATATAATAAAAAATGATACATATTCACCCCTGTCTCAAAACAATACCGAACTCAGCAAGCTTGAAGACGCCAGTCAGATCGTGCACGCCAGAACGAGTCCGCCACGTCAGCGTGGGACCCAGCGCTCAGGTCTGCACCATCTGCAGATGCTGTCGCTGTCGCCGTGTGTGTGGGTCCCGCCTGCAGATGCTTCTCTCTCTCCCTTTGTTTGTAAGTCTGGCAGGCAAAAGATGCTTTGGATCTCTCTCTCTCTCCCTTTGTTTGTAAGTCTGGCACGCAAACTGAGAGAGGACGAAGGAGTCGCCAAGTCAAATCGCTTCGTTGGGTGCACTTCGAATACTGCGCCAAAAGAACAGCAGCCCTACTGCCCACACGCTGCTTTTCGCCTTGGACTTCGCACCCGCCTTCTCTCTCTCTTACTTTTTCTTTTTCTTCTTTTGAGTGATTGTACAGCCGTCACCTCTTCATCATCTCTCTCTTCTTTGCTTCTTCTTATAGAGAACGGGAAGGAGAATTAGGGTTGCGCTTTTTGCATAAAAGTCCACATTCTTCCTTTATTTCCTTCTTTTTATAACCCAGAATTTTATTTACTTCCCTTTCTTTCTTTTCTTCCTTTTATTTCCACCACGTGCTGCTGCATACACAAAATAATATCTGAAGTGAGGATTTTTAAATAAAATAAATTAAATTAGTTTAAAATTAATTAAACTAACTTTATAACATATTAGCGTATAAAAATCCTTTTAAAATTATTTGTCGCAATTTTTAACTCAACAAAACAATAAAAATTTATAAATCAATTATTTTACTTTGTTTGTTGATTTTTTCCACAATTCTTTACTTTTTTCATCAAAAATATTATTTCTTCAAAAATAATTAATTAAATGAAATCATATAGAAATAAGATGAATTATAGACAATATCAGCGAAAACAAGTCATTTTAATAGGTAAATGAGTACAAATATTCGTATATAAATCTGACACATCATGCACCTCATGTATCTACGATTGCTCTTCGACCTAGGCTTAGCTGGCCGGTACAGCTGGGGAAGTTGCGCGTTGGCAACGCTATGCAGTTCGTTGTGTTGTGTAGTGCTAGATGGGACGGAGATGACCGGTCCGATGGTTTTGTTACAGATTTGGTCATGGGAGCGACTGCACTTGGGTCGTGCCTGCATTAGGAGACCGACAGAGGGTTGGATGGCCGAACCAGAAAATCCTCATATGTTAGCACCCTTAGGAGTATAATGGGCTGGTATTCGAAGTTACAAAGACAACCCAAAAGGTGTACTGACGTACTACAGAGACGAGCTCGACCAACTACGAGAAGAGTTCGTGATTTGGGTGACGTATACACCCGAGCGGGTGGGAAGACTACCATCGATGTGCATGACCGGATCGCAGTTGTGGATGACGACAGCTTCACTCATCAACTTTGGTATAGTGGAGCATCCGCAGCCGGAGAGAGTCCTTCGCCAGTTCGGTCTTCAACAAGATAATCCCCAAGCTGTGCAAACCTATACGACCATGAGTTACACGCCGTGAGGGGTACCGGTCGTATGCCTACTCATGATTGGGCAGATTTCCATCGTGTTCACGTTGCAGAATGGAACGAGCGACGGTTTGAACTTGTAATTACCGATGTAGAAGTGTACGATGGCAAAGTGCAAGGGAAGTACATGCAATGGTTCAGATTAATTATACGTTTGTACATCTCTCCCGATACAGAACTACCTGCTGGTGTTCAACGATTAATTGAGGAGAGGGAGATTGAACCACCACCCGCCTATTCTAGTTTACAACCCATGTTCCAACCGAAGGCCTCAGCTATACGTACAGTGGTAAGTATAATCTTCAAAATTCTTTGAATGTTCATTATATTTAAAGTTATTGAATTGTTTACTTTTCCGAATCTGTATAATTGTTTTTTTTTGTGTGTTTTTTGTTTTAAATTGATAATACGATGGACATGGTAAAAGAATGTGCTGACGTAATCAAAAGTAATGCGAGCACGGCTATGAAGAGGTTCGCTCAGAGGATGCTCTCTTCATACCGTACCAATTTGGATATTTTAGGAGAGGCTGAACGTTTGGATCGAGCAATAAGGTCACCGAGAGGTTGACTTAAAAGCTTGAGGGGTAGGCCAGTTGCATTGATGGGGCAACAACGAGAACGTTAGCTGAGAGAACAACAAGTTTCAACTTCACATCCATCTCAAGAAGAAGAGCAACAAGATGAGAATGAAGAGATGAATGTTGGAGACGTACAAGAAGAGGGAGGAGAAGAAGAAATCCCTGAATCGTCAACCCCGCTCCGCCGTCGAAATCCTACTCGAAAGAGGCGAGCACCACAACCATACATGCCCGGTTCTTAGTTAATACCGTATACAATTTGTTTGTTGTAGTAATGTTTTTTTTTTTTTTTTTTGGTTTTATCCTCGTTCTAACTTAATATGTGGTAATTGTTGTTCGAAAGTTTAAGTGTACTTGATGTTGTTGTTGTTAATTACTAATAGTCAATTATGTTGATGGAAAAGTGTTTGCAAATTGGGGAAAAAATCAAGTGTAGGTGATGGGAAAGTATTTGCAAATTGGGAAAAAATCAAGTGTAAAAGCTGTAGCTATTGTGTGGAGTTGTAGATAAATTTTTTTTTTTAAGACCTAGGCCGTTGTCTCCAATAACAGCATAGGTTAGTTGTTGAAATTTTTATTTTCATCAATAAAATACAGAGAGTAAGACCCCTATATTTTGTATACCTTAGGCCATTGTCACCAATAACGGCCTAGGTAGTAGGCCAAATGTTGCACAATTTGGGGTGCTCTCTGACTTGTTGGAGTTAAAAACAGCAACAAGTCAGAGAGCAAGACCCCTATATTTTATATACCTTAGGCTGTTGGCCAAATGTGGCACAATTTGGGGTGCTCTCTGACTTGTTGGAGTTAAAAATAGCAACAAGTCAGAGAGCAAGACCCCTATATTTTTAATACTTTAGGCCGTTGTCTCCAACAACGGCCAAGATAGTAGGCCAAATGTTGCACAATTTGGGGTACTCTCTGACTTGTTGGAGTTAAAAACAGAAACAAGTCAGAGAGTAAGACCCCTATATCTTTTATAGGGGTACTCCAAATGTTGCACAATTTGGGGTGCTCTCTGACTTTTGGAGTTAAAAACAGAAACATGTCAGAGAGCAAGACCCCTATATTTTGTATACCTTAGGCCATTGTCTCCAACAACGGTCTAGGTAGTAGGCCAAATGTTGCACAATTTGGGGTGTTCTCTGACTTGTTGGAGTTAAAAACAGTAACAAGTCAGAGAGCAAGGAGTTAAAAACAGTAACAAGTCAGAGAGCAAGACCCCTATAATTTTTATACCTTAGGCCGTTGTCTCCAACAACGGCCTAGGTAGTAGGCCAAATGTTGCACAATTTGGGGTGCTCTCTGACTTGTTGGAGTTAAAAACAACAAGTCAGAGAGCAAGACCCCTATATTTTTTATACCTTCGGCCGTTGTCTCCAACAACGGCCTAACAACGGCCTAGGTAGTAGGCCAAATGTTGCACAATTTGGGATGCTCTCTGACTTGTTGGATTTAAAAAACAACAAGTCAGAGAGCAAGACCCCTATATTTTTTATACCTTAGGCCGTTGCCTAGGTAGTAGGCTAAATGATGCACAATTTGGGATGCTCTCTGACTTGTTGGAGTTAAAAACAGCAACAAGTCAGAGAGCAAGATCCCTATATTTTTTATACCTTAGGTCGTTCTCTCCAACAACGGCCTTGGTAGTACTCTAAATGTTGCACAATTTGGGGTGCTCTATGACTTGTTGGAGTTAAAAATAGCAACAAGTCTGAGATTAAGACCCCTATATTTTATATACCTTAGGCCGTTGTCTCCAACAACAGTCTAGGTAGTAGGCCAAATGTTGCATAATTTGGGGTGCTCTCTGACTTGTTGGAGTTAAAAACAACAACAAGTCAGAGAGCAAGACCCCTATATTTTTATACCTTAGGCCGTTGTCTCCAGGTAGTAGGTCAAAAGTTGGGTATGTGTTAATGGGGGTTAAGGGTAGGTTAAGGGTTATTGTAGGGTTAGGGTTATTGCAAGAAACACATTTGCGGTAAGAGCTTGTTTTGGGTTATCATTAATTAGGTTAATATTTGTAGTTGGGAGTTGATAGGTAATAAGTTTTCAATAAAGAGTTTACAGATATTTAAGGTCTATCAATGCTCTGTATGACCAATATATAAAGACTTGTTTGTGTTATGAATGGAACATTAAACTCTTTTCAGTAAGTACCACTCAGAACATTCAAAATTACTGAAAAATAGAGGGAAAAAAGAATACTCACGTGTAGATCCCCATTTGTATAACAAAATACTCACATGTAGGGTTAGGGTTATGTTTTTTATATTTTTTACAACTGTCTCTCAACTCTTTACGAATATTGTCTTCTGAATTCTACAAAATAGACATTCATATGTATGTTTTTTTGTTTAAATTTTTTATTTATTTCCATTCAATGCCACCAAACTAACCAATATAAAATCGTTAAGGTCAAACAAATTTAAAAAAAAATTAAAAAGTTAATATTTTCATACATCAAAATGAATAAAATATGATGTATAGGGTAGGGTTAGGGTTCATTGTAGGGTTAGGAGAGTAGGGTTACGGGTTAAGGTTAGGGTTATTGCAGGGTTAGGAGAGTATGGTTATGGATTAGGGTTAGGGTTATTGTATGGTTAGAAGAGTAGGGTTATGCGTTAGGGTTAGGGTTAGTGGTTATAATGCTCTTTGTGGCTAATATATATGCAAAATATTTGACATGTACAAAGAGCAGTATTACAAGGATCAAGTGAATGAGAATGGAATGGAGTTTTATCAACTCATGGATTGCATAAGTTGGACCACATGTAGATATTAAGTCTATGTCGAGAAATGGAGTGTTCATTTTGTTTAGGATAACTTTGCCTACTATTATTGGAGACTCTTCAACATGGGCATCACATGTAGTAGAACAAGTTCAATATGAGAAAAACCTAAAGTACATCACTTGCTTATATTCACATGTTGATCCCCACATGTAGATCATATATGGGGAAAACCACATGTAGATCCCCGCACATGTGTAAGGAAAATCACATGTAGATCCCACATGTAGATCATATATGGAAAAAACCACATGTAGATCTCCACATGTAGATCATATATGGAAAAAGCCACATGTACATCCTCACAAGTAGATCATATATGGGAAAAACCACATGTAGATCATATATGGGAAAAACTACATGTACATCCCCACATGTATAGCCCATTCCATTCTCTCTCTATATGAGAAAAACCACATGTAGATCTCTATCAGGTATTTAGGTTAAAACTAGTGAACTATTATATTCGCTACTTCATTTATAACTGTTTATTTTAGGATGGATGATTCTAAATAATATTAAGTAAGTTGTTTAAAGATTCATATCTAAATACATGCCGAATTCCACTGCAAATAAATACAATCGCAATCCAGGAAAATCTTGATGCCCTTCCCATTTTATAAAAAGACCCCTAGATTAAAAACTTTCACATATTTTAGTTTCAAATCATTGACATAATTTAACACAATCACTCCTCCAAATAAGTTCATTATATTCTTCTTTTAAGAAAAAAGCTCTTTGTTCTTTTACACTCAAAATTTAAAGTATAGTCATTTTCCTTAAAACAATTAATTTGGGTATGAGAACAATTATAATGTAATGAAGTAAACTATAGTAAAATAAAATTTAATATTAAATGACAATTAATTTATTTTTGGAAAAAAATAAACGAATACAAAGCATATGATTGAATAACTCATACATATACATCCAATTTAGTAAAGGTATTTTAATCTCTCGATCTTTTTGTAAAATGGGAAGGGTAGGAAGATTTTCTGAATTGTGATTGGTTTTAGGCTCAGTGAATTTCGGCATGTATCTAGAATTGATTTTTTTAACAATTTAGATTAAAATATTGGTAACCATCATCTTATATTTGCACCATCCATCTTACAATGGACGGTTACCAATAAAGTAATAAACGGTTCACTGGTTTTGGTGCATCTAAGAGAATCTAAACCCAACTTCGAATTTACCACTCCTTAACTAAGTTTTATGTTCGATGGAGATAGGACAATCGCTATGCACTTTTGCCCAACTTAGGAAAATTTTCTGGCTCCGCCACTGAGACTACACACAACAGCAACATAATATTGCTAAATAAATCTGATTGTTGGATAGGAACTTCACAAGAGTAACCAGGCCTACAGTCTTCCATCAAATGACCAAAGCACTCACTTCTCAGCTCTGAATCATTCTGCTTTTACAGTTAAAAAACAAATGTCTCCATCCATGAGTAAACAAGCAGTCTACAAATTCTGACAACTTCCATTCTTTCTTCGACACTCCCCTATGTTACCATTACACTTCTAGGTAAAATTGAAATGTTCACTTTTATGAAAGGGCGTCTCCACTGAATATTTCTTACCTGATATTAAATAACCTATGAAACTGAATTGTATATGCCATTTACTTACCATCAATCTTCTAGTGATATGCAAAAATGGGCCAAAGTATTGTTACCAAAATTATGCTATAGCTCAGAGAATTTTAATTAAGTGATTTGTGAACAATAATTCTGACATAAATAAAAGCTAATTTTTATCCTAACAAAAGAAATATATTCTGAACAAGAAAGAGAAACAATGAATGCTGGTGACCCTTTGTGATAGATATAGATTGCCACAATGGCGCAGCGCCACCATATATGGAACGTGGAATAGGAAAGATCAAGGAGTTTGAAAAATAATTTCCCAATATAAAGAATACTATATTGGAATGTTACATAATTCTTGTATATGTTAGTACATATAAACTAACCGAAGTTCAGCCAACCGAAAAGCAAAGCATCAAAATTCTTACGATCAAAGTTCTGGTTGAGACATGAGAAATCGAAACTGAACTAGAAATTAAGCTTTCAGAATTAGCTGGAGTCGTCACTATGATTTCTTAGAAATTAGTGACAGTTAGCCCTTCAACGTACCATATATATTTATCTTCAAGAAAACAATAAAATTATGAATGAAATCTATTACTTTATAGTGGATTTGGTTAAACATTGAAGAATATGTACAAGTTTGCTTCCATTATACTAAGATAACAAACCTAGCAAAGGCTATCAAAAACTGTCCAATGTAAATAAAGATGATATCTCTGATATTGCAGTTAAAGAATTATTTTGGTTTATAAAATATAAGTCTATGAAGAATTCTTTTCTAACTTTTCTGGGAAATTAAGCATATGTCCCACAAAACTAGTCGATGACTGAATTTGTTCATGGTATTGATCACTATTTGTGTAACCTCATGTCTATGAGGCTTATCACATGGAAAGGGCATAAATCTAGGAAACATAAAATGCAAACTTGAAAGAACACAATAATTTAAAAACTACATAAATAATTTCAATCTAAGTTTAGTACGGGTAAAACAAACAATGGGAGATAATGAACCAAGAAAAACAATAAGAATGTATTGAAGATTATTCCTTTAAGAATAATTGAAAAAAGATAAACCCAACTAACAACTAATAGAGAAGAGCATGCAGCTAGCATTTTAAAGCTTATCTTTCAACTCTGATACTGGCTTGATTTGAAACCCTTGGAAACTCCAACAATTTTGTCATGATGGACTCCTTATCTTGTACCTTTGGATGAAAGACAATCATCAACATCTTGAGTATTCTTGCCTTAGCTAAAAGATATTTTATGAAGTCGAGCTCACGTTCCTTGCGAAAATTCCAAATTGTCACCCTTTCAAGTTTGTAAAATAGATTTCCATGTCTCTGTGTCGTCCAGAATGCCGGAGTAGCTTCAAGCACATTGCTAGGAGTATTCAAGTGCTGCCAAGCAAATATCACGTACAAGACCAAAAAAATTAACAGAAAAATAAATAAAATATTTGGGTGATCATGTCCTAGATTGAATCTGTTTACATTGACAACTAGATTAAATTAATTAGTAGTCATTCATGTAAAGTACCTTTATTCTGAGTTCTTCTATATTAGGGATACTGTTGAGTAAGCGAAAAATGACGGGTAACATTTCTAAATCTCCAAAATTAGCATCCAACCACAGAATTCTTAAATGGTTGAAGCTGGTGTGATTTCTCTCCAGCACATGGCCTCTCCCAAGAAACTGAAATGAAATTGGCGAAACAAGAAAATTAATTCAGTGAATATTACCCGGCCGTGAATATGAATTACTAGTTCAAAATTAAATGAGTAAAAACCAGTGGAGAATGGTGGCAAGGAGATATGCATACGTACCCATTGATACCCTGGTAACTCATTCTCAATGTCATCGTCCTCCTCCTCATCACTGTCATTATCATCACTATCATCATCATCATCGTCGTCATCATCATCACTATCATCATCATCATCATCATCATCACTGTCAGCCTCCTCCTCCTTGAATATACAGCGATGGATGATGGCTCCTTGAAGCAAAGGAGCACTAGAGATCGTAAAAGCAACAAATTCGACATCAAATAACTTGATCCACCGGAGGTTCGGAGCAACAATATTTAGTGAAGACGGTCTTCCTTGGATATACATCAAAACTAGTGTCTCCACCAACGGGCAAGCCGAGATCAGCTTGGAAATCTCCCCATCAAGAATCGTGACTTGACGAAGATGTAAAGTTTGCACATGTGGAAAGTCACAAATAAGATGAGATGCAATGGACAGACAACAGAAAGAGAGTTGCAGATGGGTGATACTACGAAAACAGCCTGCAAATCTAGTGACATCCAAGTTGCCGTCGAACTCAAGAATGAGGGTGTGGAGGACGGAGGATGAGGCACGGGAGAGCTTGGCGAGCCAACTATCAAGATTCCCTCTCTTCTCGGATGAATTTTCTTTGCGGGCCTCGAACAGCCGGATGGGGGCTGAATGGAGACGGAGGACATGGGATATTTCAGAACGAGTCAAGTTAGTCAGACGGAGTTGGGGAATGAACTGCCAATGACTGCGCCAAGACTTGCAGAGGATGCTGGTGCGAACGGCTTCTTTGATTGGGAGGCGAGGGAGGATGTCGTCGATCACAAGGTGGTTAGGAAGGTCGGTCAGACTCGGGTTTCGGCTTGTTCTGGAGGGTGAATCGTCGTCCATTGAGGGCATTTCAACGTCAACCGTAGTAGACGGAAATATATATAGAGAGAGAAAAAGAAGAACCAGAGTAAAGAGAAGGAAAAAAAAAATCAGGGATTTAGGTTAAAACTAGATGGATGGATGATTCTAAATGATTTTAAGTAAGTTGTTTAAAGATTCATATCTAAATACACGTCCAAATAAATACAATCGCAATCCAGGAAAATCTTGATGCCCTTCCCATTTTATAAAAAGAGCCCTAGATTAAAAACCTTCACATATTTTAGTTTCAAATCATTGGTATAATTTAACACAATCACTCCTTCAAATAGCATCTCTGTATATTAAAACCTTTTTTTTATCTATCATCTTTATTTTAAACGTAGGTTCATTATATTCTTCTTTTAAGAAAGAAAAAAAAAACGCTCTTTGTTCTTTTACTCTGAAAATTTAAAGTATAGTCCTTTTCCCTAAAACAATTAATTTGGGTATGGGAACAATTATAATGTAATGAAGTAAACTATAGTAAAATAAAATTTAATATTAAATGAAAATTAATTTATTTTTGGAAAAAAATAAAAGAATACAAAGCATATGGTTGAATAACTCATACATAGACATCCAATTTAGTAAAGGTATTTTAATCTCTAGATCTTTTTGTAAAATGGGAAGGGTGGTTTTAGGCTGAGTGAATTTCGGCATGTATCTAGAATTGATTTTTTTAACAATTTAGATTAAAATATTGGTAACCATCCTCTTATATTTGCACCATCCATCTTACAATGGACGGTTACCAATAAAGTAATAAACGGTTCACTGGTTTTGGTGCATCTAAGAGAATCTAAACCCAACTTTGAGTTTTATCAATTAACATGCAAGCCAATCTGAACCACAAATTTAATAAAAAATTCATAAAATTGGGAAATTGATTTACACCTGAACCCACTCATTAGGGCAGGTTTTGGGCTTGGTTCAGGTTTTAATTGTCGGGTTCGGGTTTGGGTGTATGATCTTCATTGGGCACAAGTATTGTAACATTGTTTGCAGAAACATCAAAATATGACAATATTATTTAATATTTAATCAAACACATGTTTAACTTCACTACATAAGTTTATAAAAATAAAAATAAAAACATCAATGCACAACTATTTATATTATCCCTAAATAAAAAACCTACATACATTTACTTATACAAAAACTACTACAACTCACTTTATACATACACCTATATCTCTATCTCTATCTCTATCTTTATCTTTACTATTTTAATAGTTTGGGTTTGAAACCAAACAAATCCTAACTTTATAACTAAACAAACCCGTACAATACACATCCAAGTTAAATTCAACAATATATACATGCACCGCATGTGTCACCCAAATCAAAACATTCAGTTATAAACTATTTCTTTTTTTATTTGATATATATTCATTTAATTTAATGACTATACTTTTCGTAGATGTGCATCGCACGTACGTTATACTAGTTATTCTAATGGGAGTGTTTGTCACCAAACAAATACGTGCAATGCACATGCATAACTAATATAAATGAGGTATTAGGTTCAATGCCACACAACATCAGTATATATATCTATATAATAAAACACAAAGAAATCTATCAAGTGGCTCTCCTTCAATCCCCCTAAAATCAAAGGCCCAGATCTAATCTCCCAAAACTCAAATTCAAATCCCCTTCAAAACAACTCCTTTATTTATTTAATTCACTCTCTCTCTCTCTCTCTCTCTCTCTCTCTCTCTCTCTCTCTATATATATATATATATATATATATATATATATATATATATATGGATTTGCTCAATTGAGAACGGATCCATTTTCAACGGGTTGGAAAACACCCATCTCAGCCGTCCGATCTTGCTTGATCATGATCAGCGGCTGTGATCGAAACCCACTAAGTCTCCCACTAACGCTTCCAAAAAGCGGAGGGGTAATTTAGTAAGTTCACGCCAAAAAATGTTTGAGACTTAGCATTTTTTTTGGCGTGGAATTTTTTTTGTCGAAAAAATTACTTAGGCCATTGTTGGAAACAATGGCCTAGGTATGTACAAGTATTTTTCCAAACACTTGTACATACCCAGATCTCCCTCACTCTGTCTTCGTCACAAACTCTCTCTCTCTCTTTCTCTTGAGCTCCCGAAATCCATCCCCAAACCCTAGTTCTCTCTCCCAACTCCTTGGCCTCGATTTCTTTGCCTTCTCGATCTCCCCCTCTTGTGGAAACCTCTCTATCTCTCTCTCCCTCTCCTGAATACCTCAAATCCTAACGTAGGCCCCAAACTCCCAATTCATCTGAACCCTAGCACAAATCCCCCAACCCCCTAGCCTGTAAAAGTTGTTCGTATAGTACCCCGTATTTTTAAATATTATTTTAAAAGGTTTTAAATGATTAAAATGATTTTTGGGGATTTAATAAATATTTTCAAAAAAATTTATCTTTTTACACGTGCAAAATACGTGCAAATATTTTTTTGAGGATTTCAAAAGTCAAATTTTCTTCATAAAAATTAATTATTTAATATTTGAGATTTATTTATAATTTTTCCCGATTTTTCTGAAATTAATTGGATCTATTTGCAAATTTTGAGAAAAGAATGATCTTTTTGCAAATTTGTCATTTTGAGGGGTTAAAGTGCAAAAACTATTTTCTGGACTTTTAATTAGTGCCAGCTGGGGTTAAGGTGTTATTTTGCTTTTTAATCTCAATTTAAATTATTTTTATCAAGTTTCCAACATAAGGGATCCATTTATGTAAAGTTGTATTTTCAAGGGTTATTTTGTAAAAATGTTTGGAAAACCCTAAAACTTCTTACCCCGGGTATTTAAAAGAAACCGCAGCCATCATTCGCTGCACAACATAAAGTTCGTGTTATTTTTGGAGGATTAAGAGAAGGATCTTGGATTTCAGAAAAAGGAGAGGCTTTCTTGTTGGATCTCTTCATTTCTAATGTGAGTGATGTAAAATTGTTTGTTGCTTTGTTTTATGTGAGTAATGTAATTGTTTTGGTTTGTTCTTCGAATTTTGTATGTGAGAAATGGACTTGATCGGTTGATTTATTTATGTATATGAGTGGTGTAAATTGGTTGTTGATCTATGAATATTTTGATTAATCTTGGATGTCGAATTTATTTGCTAGAAAGCATGTTTAGGGTTTGAATATGATTATGAAAATAATGGATTGGATGGATGAACAAATTGGATCTTGTGAAACCATAGTGGTTTTTTATTACAAAATTGATTATGGTTATGAGTGTGGTAGAAATCCATTTCTTGAGAAATTTAAATGGAAGAGTTATGAATCAAGAGCATGAGAATTGAAATTTGAGAAATTAATTGAATTGAGGAAATATACTCAAATTGGGGATTCTTTGAGATTTGACGTTTTTATGGTTTGGATCTGAATACAAATTATTTCAGTGATCAATGAATTTTTAAGAAAACTCTATTTTGATTATTGTGCACAACCAAAACTATACAGTCTGTAGGCCGACAGTCGACTGACATGACCTTTCAGTCGACTGATACGACCCGGCTGCTATGTTCTTTAGTTGTATTGAAATTTCTCTCTGGTAAGTCGACTTATGAGTTTTACAAGTCGACTTATAACACTTAGAATATTTTATTAAAGATTACTGGAATTTCTCTCTGGTAAGTCGACCTATGATTTTTGCAAGTCAACTTATAACACTTAGAATATTTTCTTAAAGATTACTGGAATTTCTCTCTGGTAAGTCGACCTATGACTTTTGCAAGTCGACTTATAACACTTAGAATATTTTCTTAAAGATTTCTGGAATTTCTCTCTGGTAAGTCGACCTATGACTTTTCAAGTTGACTTATAACACTTAGAATATTTTCTTAAAATCATGGAATTTCCTTTCTGGACAGTCGACTTATACTTTCTATAGTCGACTGATACTGATGTATCCTTATATCTATGAATGTTCTTTCAAATAATTTATTCTTTAAATGTTTTAATCTACAATGTACTATTCTATACTTTCTCCTCTAAGGGACACATGTTTTCAAGATGTTAAGTTGAGCAGTTTATGATGGAAGATTGGTTTAGATATTTGAGTTTGAGTCTCTAGAGGGTGTGTCTGACCATAGTATACCGGCAGTTGAGTTGTTTATGTTTGGGCCTGTTGAGATATTTTAGTTGATCAGTGTTTGAGTTAAGTCTGGTAGGGTACGTACATCAACTCTAGGAGATTTGTTGAGTAATTAAATAACCCAAAAATGATAAGGACATGCACTAATGGCGATATGATGAATGAGAACATGAGTTATGGACCTCAGTATGGCTTGCAGTGTGAGATAGTCCCCGAAATTATCCAGGTGTGAGTGAAATAGTCTCTGGAATTACCTATGGTGTGGGATTGATCTCCGGAATTATCGGGGTCGAGGCGACGCTCATGTGGTATTCGTGTGATGAGGTGTCATTGCTTGCGGTGTGGGGTATTCTCGAAGATTCCCAGGTGTGAGTGAAATAGTCTCCGGAATTATCTGTGGATAGAGATTGACCTCCGGAATTATCGGGACATAGGCTAATACTCACAGTTTATCTTATCTCGTAGTAGTCATCGTGTTAGGATTAGTTGCATAGCGGGGGATTAAACCCTATGAAGTGGAGACGTTAAGGGCTTGCACCGAACCTATGTAGAGTGAGATGCATAGACTTCGACAAGTACGCATTACAGAGTCCGCATATAGAATAGTGTTTTCTTGACTTGGTTTTACGCATGTGGTTTTCCTGTTTTCTACACTTGACACCTAGTTTAGTTTCACTTGTTGTTTACATGTTTCCTCACTACGTCATATTTTATGTATTCTTGTTTAGTATATGTTGTTTATGAATCTATGCTTAATGTTTATTTATATTGTTTGATTTTTATGTCACTCACACCTTTTATGGCTGACCCCTTTAATTTTGGGGGTTAGGGTTATCTCTAGCCTCATATTTACAGGTTGTTGCTTAGAGCTTGGGATTTGGATGCTTGAATTCAATCGATATAGTGATTTATGTAAATTATATATTGTTGTAAAGAAAAGAGTTTGTAATTTGAGATGTATTGTATTCCGCTGTGCTATATAAACGATTATTTTAATGAAAGTTGAAAATTATATTGGTGTTGGTTGTGTTTAATATTACATTGAAGTTGATGCTGGAAATTGTGCCACGTATTTTCTAAGATATCATATTAGAAATTCGGGGCGCTACAGTTCGTCTACAGCAGCGGCTTCTCACTTCTTCGCCAACTCTCTATCGCTTTCTTTGGACCAGCTATTTACTTAATCCCAATTTGCTATAATGAATTATGTTAATTTCTTGAATTATTTTTCAATTTTGGTGTTAGGTGTTTTTGTATTATGCGTAGTAGTCTATAATTTAGAGAGTATATAATTAGCTCTGATCATGTATGTTGTATATATTTTGTTGACATTTTTGTAGATGTAGTGTTAGTTGTAGTGGTGGAATATAGCAGAAGGAAATAAACGTGATCCAAAAATTTAATTTGTACGAGTAGGTCGGACTCGCCTCGTAGAAGGTAACAGAACTTGTAGAGGTGATTTCCGTCTCACGGTTTGTGAGATACGTCCGTTTATCAGTTTTATTCAATACAACGGATATAAAGCGATACACGGCCGTATCTTTCAAACCGGGAGTCGGAACTCACCTTTGCAAGTTCTGTTGACTTGTGTTTGGTGTGCCGGACTTGACGGCCAAATTTAGGAATTTTTCCATCTCGTTTTTGTTATTTTGACGCGTATATGAAATAACTTCAATCAACCTCAATTTTTTTTAGTACGTTATGAATAGAAAAATACTTAAACGAAGTCCAAATAATACGAAACTGTGTGAGTAGGTTGGTCTCGCCACTCACAAGTTATACCAACTTGTACATGCGAGTTCCGACCCATGGTTTGCGAGATACGTCAATGTATCGCTTTCCGCTTATTTTTCAAGAGTGAAAACAATACACGGCCGTATCTTTCAAACCGTGGGTCGGAACTCGCATGTACAAGTTGCATTGGCTTGTGTGCAGGGAACCCGACCCAACGGCCAAATTTTAGAATTTTTGCATCTCGTTTGTGTTGTTTTGATGCGTATATGAAAAAACTTCAATCTACCTCAGAACTTTTTTAGTACGTCGTCAATAGAAAAAATGCTTAAATGAAGTCCAAAAAAACGAACCATGCAAATAGATTGGGCTAACCAATCACATCCGAACGCAACTTGTATTTGCGAGTTCCGACCGACGAGTTTGCGAGATACGTTACTGTATCGCTTACCGCTCTTTTTTAAAAAGTGAAAGTGATATACGGCCGTATATTTCAAACCGTGGGTCGGAACTCACTTCTACAAGTTGTGTTGGCTTGTATTTGGTGTGCCAGAGGTAACGGCCAAATTTTCAAAATTTTGCATCTCGTTTGTGTTGTTTTGACGCGTATAAGCGAAGTTTTGAAATTTTTGCATCTCGTTGGTTTGTGTTTGCTATTTCTCGGTGAATAATTAGTTTTATATTTTTGTTACAAAGAAATGGCTAGAACGAGGGGAACCGGAAGGACATCTCGGGATGCTCGGGGGGAACATTCCACAGAGAATGTGAGAACTATTAATTTGTATTGTGCCTGATTTTGTATTTAGTGATATTGTTATTACACTAATAATAATTGTGTTTTTGGGTTCGTGTCGGTTGGTGCATCCTTTTCGATGGCACCACATCGTGGTCCAGGACCAATATTTCCCCGTGAACTGAGCTTGCAAGACCGCCACAGATCCGCGACAGTGTGGGGTGGGACGACGCGAATGTGTAATTTCCACACCCACGAGACCATGAAGGTGCACCCACGTATTGTCGAGTAACTAGTAGCGGCCGGTTTCTACGGAATCAGCATGATGGGTCAGGTTAAACTCGACCGAGCACTTCTCTTAGCACTCGTGGAGCGATGGAGGCCAGAGTCGCACACTTTTCATCTACCGGTCGGTGAGATGACGGTGTCGCTACAGGATATAGCGATGATCTCCGGTCTTCCAATAGATGGGTTGGCCGTGACGGGTAATATAAACTTTGATAAAATAGAGCTGTGTAATGAACTGCTCGGTAAAGAGTTTGATGAGGCGGCCGCAGAAAATAAGGAAATTTTTGTCGGACAATCAATCTGACTATCTTGGTTGAAGGGACGTTGACCAATGCATCGCCCGACCACTATATACAGTCCTACACCAGATGTTACATTCTAACGGTGCTCTGAGGGGTTCTCTTGCCTAACTCATCTGGGGATACGGTGCACCTCATGTATCTACGATTGCTCTCCGACCTAGGCTTAGCTGGCCGGTACAGCTGGGAAAGTTGCGCGTTGGCAACGCTATGTAGTTCGTTGTGTTGTGTAGCGCTAGATGGGACGGAGATGACCGGTCCGATGGTTTTGTTACAGATTTGGTCATGGGAGCGACTGCACTTGGGTCGTGACTGCATTAGGAGACCGGCAGAGGGTTGGATGGCCGAACTAGAAAATCTTCATATTTAGCACCCTTAGGAGTATAATGGGCTGGTAGTCAAAGTTACAAAGACAACCCAAAAGATGTACTGTCGTACTACAGAGACGAGCTCGACCAACTACGAAAAGAGTTCGTGATTTGGGTGACGTATACACCCGAGCGGGTGGGAAGACTACCATCGATGTGCATGACCGGATCGCAGTTGTGGATGACGACGGCTCCACTCATCAACTTTGGTATAGTGGAGCATCCGCGGCCGGAGAGAGTCCTTCATCAGTTCGGTCTTCAACAAGATAATCTCCCAAGCTGCGCAAACCTATACGACCATGAGTTACACGTCGTGAGGGGTACCGGTCCTATTCCTACTCATGATTGGGCAGATTTCCATCGTGTTCACGTTGCAGAATGGAACGAGCGATGGTTTGAAATTGTAATTAAAAGTGTACGATGGCAGAGTGCAAGGGAAGTACATGCAATGGTTCAGATTAATTACACGTTTGTACATCTCTCCCGATACAGTACTACCTGTTGGTGTTCAACGATTAATTGAGGAGAGGGAGATTGAACCACCACCCGCCTATTCTAGTTTACAACCCATGTTCCAACCGAAGGCCTAAGCTATACGTACAGAGGTAAGTATAATTTTCAAAATTCTTTGAATGTTCGTTATATTTAAAGTTATTGAATTGTTTACTTTTCCGAATCTGTATAATTGTTTTTTTTTTTTTGTGTTTTTTGTTTTAAATTGATAATACAATGGACATGGCAAAAGAATGCGCTGATGTAATCAAAAGTAATGCGGGCACTGCTATGAAAAGGTTCGCTCAGAGGATGCTCTCTTCATGCCGTACCAATTTGGATGTTTTAGGAGAGGTTGAACGTTTGGATCGAGCAATAAGGTCACCGAGAGGTCGACGTAAAAGCTTGAGGGGTAGGCCAGTTGCATTGATGGGGCAACAACGGGACCGTGAGCTGAGAGAACAACAAGCTTCAACTTCACATCCATCTCAAGAATAAGAGCAACAAGATGAGAATGAAGAGATGAATGTTGGAGACGTACAAGAGGAGGGAGGAGAAGAAGAAATCCCTGAATCGTCAACCCCGCTCCGCCGTCGAAATCCTACTCGGAAGAGGTAAGCACCACAATCATACACGCCCGGTTCTTAGTTAATACCGTATACAATTTGTTTGTTGTAGTAATGTTTTTTTTTTTTTGGTTTTATCCTTGTTCTAACTTAATATGTGGTAATTGTTGTTTGAAAGTTTAAGTGTACTTGATGTTGTTGTTGTTAATTGCTAATATTCAATTATGTTGATGGGAAAGTGTTTGGAAATTGGGGGAAAAATCAAGTGTAGGTGATGGGAAAGTATTTGCAAATTGGGAAAAAATCAAGTGTAAAAGCTGTAGCTGCTGTGTGGAGTTGTAGATAAAATTTTTTTTTAAGACCTAGGTCGTTGTCTCCAATAACGACATAGGTTAGTTGTTGAAATTTTTATTTTCATCAATAAAATATAGAGAGTAAGACCCCTATATTTTGTATACCTTAGACCGTTGTCACCAATAACGGCCTAGGTAGTAGGCTAAATGTTGCACAATTTGGGGTGCTCTCTGACTTGTTGGAGTTAAAAACAGCAACAAGTCAGAGAGCAAGACCTCTATATTTTATATACCTTAGGCCGTTGGCCAAATGTAGCACAATTTGGGGTGCTCTTTGACTTGTTGGAGTTAAAAACAGCAACAAGTCAGAGAGCAAGACCCCTATATTTTTTATACTTTAGGCCGTTGTCTCCTACAACGGCCTAGGTAGTAGGCCAAATGTTGCACAATTTGGGGTACTCTCTGACTTATTGGAGTTAAAAACAGAAACAAGTCAGAGAGCATGACCCCTATATCTTTTATAGGGGTACTCCAAATGTTGCACAATTTGGGGTGCTCTCTGACTTTTTGGAGTTAAAAACAGGAACATGTCAGAGAGCAAGACCCCTATATTTTGTATACCTTAGGCCGTTGTCTCCAACAACGGTCTAGGTAGTTGGCCAAATGTTGCACAATTTGGGATGCTCTCTGACTTGTTGGAGTTAAAAACAACAACAAGTCAGAGAGCAAGACCCCTTTATTTTTTATACCTTAGGCCGTTGTCTCCAACAACGGCCTAGGTAGTAGGCCAATTGTTGCACAATTTAGGATGCTCTCTGACTTGTTGGAGTTAAAAACAACAACAAGTCAGAGAGCAAGACCCCTATATTTTTTATACCTTCGGCCGTTGTTGGAGAGGTACTAGGCCAAATGTTGCACAATTTGGGGTGCTCTCTGACTTGTTGGAGTTAAAAACAACAAGTCAGAGAGCAAGACCCCTATATTTTTTATACCTTAGGCCGTTGCCTAGGTAGTAGGCTAAATATTGCACAATTTGGGGTGCTCTCTGACTTGTTGGAGTTAAAAACTGCAACAAGTCAGAGAGCAAGACCCCTATATTTTTTATATCTTAGACCGTTGTCTCCAACAACGGCCTTGGTAGTACTCTAAATGTTGCACAATTTGGGGTGCTCTATGACTTGTTGGAGTTAAAAACAGCAACAAGTCAGAGAGCAAGACCTCTATATTTTATATACCTTAGGTCGTTGTCTCCAACAATGGTCTAGGTAGTAGGCCAAATGTTGCATAATTTGGGGTGCTCTCTGACTTGTTGGAGTTAAAAACAGCAACAAGTCAGAGAGCAAGACCCCTATATTTTTTATACCTTAGGTCGTTGTCTCCAGGTAGTAGGTCAAAAGTTGGGTTTGTGTTAATGGGGGTTAAGGGTAGGTTAAGGGTTATTGTAGGGTTAGGATTATTGCAAGAAACACATTTGCGGTAAGAGCTTGTTTTGGGTTATCATTAATTAGGTTAATATTTGTAGTTGGGAGTTGATAGGTAATAAGTTTTCAATAAAGAGTTTACAGATATGTAAGGTCTATCAATGCTCTGTATGACCAATATATAAAGACTTGTTTGTGTTATGAATGGAACATTAAACTCTTTTCAGTAAGTACCACTCAGAACATTCAAAATAACTGAAAATAGAGGGAAAAAAGAATACTCACGTGTAGATCCCCTTTTGCATAACAGAATACTCACATGTAGGGTTAGGGTTATGTTTTTTATATCTTTTACAACTGTCTCTCTACTTTTTACGAACATTGTCTTCTGAACTCTACAAAATAGACATTCATATGTATGTTTTTTTGTTTATATTTTTTATTTATTTCCATTCAATGCCACCAAACTAACCAATATAAAATCGTTAAGGTCAAACGAATTACAAAAAAAATTAAAAAAGTTGATATTTTCATACATCAAAATCAATAAAATATGATGTGTAGGGTAGGGTTAGGGTTCATTGTAGGGTTAGGAGAGTAGGGTTATGGGTTAAGGTTAGGTTTATTGTAGGGTTAGGAGAGTAGGGTTATGGATTAGGGTTAGGGTTATTGTATGGTTAGAAGAGTAGGATTATGTGTTAGGGTTAGAGTTAGTGGTTATAATGCTCTTTATGGCCAATATACATGCCAAATATTTGACAAGTACAAAGAGCAGTATTACAAGGATCATTTGAATGAGAATGGAATGGATTTTTATCAACTCATAGATTTCATAAGTTGGACCACATGTAGATATTAAGTCTATGTCGAGAAATGGAGTGTTCATTTTGTTTAGGATAACTTAGCTTACTATTATTGGAGACTCTTCAAAGTGGGCGTCACATGTAGTAGAACAAGTTCAATATGAGAAAAAGTACATAACTTGCTTATATTCACATGTTGATCCCCACATGTGTGAGAAAAACCACATGTCGATCCCACATGTAGATCATATATGGAAAAAACCACATGTAGATCCCCACATGTAGATCATTTATGGAAAAGCCACATGTACATCCCCACAAGTAGATCATATATGGGAAAAACCACATGTCGATCCCACATGTAGATCATATATGGGAAAAACCACATATAGATCCGTACATGTAGATCATTTATGGAAAAAGCCACATGTACATCCCCACAAGTAGATCATATATGGGAAAAACCACATGTAGATCATATATGGGAAAAACTACATGTACATCCCCACATGTATAGCCCATTCCATTCTTTCTCTATATGGGACAAACCACATATAGAACTCTCTCTCAGGGATTTAGGTTAAAACTAGTGAACTATTATATTCGCTACTACATTTATAACTGTTTATTTTAGGATGGATGATTCTAAATAATATTAAGTAAGTTGTTTAAAGATTCATATCTAAATACATGTCGAATTCCACTGCAAATAAATACAATCGCAATCCAGGAAAATCTTGATGCCCTTCCCATTTTATAAAAAGACCCCTAGATTAAAAACCTTCACATATTTTAGTTTCAAATCATTGGTATAATTTAACACAATCACTCCTCCAAATAAGTTCATTATATTCTTCTTTTAAGAAAAAAGCTCTTTATTCTTTTACTCTCAAAATTTAAAGTATAGTCATTTTCCTTAAAACAATTAATTTGGGTATGAGAACAATTATAATGTAATGAAGTAAACTATAGTAAAATAAAATTTAATATTAAATGACAATTAATTTATTTTTGGAAAAAAATTAAAGAATACAAAGCATATGATTGAATAACTCATACATATACATCCAATTTAGTAAAGGTATTTTAATCTCTCGATCTTTTTGTAAAATGGGAAGGGTAGGAAGATTTCCTGAATTGTGAAGATTTCCTGAATTGTGATTGGTTTTAGGCTGAGTGAATTTCGGCATGTATCTAGAATTGATTTTTTTAACAATTTAGATTAAAATATTGGTAACCACCATCTTATATTTGCCCCATCCATCTTACAATGGATGGTTACCAATAAAATAATAAACGGTTTACTGGTTTTGGTGCATCTAAGAGAATCTAAACCCAACTTCGAGTTTTATCAATCAACATGCAAGTCAATCCGAACCACAAATGTAATAAACAATTCATAAAATTGGGAAATTGATTTACACCTGAACCCACTGATTAGGGCGGGTTTTAGGTTTGGTTCAGGTTTTAAATGTCGAGTCTCGGTTTGGGCATGGAGAACACTCATATACCTTCCATACACATACCATTCTCAGTATAATAAAAGACGATACACTCAACATGGCACGGCTAATCACATTAGCAAATTATTTCAATGTTTTACGAACTTAATGATAGAAGAGGATCACAAGCTATTGGAAAGTCAATGTATTACAGAAGATTGGCATAGAGCCATAGACCTTAAGCAATAGCTTCCATTGTGTGTTCTCCATGTACCTTGGATGATATCTTGTTTCGTTCAAATTTGAACTCTTTGTCTTCACGTGTAATAATGGATATAACAGTGGTGAGGGGAATTGGTGACATTTCTTATATGGAGGAAGAATTGGACTGAGCCACCTAATTTATTTTGAAGCTATATATTTATCAGTATTGTAAGAAGATAATGCTAGAACTTCAATTCAGTGTTCAACTAGTTTAACAACAGAATAATTTTGGTATGTAGTCACGAAATAAAATTTGTTCAAATGAATATCAAAATTGAATCCAGAATAAGACAGAGAATGAAGTTGTATGCTAATTAAACATAAAAAAAGGAAAATATTTCCAAAACTAATTAAAGGAAAAAAGAGGAGGTAAACCTATCATGCATCAACTGTCCAAATTTTGTTTCGACTCTTCATGTACCTCAGTCCAAATAGCCATTTGAAGTATGTTCCTGGTATTGACCTCAGACGCATTTGAACTCTATAAAGTCAAAGGAGAAGGAAACGAGAAGGCGAACCTATGATGCACCAATCGCTTTTTTCAGTCCAAATTGTCACTTAAAGTATGTGTTAGCTACTTACCTCAAATATATTCAGTATTTCTGTGATAACGCCATTTGAAATGCAATTATGTGATGAATAAAAATTCATAGTGGATAGGATTAAGCTCCAGGGTAAAACTGTTTCCTCAAATTTCGAAGGCAACTATTCATCAACAGCCGCTGGCAGATCCACCCATAGCTTAAGGTGGGCAATTGCCCTACTTATTAACATTTCGGAAAATTTCCAATTAGTAATATTCTTAGTTTAATACATTAATTTTCCGACCCTGGTTTCATTAATCTTTACTTTTTAACTACAAATTTGCCCTGCTCTGTCCTCCAAATTAAAAGGGTACACAACCACTAGTTGGATCCACTACTATATATATACCTGCTACTAAGTTTTTCCTTAAATGAAAAAACCTAAGAATTTGTTCAACTTAATGTGAAGCTTCTAGAACGCTAATCTATTCTATTCTTTTGGTTTTAATTGATAAATCTGTGACTAACTATTCAATCAGAGATTCTTAAACTAAGGATGCAGAGTCAGTTTGATGCCAACATTGAAAGTGTTCATGATAAAGTATATGTGATTGTGCGAGTTTTAAAAGAATTTACCACTCCTTAACTACGAAGATAGGACAATCGCTATGCACTTTTGTCCACCTTAGGAAAATTTTCTGGCTCCGCCACTGTCTACACACAACAGCAACATAATATTGCTAAATAAATCTAATTGTTGGAGAGGAACTTCACAAGAGTAACCAGGCCTACAGTCTTCCATCAAATGACCAAAGCACTCACTTCTCAGCTCTGAATCATTCTGCTTTTACAGTTAAAAAACAAATGTCTCCATCCATGAGTAAACAAGCAGTCTACAAATTCTGACAACTTCCATTCTTTCTTCGACACTCCCCTATGTTACCATTACACTTCTAGGTAAAATTGAAATGTTCACTTTTATGAAAGGGCGTCTCCACTGAATATTTCTTACTTGATATTAAATAACCTATGAAACTGAATTGTATAAGCCATTTACTTACCATCAATCTTCCAGTGATATGCAAAAATGGGCCAAAGTATTGTTACAAAAATTATGAAATTGCTCAGAGAATTTTTAATTAAGTGATTTGTGAACAATAATTCTGACATAACTAAAAGCTAATTTTTATCCTAACAAAAGAAATATATTCTGAACAAGAAAGAGAAACAATGAATGCTGGTGACCCTTTGTGATAGATATAGATTGCCACAATGGCGCAGCGCCACCAAATATGGAACGTGGAATAGGAAAGATCAAGGAGTTTGATAAATAATTTCCCAATATAAAGAATACTATATTGGAATGGTACATAATTCTTGCATATGTTAGTACATATAAACTGACGTTCAGTCAACCGAAAAGCAAAGCATCAAAATTCTTACGATCAAAGTTCTGGTTGAGACATGAGAAATCGAAACTGAACTAGAAATTAAGCTTTCAGAATGAGCTGGAGTCATCACTATGATTTCTTAGAAATTAGCGACAGTTAGCCCTTCAACGTACCATATATATTTATCTTCAAGAAAACAATAAATGTATGAATGAAATCTATTACTTTATAGTGGATTTGGTTAAACATTGAAGAATATGTACAAGTTTGCTTCTATTATACTAAGATAACAAACCTAGCAAAGGCTATCAAAAACTGTCCAATGTAAATAAAGATGATATCTCTGATATTGCAGTTAATGAATTATTTTGGTTTATAAAATATAAGTCTATAAAGAATTCTTTTCTAACTTTTCTGGGAAATTAAGCATATGTCCCATAAAACTAGTCGATGACTGAATTTGTTCATGGTATTGATCACTATTTGTGTAACCTCATGTCTATGAGGCTTATCACATGGAAAGGGCATAAATCTAGGAAACATAAAATGCAAACTTGAAAGAACACAATAATTTAAAAACTACATAAATAATTTCAATCTAAGTTTAGTACGGTAAAACAAACAATGGGAGATAATCAACCAAGAAAAACAATAAGAATGTATTGAAGATTATTCCTTTAAGAATAATTGGAAAAAGATAAACCCAACTAACAACTAATAGAGAAGAGCATGCAGCTAGCATTTTAAAGCTTATCTTTCAACTCTGATACTGGCTTGATTTGAAACCCTTGGAAACTCCAACAATTTTGTCATGATGGACTCCTTATCTTGTACCTTAGGATGAAAGACAATCATCAACATCTTGAGTATTCTTGCCTTAGCTAAAAGATATTTTATGAAGTCGAGCTCACGTTCCTTGCGAAAATTCCAAATTGTCACCCTTTCAAGTTTGTAAAATAGATTTCCATGTCTCTGTGTCGTCCAGAATGCCGGAGTAGCTTCAAGCACATTGCTAGGAGTATTCAAGTGCTGCCAAGCAAATATCACGTACAAGACCAAAAAAATTAACAGAAAAATAAATAAAACATTTGGGTGATCATGTCCTAGATTGAATCTGTTTACATTGACAACTAGATTAAATTAATTAGTAGTCATTCATGTAAAGTACCTTTATTCTGAGTTCTTCTATATTAGGGATACTGTTGAGTAAGCGAAAAATGACGGGTAACATTTCTAAATCTCCAAAATTAGCATCCAACCACAGAATTCTTAAATGGTTGAAGCTGGTGTGATATCTCTCCAGCACATGGCCTCTCCCAAGAAACTGAAATGAAATTGGCGAAACAAGAAAATTAATTCAGTGAATATTACCCGGCCGTGAATATGAATTACTAGTTCAAAATTAAATGAGTAAAAACCGGTGGAGAATGGTGGCAAGGAGATACGCATACATACCCATTGATACCCTGGTAACTCATTCTCAATGTCATCGTCCTCCTCCTCATCACTGTCATTATCATCACTATCATCATCATCATCGTCGTCATCATCATCACTATCATCATCATCATCATCATCATCACTGTCAGCCTCCTCCTCCTTGAATATACAGCGATGGATGATGGCTCCTTGAAGCAAAGGAGCACTAGAGATCGTAAAAGCAACAAATTCGACATCAATTAACTTGATCCACCGGAGGTTCGGAGCAACAATATTTAGTGAAGACGGTCTTCCTTGGATATACATCAAAACTAGTGTCTCCACCAACGGGCAAGCCGAGATCAGCTTGGAAATCTCCCCATCAAGAATCGTGACTTGACGAAGATGTAAAGTTTGCACATGTGGAAAGTCACAAATAAGATGAGATGCAATGGACAGACAACAGAAAGAGAGTTGCAGATGGGTGATACTACGAAAACAGCCTGCAAATCTAGTGACATCCAAGTTGCCGTCGAACTCAAGAATGAGGGTGTGGAGGACGGAGGATGAGGCACGGGAGAGCTTGGCGAGCCAACTATCAAGATTCCCTCTCTTCTCGGATGAATTTTCTTTGCGGGCCTCGAACAGCCGGATGGGGGCTGAATGGAGACGGAGGACATGGGATATTTCAGAACGAGTCAAGTTAGTCAGACGGAGTTGGGGAATGAACTGCCAATGACTGCGCCAAGACTTGCAGAGGATGCTGGTGCGAACGGCTTCTTTGATTGGGAGGCGAGGGAGGATGTCGTCGATCACAAGGTGGTTAGGAAGGTCGGTCAGACTCGGGTTTCGGCTTGTTCTGGAGGGTGAATCGTCGTCCATTGAGGGCATTTCAACGTCAACCGTAGTAGACGGAAATATATATAGAGAGAGAAAAAGAAGAACCAGAGTAAAGAGAAGGAAAAAAAAAACAAACAGGGATTTAGGTTAAAACTAGATGGATGGATGATTCTAAATGATTTTAAGTAAGTTGTTTAAAGATTCATATCTAAATACACGTCCAAATAAATACAATCGCAATCCAGGAAAATCTTGATGCCCTTCCCATTTTATAAAAAGAGCCCTAGATTAAAAACCTTCACATATTTTAGTTTCAAATCATTGGTATAATTTAACACAATCACTCCTCCAAATAGCATCTCTGTATTTTAAAACATTTTTTTATCTATCATCTTTATTTTAAACGTAAGTTCATTACATTCTTCTTTTAAGAAAAAAAAAACGCTCTTTGTTCTTTTACTCTAAAAATTTAAAGTATAGTCATTTTCCCTAAAACAAATAATTTGGGTATGAGAACAATTATAATGTAATGAAGTAAACTATACTAAAATAAAATTTAATATTAAATGGCAATTAATTTATTTTTGGAAAAAATTAAAAGAATACAAAGCATATGATTGAATAACTCATACATAGACATCCAATTTAGTAAAGGTATTTTAATCTCTGGATCTTTTTGTAAAATGGGAAGGGTCCTGAATTGCGATTGGTTTTAGGCTGAGTGAATTTCGGCATGTATCTAGAATTGATTTTTTTAACAATTTAGATTAAAATATTGGTAACCATCCTCTTATATTTGCATCATCCATCTTACAATGGACGGTTACCAATAAAGTAATAAACAGTTCACTGGTTTTGGTGCATCTAAAAGAATCTAAACCCAACTTCGAGTTTTATCAATTAACCTGCAAGCCAATCTGAACCACAAATTTAATAAACAATTCATAAATTTGGGAAATTGATTTACACCAGAACCCACTCATTAGGGCGGGTTTTGGGTTTGGTTCAGGTTTTAAATGTTGGGTTCGGGTTTGGGTGTATGATCTTCAATGGGCACAGGTATTGTAACATTGTTTGCAGAAACATCAAAATATGACTATATTATTTAATATTTAATCAAACACATGTTTAACTTCAATACATAAGTTTATAAAAATAAAAATAAAAACATCAATGCAGAACTATTCATATTATCCCTAAATAAAAACCCTACATACATTTACTTATACAAAAACTACTGCAACTCACTTTATACATACACCTCTATCTCTATCTCTATCTTTATCTTTACTATTTTAATAGTTAGGGTTTGTAACCAAACAAATCCTAACTTTATAACTAAACAAACCCGTACAATACACATCCAAATTAAATTCAACAATATATACATGCACCGCATGTGTCACCCAAATCAAAACATTCTGATATAAACTATTTCTTTTTTTATTCGATATATATTCATTTAATTTAATGACTATACTTTTAGTAGATGTGCATCGCACGTACGTTATACTAGTTATTCTAATGGGAGAGTTTGTCACCAAACAAACACATGCAATGCACATGCATAACTAATATTAATGAGGTATTAGGTTCAATGCCACACAACATCAGTATATATATCTATATAATAAAACACAAAGAAATCTATCAAGTGGCTCTCCTTCAATCCCCCCAAAATCAAAGGCCCAGATCTAATCTCACAAAATACATCCCCCCCCCCCCCCCCCCCCCCCCCCCCCCCCCCCAAAAAAAAAAAAAACAAAAAAAAAATCTCCCAAAACTCAAATTCAAATCCCCTTCAAAACAACTCCTTTATTTATTTAATTCACTCACTCACTCTCTCTCTCTCTCTCTCTCTCTCTCTTTATATATATATATATATATATATATATATATATATATATATATATATATAGATTTGCTCAACTGAAAACGGATCCATTTTCAATGGGTTGGAAAACACCCATCTTAGCCGTCCGATCTTGCTTGATCATGATCAGCGGCTGTGATCGAAACCCACTAAGTCTCCCACTAACGCTTCCAAAAAGCGGAGGGGTAATTTAGTAAGTTCACCCCAAAAAATGTTTGAGACTTAGCATTTTTTTTTGGCGTGGAGTTTTTTTTTTGTCGAAAAAATCACTTAGGCCATTGTTTCCGCCTATGTTGTTTTTTTTAAAAAAAAATAACATACCTCGGCCGTTGTTGGAAACAATGGCCTAGATATGTACAAGTATTTTTCCAAACACTTGTACATACCCAGATCTCCTTCACTCTGTCTTCGTCACAAACTCTCTCTCTCTTTCTCTTGAGCTCCCGAAACCCATCCCCAAACCCTAGTTCTCTCTCCCAACTCATTGGCCTCGATTTCTTTGCCTTCTCGATCTCCCCCTCTTGTGGAAACCTCTCTATCTCTCTCTCCCTCTCCTGAACACCTCGAACCCTAACGTAGGCCTCAAACTCCCAAATCATTTGAACCCTAGCACAAATTCCCCAACCCCCTAGCCTGTACAAGTTATTCGTCTACAACAGCGGCTTCTCACTTCTTCGCCAACTCTCTATCTCTTTCTTTCGACCAGCTATTTACTTAATCCCAATTTACTATAATGAACTATGTTAATTTCTTGAATTATTTTTCAATTTTGGTGTTAGGTTTTTTTGTATTATGCGTAGTAGTCTATAATTTAGAGAGTATATAATTAGCTCTAATCATGTATATTGTATATATTTTGTTGACATTTTTGTGGATGTAGTGTTAGTTGTAGTGGTGGAATATAGGAGAAGGAAATAAACGAGATCCAAAAATTTAATTTGTACGAGTAGGTCGGACTCACCTCGTAGAAGGTAACGGAACTTGTAGAGCCGATTTCTGTCTCACGGTTTGTGAGATACGTCCGTTTATCAGTTTTATTCAATACAACGGATATAAAGCGATACACGGCCGTATATTTCAAACCGAGAGTCGGAACTCACCTCTGCAAGTTCTGTTGGCTTGTGTTTGGTGTGCCAGACTTGACGGCCAAATTTAGGAATTTTTCCATCTCGTTTTTGTTATTTTGACGTGTATATGAAAAAACTTCAATCCACCTCGATTTTCTTTTAGTACGATATGAATAGAAAAAAGCTTAAATGGAGTCCAAATAATACGAAACTGTGGGAGAAGGTTGGTCTCGCCACTCACAAGTTATACCAACTTGTACATGCGAATTCCGACCCACGGTTTGCGTGATACGTTACTGTATCGCTTTCCGCTCATTTTTCAAGAGTGAAAACGATACACGACTGTATCTTTCAAACCGTGGGTCGGAACTCGCATGTACAAGTTGCATTGGCTTGTGTGCGGGGAACCCGACCCAACGGTCAAATTTTGGAATTATTGCATCTCGTTTGTGTTGTTTTGACGCGTATATGAAAATACTTCAATCTACCTCAGAACGTTTTTAGTACGTCGTCAATAGAAAAAATGCTTAAATAAAGTCCAAAAAAAAAAAACAAACCATGCAAATAGTTTGGGCTAACCGATCACATCCGAACGCAACTTGTATTTGCGAGTTCCAACCCACGAGTTTGCGAGATACGTCGTGTATCGCTTGCCACTCTTTTTTAAAATCCTCATATGTTAGCACCCTTAGGAGTATAATGGGCTGATAGTTGAAGTTACAAAGACAACCCAAAAGGTGTACTGACGTACTACAGAGACGAGCTCGACCAACTACGAGAAGAGTTCGTGATTTGGGTGACGTATTCACCCGAGCGGGTGGGAAGACTACCATTGATGTGGACGACTGGGTCACAGTTGTGGATGACGACGGCTCCACTCATCAACTTTGGTATAGTGGAGCATCCGCGGCCGGAGAGAGTCCTTCGTCAGTTCGGTCTCCAACAAGATAATCCCCCAAGCTGCACAAACCTATACCACCATGAGTTACACGCCGTGAGGGGTACCGGTCGTATGCCCACTCATGATTGGGCAGATTTCCATCGTGTTCACGTTGCATAATGGAACAAGCGACGGTTTGAACTTGGAATTACCGATGTAGAAGTGTACGATGGCAGAGTGCAAGGGAAGTACATGCAATGGTTCAGATTAATTACACGTTTGTACACCTCTCTCGATACAGAACTACCTGCTGGTGTTCAACGATTAATTGAGGAGAGGGAGATTGAACCACCACTCGCCTATTCTAGTTTACAACCCATGTTCCAACCGAAGGCCTCAGCTGTACGTACGGTGGTAAGTATAATCTTCAAATTTCTTTGAATGTTCGTTATATTTAAAGTTATTGAATTGTTTACTTTTTCGAGCCTGTATAATTGTTTTTTTTTGTGTTTTTTGTTTTAAATTGATAATACGATGGACATGGCAAAAGAATGCGCTGACGTAATCAAAAGTAATGCGGGCATGGCTATGAAGAGGTTCGCTCAGAGGATGCTCTCTTCATGCCGTACAAATTTGGATGTTTTAAGAGAGGCTGAGTGTTTGGATCGAGCAATAAGGTCACCGAGAGGTCGACGTAAAAGCTTGAGGGGTAGGCCAATTGCATTGATGAGGCAACAACGGGAACATGAGCTGAGAGAACAACAAGCTTCAACTTCACATCCATCTCAAGAATAAGAGTAACAAGATGAGAATGAAGAGAGGAATGTTAGAGACGTACAAGAGGAGGGAGGAGAAGAAGAAATCCCTGAATCGTCAACCTCGCTCCGCCGTTGAAATCCTACTCAGAAGAGGCGAGCATCACAACCATACACACCCGGTTCTTAGTTAATACCGTATAAAATTTGTTTGTTGTAGTAATGCTTTTTCTTTTTTTTTGGTTTTATCCTTGTTCTAACTTAATATGTGGTAATTGTTGTTCGAAAGTTTAAGTGTACTTGATGTTGTTGTTGTTAATTGCTAATAGTCAATTATGTTGATGGGAAAGTGTTTGCAAATTGGGGAAAAAATCAAGTGTAGGTGATGGGAAAGTATTTGCAAATTGGGAAAAAATCAAGTGTAAAAGCTGTAGCTGCTGTGTGGAGTTGTAGATAATTTTTTTTTTAAGACCTAGGCCGTTGTCTCCAATAACGACATAGGTTAGTTGTTGAAATTTTTATTTTCATCAATAAAATACAGAGAGTAAGACCCCTATATTTTGTATACCTTAGGCCGTTTTCACCAATAACGGCCTAGGTAGTAGGCCAAATGTTGCACAATTTGGGGTGCTCTCTGACTTGTTGGAGTTAAAAACAGTAACAAGTCAGAGAGCAAGACCCTTATATTTTTAATACCTTAGGCCGTTGTCTCCAACAACGGCCTAGGTAGTAGGCCAAATATTGCACAATTTGGGGTGTTCTCTGACTTGTTGGAGTTAAAAACAACAACAAGTTAGAGAGTAAGACCCCTATATTTTTTATACCTTCGGCCGTTGTTGGAGAGGTACTAGGCCAAATGTTGCACAATTTGGGGTGCTCTCTGACTTGTTGGAGTTAAAAACAACAAGTCAGAGAGCAAGACCCCTATATTTTTTATACCTTAGGCCGTTGCCTAGGTAGTAGGCTAAATATTGCACAATTTGGGGTGCTCTCTGACTTGTTGGAGTTAAAAACTGCAACAAGTCAGAGAGCAAGACCCCTATATTTTTTATATCTTAGACCGTTGTCTCCAACAACGGCCTTGGTAGTACTCTAAATGTTGCACAATTTGGGGTGCTCTATGACTTGTTGGAGTTAAAAACAGCAACAAGTCAGAGAGCAAGACCTCTATATTTTATATACCTTAGGCCGTTGTCTCCAACAACGGTCTAGGTAGTAGGCCAAATGTTGCATAATTTGGGGTGCTCTCTGACTTGTTGAAGTTAAAAACAGCAACAAGTCAGAGAGCAAGACCCCTATATTTTTTATATCTTAGGCCGTTGTCTCCGGGTAGTAAGTCAAAAGTTGGGTTTGTGTTAATGGGGGTTAAGGGTAGGTTAAGGGTTATTGTAGGGTTAGGGTTATTGCAAGAAATACATTTGCTGTAAGAGCTTGTTTTGGGTTATTATTAATTAGGTTAATATTTATAGTTGGGAGTTGATTGGTAATACGTTTTCAATAAAGAGTTTACAGATATTTAAGGTCTATCAATGCTCTGTATGACCAATATATAATGACTTGTTTGTGTTATGAATGGAACATTAAACTCTTTTCAGTAAGTACCACTCAGAACATTCAAAATTACTGAAAAGCAGAGGGAAAAAAGAATACTCACGCGTAGATCCCCTTTTGCATAACAGAATACTCACATGTAGGGTTAGGGTTATGTTTTTTATATTTTTTACAACTGTCTCTCCACTTTTTACGAACATTGTCTTCTGAACTCTACAAAATAGACATTCATATGTATGTTTTTTTGTTTACATTTTTTATTTATTTCCATTCAATGCCACCAAACTAACCAATATAAAATCGTTAAGGTCAAACGAATTAAAAAAAATTTAAAAAAGTTGATATTTTCATACATCAAAATCAATAAAATATGATGTGTAGGGTAGGGTTAGGGTTCATTGTAGGGTTAGGAGAGTAGGGTTATAGGTTAAGGTTAGGGTTATAGTAAGGTTAGGAGAGTAGGGTTATGGATTAGGGTTAGGGTTATTGTATGGTTAGAAGAGTAGGGTTATGTGTTAGGGTTTAGGGTTAGTGGTTATAATGCTCTTTGTGGCCAATATATATGCAAAATATTTGACAAGTACAAAGAGCAGTATTACAAGGATCATTTGAATGAGAATGGAATGGAGTTTTATCAACTCATGGATTTCATAAGTTGGACCACATGTAGATATTAAGTCTATATCGAGAAATGGAGTGTTCATTTTGTTTAGGATAACTTTGCCCACTATTATTGGAGACTCTTCAAATTGGGCGTCACATGTAGTAGAACAAGTTCAATATGAGAAAAACCTAAAGTACATAACTTGCTTATATTCACATGTTGATCCCCACATGTGTAAGAAAAACCACATGTCGATCCCACATGTAGATCATATATGGGAAAAACCACATGTAGATTCCCACATGTAGATCATATATGGAAAAAACCACATGTACATCCCTACAAGTAGATCATATATGGAAAAAACCACATGTACATCATTTATGGGAAAAACTACATGTACATCCCCACATGTATAGCCCATTCCATTCTCTCTCTATATTGGAAAAACCACATGTAGATCTCTCTCTCAAGGATTTAGGTTAAAACTAGTGAACTATTATATTCGCTACTACATTTATAACTGTTTATTTTAGGATGGATGATACTAAATAATATTAAGTAAGTTGTTTAAAGATTCATATCTAAATACATGCTGAATTCCACTGCAAATAAATACAATCGCAATCCAGGAAAATCTTGATGCCCTTCCCATTTTATAAAAAGACCCCTAGATTAAAAACTTTCACATAATTTAGTTTCAAATCATTGGTATAATTTAACACAATCACTCCTCCAAATAAGTTCATTATATTTTTCTTTTAAGAAAAAAGCTCTTTGTTCTTTTACTCTCAAAATTTAAAGTATAGTCATTTTCCTTAAAACAATAAATTTGGGTATGAGAACAATTATAATGTAATGAAGTAAACTATAGTAAAATAAAATTTAATATTAAATGACAATTAATTTATTTTTGGAAAAAAATAAAAGAATACAAAGCATATGATTGAATAACTCATACATAGACATCCAATTTAGTAAAGGTATTTTAATCTCTGGATCTTTTTGTAAAATAGGAAGGGTAGGAAGATTTTCTGAATTGTGATTGGTTTTAGGCTGAGTGAATTTCGGCATGTATCTAGAATTAATTTTTTTAACAATTTAGATTAAAATATTGGTAACCATCATCTTATATTTGCACCATCCATCTTACAATGGACGGTTACCAATAAAGTAATAAACGGTTCACTAGTTTTGGTGCATCTAAGAGAATCTAAACTCAACTTCGAGTTTTATCCATCAACATGCAAGCCAATCTGAACCACAAATGTAATAAACAATTCATAAAATTGAGAAATTGATTTACACCTGAACCCACTGATTAGGGCGGGTTTTGGGTTTGGTTCAGGTTTTAAATGTCGGGTCCGTGTTTGGGCATGGAGAACACTCATATACCTTCCATACACATACCATTCTCAATATAATAAAAGACGATACACTCAACATGGCACAGCTAATCACATTAGCAAATTATTTCAACTAGTATCATGCACGTGCGATGCACGTGAGGAAGAAGGAAAAAGGCAAAAAAAAAGGAAAAATAATTTCCAAACTGATCCACTGTCGAAAATATTTACCAACTGATCCACTTTCGCACGCGGAGGAAGAAGGAAAAAGAAAAAAAAAGGAAAATAATTTCCAAACTAATCCACTTCCGGAAATATTTACCAAACCGGTCCACTTTCGAAAATATTTAACAAAGTGGGTCATTTTGTCAACACGTGCGCTGCACGTGCTGGCTTCAAAATGACAAACAATGACACTAAGGCCTTCTCCCATTATAATATTAGAGATTAGAGATGTTTAACGAACTTAATGATAGAAGAGGATCGCAAGCTATTGGAAATTCAATGTATTACAGAAGATTGGCATAGAGCCATAGACCTTAAGCAACAGCTTCCATTGTGTGTTCTCCATGTACCTTGGATGATATCTTGTTTTGTTCAAACTTGAACTCTTTGGCTCACGTGTAATAATGGATATAACAGTGGTGAGGGGAATTGGTGACATTTTTTATATGGAGGAAGAATTGGACTGAGCCACCTAATTTATTTTGAAGCTATATATTTATCAGTATTGTAAGAAGATAATGCTAGAACTTCAATTCAGTGTTCAACTAGTTTAACAACAGAATAATTTTGGTATGTAGTCACGAAATAAAATTTGTTCAAATGAATATCAAAATTGAATCCAGAATAAGACAGAGAATGAAGTTGTATGCTAATTAAACATAAAAAAAGGAAAATATTTCCAAAACTAATTAAAGGAAAAAAGAGGAGGTAAACCTATCATGCATCAACTGTCCAAATTTTGTTTCGACTCTTCATGTACCTCAGTCCAAATAGCCATTTGAAGTATGTTCCTGGTATTGACCTCAGACGCATTTGAACTCTATAAAGTCAAAGAAGAAGGAAACGAGAAGGCAAACCTATGATGCACCAATCGCTTTTTTCAGTCCAAATTGTCACTTAAAGTATGTGTTAGCTACTTACCTCAAATATATTCAGTATTTCTGTGATAACGCCATTTGAAATGCAATTATGTGATGAATAAAAATTCATAGTGGATAGGATTAAGCTCCAGGGTAAAACTGTTTCCTCAAATTTCGAAGGCAACTATTCATCAACAGCCGGTGGCAGATCCACCCATAGCTTAAGGTGGGCAATTGCCCTACTTATTAACATTTCGGAAAATTTCCAATTAGTAATATTCTTAGTTTAATACATTAATTTTCCGACCCTGGTTTCATTAATCTTTACTTTTTAACTACAAATTTGCCCTGCTCTGTCCTCCAAATTAAAAGGGTACACAACCACTAGTTGGATCCACTACTATATATATACCTGCTACTAAGTTTTTCCTTAAATGAAAAAACCTAAGAATTTGTTCAACTTAATGTGAAGCTTCTAGAACGCTAATCTATTCTATTCTTTTGGTTTTAATTGATAAATCTGTGACTAACTATTCAATCAGAGATTCTTAAACTAAGGATGCAGAGTCAGTTTGATGCCAACATTGAAAGTGTTCATGATAAAGTATATGTGATTGTGCGAGTTTTAAAAGAATTTACCACTCCTTAACTACGAAGATAGGACAATCGCTATGCACTTTTGCCCACCTTAGGAAAATTTTCTGGCTCCACCACTGTCTACACACAACAGCAACATAATATTGCTAAATAAATCTAATTGTTGGAGAGGAACTTCACAAGAGTAACCAGGCCTACAGTCTTCCATCAAATGACCAAAGCACTCACTTCTCAGCTCTGAATCATTCTGCTTTTACAGTTAAAAAACAAATGTCTCCATCCATGAGTAAACAAGCAGTCTACAAATTCTGACAACTTCCATTCTTTCTTCGACACTCCCCTATGTTACCATTACACTTCTAGGTAAAATTGAAATGTTCACTTTTATGAAAGGGCGTCTCCACTGAATATTTCTTACTTGATATTAAATAACCTATGAAACTGAATTGTATAAGCCATTTACTTACCATCAATCTTCCAGTGATATGCAAAAATGGGCCAAAGTATTGTTACAAAAATTATGAAATTGCTCAGAGAATTTTTAATTAAGTGATTTGTGAACAATAATTCTGACATAACTAAAAGCTAATTTTTATCCTAACAAAAGAAATATATTCTGAACAAGAAAGAGAAACAATGAATGCTGGTGACCCTTTGTGATAGATATAGATTGCCACAATGGCGCAGCGCCACCAAATATGGAACGTGGAATAGGAAAGATCAAGGAGTTTGATAAATAATTTCCCAATATAAAGAATACTATATTGGAATGGTACATAATTCTTGCATATGTTAGTACATATAAACTGAAGTTCAGTCAACCGAAAAGCAAAGCATCAAAATTCTTACGATCAAAGTTCTGGTTGAGACATGAGAAATCGAAACTGAACTAGAAATTAAGCTTTCAGAATTAGCTGGAATCATCACTATGATTTCTTAGAAATTAGCGACAGTTAGCCCTTCAACGTACCATATATATTTATCTTCAAGAAAACAATAAATGTATGAATGAAATCTATTACTTTATAGTGGATTTGGTTAAACATTGAAGAATATGCACAAGTTTGCTTCCATTATACTATGATAACAAACCTAGCAAAGCCTATCAAAAACTGTCCAATGTAAATAAAGATGATATCTCTGATATTGCAGTTAATGAATTATTTTGGTTTATAAAATATAAGTCTATAAAGAATTCTTTTCTAACTTTTCTGGGAAATTAAGCATATGTCCCAAAAAACTAGTCGATGACTGAATTTGTTCATGGTATTGATCACTATTTGTGTAACCTCGTGTCTATGAGGCTTATCACATGGAAAGGGCATAAATCTAGGAAACATAAAATGCAAACTTGAAAGAACACAATAATTTAAAAACTACATAAATAATTTCAATCTAAGTTTAGTACGGTAAAACAAACAATGGGAGATAATCAACCAAGAAAAACAATAAGAATGTATTGAAGATTATTCCTTTAAGAATAATTGGAAAAAGATAAACCCAACTAACAACTAATAGAGAAGAGCAAGCAGCTAGCATTTTAAAGCTTATCTTTCAACTCTGATACTGGCTTGATTTGAAACCCTTGGAAACTCCAACAATTTTGTCATGATGGACTCCTTATCTTGTACCTTAGGATGAAAGACAATCATCAACATCTTGAGTATTCTTGCCTTAGCTAAAAGATATTTTATGAAGTCGAGCTCACGTTCCTTGCGAAAATTCCAAATTGTCACCCTTTCAAGTTTGTAAAATAGATTTCCATGTCTCTGTGTCGTCCAGAATGCCGGAGTAGCTTCAAGCACATTGCTAGGAGTATTCAAGTGCTGCCAAGCAAATATCACGTACAAGACCAAAAAAATTAACAGAAAAATAAATAAAATATTTGGGTGATCATGTCCTAGATTGAATCTGTTTACATTGACAACTAGATTAAATTAATTAGTAGTCATTCATGTAAAGTACCTTTATTCTGAGTTCTTCTATATTAGGGATACTGTTGAGTAAGCGAAAAATGACGGGTAACATTTCTAAATCTCCAAAATTAGCATCCAACCACAGAATTCTTAAATGGTTGAAGCTGGTGTGATTTCTCTCCAGCACATGGCCTCTCCCAAGAAACTGAAATGAAATTGGCGAAACAAGAAAATTAATTCAGTGAATATTACCCGGCCGTGAATATGAATTACTAGTTCAAAATTAAATGAGTAAAAACCAGTGGAGAATGGTGGCAAGGAGATATGCATACGTACCCATTGATACCCTGGTAACTCATTCTCAATGTCATCGTCCTCCTCATCACTGTTATTATCATCACTATCACTATCATCATCATTGTCATCATCATCACTATCATCATCATCATCATCATCATCATCACTGTCAGCCTCCTCCTCCTTGAATATACAGCGATGGATGATGGCTCCTTGAAGCAAAGGAGCACTAGTGATCGTAAAAGCAACAAATTCGACATCAAATAACTTGATCCACCGGAGGTTCGGAGCAACAATATTTAGTGAAGACGGTCTTCCTTGGATATACATCAAAACTAGTGTCTCCACCAACGGGCAAGCCGAGATCAGCTTGGAAATCTCCCCATCAAGAATCGTGACTTGACGAAGATGTAAAGTTTGCACATGTGGAAAGTCACAAATAAGATGAGATGCAATGGACAGACAACAGAAAGAGAGTTGCAGATGGGTGATGCTACGGAAACAGCCTGCAAATCTAGTGACATCCAAGTTGCCGTCGAACTCAAGAATGAGGGTGTGGAGGACGGAGGATGAGGCACGGGAGAGCTTGGCAAGCCAACTATCAAGATTCCCTCTCTTCTCGGATGAATTTTCTTTGCGGGCCTCGAACAGTCGGATGGGGGCTGAATGGAGACGGAGGACATGGGATATTTCAGAACGAGTCAAGTTAGTCAGACGGAGTTGGGGAATGAACTGCCAATGACTGCGCCAAGACTTGCAGAGGATGCTGGTGCGAACGGCTTCTTTGATTGGGAGGCGAGGGAGGATGTCGTCGATCACAAGGTGGTTAGGAAGGTCGGTCAGACTCGGGTTTCGGCTTGTTCTGGAGGGTGAATCGTCGTCCATTGAGGGCATTTCAACGTCAACGTAGTAGACGGAAATATATATAGAGAGAGAGAAAAAGAAGAACCAGAATAAAGAGAAGGAAAAAAAAAATCAGTCAGGGATTTAAGTTTAAACTAGATGGATGGATGATTCTAAATGATTTTAGGTAAGTTGTTTAAAGATTCATATCTAAATACACGTCCAAATAAATACAATCGTAATCCACGAAAATCTTGATGCCCTTCCCATTTTATAAAAAAAGCCCTAGATTAAAAACCTTCACATATTTTAGTTTAAAATCATTGGTATAATTTAACACAATCACTCCTCCAAACAGCATCTCTGTATTTTAAAACCTTTTTTTTATCTATCATCTTTATTTTAAACGTAAGTTCACTATATTCTTCTTTTAAGAAAAAAAAACGCTCTTTGTTCTTTTACTCTGAAAATTTAAAGTATAGTCATTTTCCCTAAAACAATTAATTTGGGTATGAGAACAATTATAATGTAATGAAGTAAACTATAGTAAAATAAAATTTAATATTAAATGACAATTAATTTATTTTTGGAAAAAAATAAAAGAATACAAAGCATATGATTGAATAACTCATACATAGACATCCAATTTAGTAAAGGTATTTTAATCTCTGGATCTTTTTGTAAAATGGGAAGGGTCCTGAATTGCGATTGGTTTTAGGCTGAGTGAATTTCGGCATGTATCTAGAATTGATTTTTTTAACAATTTAGATTAAAATATTGGTAACCATCCTCTTATATTTGCACCATCCATCTTACAATGGACGGTTACCAATAAAGTAATAAACAGTTCACTAGTTTTGGTGCATCTAAGAGAAGCTAAACCCAACTTCGAGTTTTATCAATTAACCTGCAAGCCAATCTGAACCACAAATTTAATAAACAATTCATAAAATTGGGAAATTGATTTACACCTGAACCCACTCATTAGGGCGGGTTTTGGGTTTGGTTCAGGTTTTAAATGTTGGGTTCGGGTTTGGGTGTATGATCTTCATTGGGCACAAGTATTGTAACATTGTTTGCAGAAACATCAAAATATGATTGTATTATTTAATATTTAATCAAACACATGTTTAACTTCAATACATAAGTTTATAAAAATAAAAATAAAAACATCAATGCACAACTATTTATATTATCCCTAAATAAAAAAACCTACGTACATTTACTTATACAAAAACTACTACAACTCACTTAATACATACACCTCTATCTCTATCTCTATCTCTATCTTTACTATTTTAATAGTTGGGATTTGTAACCAAACAAATCCTAACTTCATAACTAAACAAACCCGTACAATACACATCCAAATTAAATTCAACACTATATACATGCACCGCATGTGTCACCCAAATCAAAACATTCAGATATAAACTATTTCTTTTTTTATTCGATATATATTCATTTAATTTAATGACTATACTTTTAGTAGATATGCATCGCACATACGTTATACTAGTTATTCTAATGGGAGAGTTTGTCACCAAACAAACACGTGCAATGCACATGCATAACTAATATAAATGGGGTATTAGGTTCAATGCCAGACAACATCAGTATATATATATCTATATAATAAAACACAAAGAAAGCTATCAAGTGGCTCTCCTTCAATCCCCCCCAAAATTAAAGGCCCAGATCTAATCTCACAAAACTCAAATTCAAATCCCCTTCAAAACAACTCCTTTATTTATTTAATTCACACACTCTCTCTCTCTCTCTCTCTCTCTCTCTCTCTATATATATATATATATATATATATATATATATATATATATATATATGGATTTGCTCAATTGAAAACGGATCCATTTTCAACGGGTTGGAAAACACTCATCTCAGCCGTCCGATCTTGCTTGATCATGATCAGCGGCTGTGATCGAAACCCACTAAGTCTCCCACTAATGCTTCCAAAAAGCGAAGGGGTAATTTAGTAAGTTCACGCCAAAAAATGTTTGAGACTTAGCATTTTTTTTGGCGTGGAGTTTTTTTTGTCAAAAAAATCACTAACAATGGCCTAGGTTGTTTTATAAAAAAAAAAATAACATACCTTGGTCGTTGTTAGAAACAATGGCCTAGGTATGTACAAGTATTTTTTCAAACACTTGTACATACCCAGATCTCCCTCACTCTGTCTTCGTCACAAACTCTGACTCTCTTTCTCTTGAGCTCCCGAAACCCATCCCCAAACCCTAGTTCTCTCTCCCAACTCCTTGGCCTCGATTTCTTTGCCTTCTCGATCTCCCCCTCTTGTGGAAATCTCTCTATCTCTCTCTCCCTCTCCTGAATACCTCAAATCCTAACGTAGGCCCCAAACTCCCAATTCATCTGAACCCTAGAACAAATCCTCCAACCCCCTAGCCTGTACAAGTTGTTCATGTAGTACCCCGTATTTTTAAATATTATTTTAAAAGGTTTTAAATGATTAAAATGATTTTTGGGGATTTAATAAATATTTTCAAAAAAATTTATCTTTTTACACGTGCAAAACACGTGGAAATATTTTTTTGAGAAGTTCAAAAGTCAAATTTTCTTCATAAAAATTAATTATTTAATATTTGGTATTTATTTATAATTTTTTCCGATTTTTCTGAAATTAATTGGAACTATTTGCAAATTTTGAGAAAAGAAGGATCTCTATGCAAATTTGTCATTTTGAGGGGTTAAAGTGCAAAAACTATTTTCTGGACTTTTAATTAGTGCCGGCTGGGGTTAAGGTGTTATTTTGCTTTTTAATCTCAATTTAAATTATTTTTATCAAGTTTCCAACATAAGGGATCCATTTATGTAAAGTTGTATTTTCAAGGGTTATTTTGTAAAAATGTTTGGAAAACCCTAAAACTTCTTACCCCGGGTATTTAAAAGAAACAGAAGCCGTCATTCGCTGCACAACATAAAGTTCGTGTTATTTTTGGAGGATTAAGAGAAGGATCTTGGATTTCGCAAAAAGGAGATGCTTTCTTGTTGGATCTCTTCATTTCTAATGTGAGTGACGTAAAATTGTTTGTTGCTTTGTTTTATGTGAGTAATGTAATTGTTTTGGTTTGTTCTTCGAATTTTGTATGTGAGAAATGGACTTGATGGGTTGATTTATTTATGTATATGAGTGGTGTAAATTGGTTGTTGATCTATGAATGTTTTGATTAATCTTGGATGTCGAATTTATTTGCTAGAAAGTATGTTTAGGGTTTGAATATGATTATGAAAATAATGGATTGGATGGATGAACAAATTGGATCTTGTGAAACCCTAGTGGTTTTTTATTACAAAATTGATTATGGTTATGAGTGTGGTAGAAATCCATTTCTTGAGAAATTTAAATGGAAGAGTTATGAATCAAGAGCATGAGAATTGAAATTTGAGAAATTAATTGAATTGAGGAAATATACCCAAATTGGGGATTCTTTGATATTTTACGTTTTTATGGTTTGGATCTGAATACAAATTATTTCAGTGATCAATGAATTTTTAAGAAAACTCTAATTTTGATTATTGTACACAACCAAAACTATACAGTCTGTAGGTCGACAGTTGACTGGTATGACCTTTCAGTCGACTGATACGACCCGGCTGCTATGTTCTTTAGTTGTATTGAAATTTCTCTCTGGTAAGTCGACTTATGAATTTTACAAGTCGACTTATAACACTTAGAATATTTTCTTAAAGATTACCGGAATTTCTATCTGGTAAGTCGACCTATGATTTTTGCAAGTCAACTTATAACACTTAGAATATTTTCTTAAAGATTACTGGAATTTCTCTCTGGTAAGTCGACCTATGACTTTTGCAAGTCGACTTATAACACTTAGAATATTTTCTTAAAGATTTCTGGAATTTCTCTCTGGTAAGTGGACCTATGACTTCTCAAGTTGACTTATAACACTTAGAATATTTTCTTAAAATCATGGAATTTCCTTTCTGGATAGTCGACTTATGCTTTCTATAGTCGACTGATACTGATGTATCCTTATATCTATGAATGTTCTTTCAAATAATTTATTCTTTAAATATTTTAATCTACAATGTACTATTCTATACTTTCTCCTCTAAGGGACACATGTTTTCAAGATGTTAAGTTGAGCAGTTTATGATGGAAGATTGGTTTAGATATTTGAGTTTGAGTCTCTAGAAGGTGTGTCTGACCCTAGTATACCGGTAGTTGAGTTGTTTATGTTTGGGCCTGTTGAGGCATTTTAGTTGATCAGTGTTTGAGTTAAGTCCGGTAGGGTACATCAACTCTAGGAGATTTGTTGAGTAATTAAATAACCCAAAAATGATAAGGACATGCACTAATGGTGATATGATGAACGGGAACATGAGTTATGGACCTCAGTATGGCTTGCAGTGTGAGATAATCCCCGGAATTATCCAAGTGTGAGTGAAATAGTCTCTGGAATTACCTATGGTGTGGGATTGATCTCCGGAATTATCGGGGTCGAGGCGACGCTCATGTGGTATTCGTGTGATGTGGTGTCATTGCTTGCGGTGTGGGGTGTTCTCGAAGATTCCCAGGTGTGAGTAAAATAGTCTCCGGAATTATCTGTGGATAGAGATTGGCCTCTGGAATTATCGGGGTATATGCTAATACTTACAGTTTATCTTTATCTCGTAGTAGTCATCGTGTTAGGATTAGTTGCATAGCGGGAGATTAAACCCTATGAAGTGGAGACGTTAAGGGCTTGCACCGAACCTATGTAGAGTGGGATGCATAGACTTCGACAAGTACGCATTAGAGAGTCCGCATATAGAATAATGTTTGCTTGACTTGGTTTTACGCATGTGGTTTTCCTATTTTCTACACTTGACACCTAGTTTAGTTTCACTTGTTGTTTACATGTTTCCTTGCTACGTCATATTTTATGTATTCTTGTTTAGTAGATGTTGTTTATGAATCCATGCTTAATGTTTATTTATGTTGTTTGATTTTTATGTCACTCACACCTTTATGGCTGACCCCTTTAGTTTTGGGGGTTAGAGTTATCTCTAGCCTCATATTTACAGGTTGTTGCTTAGAGCTTGGGATTTGGATGCTTGAATTCAATCGGTATAGTGATTTATGTAAATATAATATTGTTGTAAAGAAAAGAGTTTGTAATTTGAGATGTATTGTATTCCGCTGTGCTATGTAAACGATTATTTTAATGAAAGTTGAAAATTATATTGGTGTTGGTTGTGTTTAATATTATATTGAAGTTGATAGTGGGAATTGTGCCACGTATTTTCTAAGATATCATATTAGAAATTCGGGGCACTACAGTTCGTCTACAGCAGCTGCTTCTCACTTCTTCGCCAACTCTCTATCTCTTTCTTTGGACCAGCTATTTACTTAATCCCAATTTACAATAATGAACTATGTTAATTTCTTGAATTATTTTTCAATTTTGGAGTTAGGTTTTTTTGTATTATGCGTAGTAGTCTATAATTTAGAGAGTATATAATTAGCTCTGATCATGTATGTTGTATATATTTTGTTGACATTTTTGTAGATGTAGTGTTAGTTGTAGTGGTGGAATATAGGAAAAGAAAATAAACGAGATCCAAAAATTTAATTTGTACGAGTAGGTCGGACTCGCCTCGTAGAAGGTAACAGAACTTGTAGAGGCGATTTCCGTCTCACGGTTTGTGAGATACGTCCGTTTATCAGTTTTATTCAATACAACAGATATAAAGCGATACACAACCGTATCTTTCAAACCGAGAGTCGGAACTCACCTCTGCAAGTTCTGTTGGCTTGTGTTTGGTGTGCCGGACTTGACGGCCAAATTTAGGAATTTTTCCATCTCGTTTTTATTATTTTGACGCGTATATGAAAAAACTTCAATCAACCTCGATTTTTTTAGTACGTTATGAATAGAAAAATGCATAAACGAAGTCCAAATAATACGAAACTGTGTGAGTAGGTTGGTCTCGCCACTCACAAGTTATACCAACTTGTACATGCGAGTTCCGACCCATGGTTTGCGAGATACGTCAATGTATCGCTTTCCGCTTATTTTTCAAGAGTTAAAACGATACACGGCCGTATCTTTCAAACCGTGGGTCGGAACTCGCATGTACAAGTTGTATTGGCTTGTGTGCAGGGAACCCGACCCAACGGCCAAATTTTGGAATTTTTGCATCTCGTTTGTGTTGTTTTGATGCGTATATGAAAAAACTTCAATCTACCTCAGAACTTTTTTAGTACGTCGTCAATAGAAAAAATGCTTAAATGAAGTCCCAAAAAAACGAACCATGCAAATAGATTGGGCTAACCAATCACATCCGAACGCAACTTGTATTTGCGAGTTCTGACCCACTAATTTGCGAGATACGTTACTGTATCGCTTGCCGCTCTTTTTTAAAGAGTGAAAGTGATATACGGCCGTATATTTCAAACCGTGGGTCGGAACTCACTTCTACAAGTTGTGTTGGCTTGTGTTTGGTGTGCTAAAGGTGACAGCCAAATTTTCAAAATTTTGCATCTCGTTTGTGTTGTTTTGAAATTTTTGCATCTCGTTGGTTTGTGTTTGCTATTTCTCGGTGAATAATTAGTTTTATATTTTTGTTACAAAGAAATGGCTAGAACGAGGGGAACCGGCAGGACATCTTGGGATGCTCGGGGGGAATATTCTACAGAGAATGTGAGAACTATTAATTTGTATTGTGCCTGATTTTGTATTTAGTGATATTGTTATTACACTAATAATAATTGTGTTTTTGGGTTCGTGTAGGTTGGTGCATCCTTTTCGATGGCACTACATCGTGGTCCAGGACCAATATTTCCCCGTGAACTGAGCTTGCAAGACCGCCACAGATCCGCGACAGTGTGGGGTGGGACGATGCGAAGGTGTAATTTCCACACCCACAAGACCATGAAGGTGCACCCACGTATTGTCGAGTAACTAGTAGCGGCCGGTTTCTACGGAATCAGCATGATGGGTCAGGTTAAACTCGACCGAGCACTTCTCTCAGCACTCGTGGAGCGATGGAGGCCAGAGTCGCATACTTTTCATCTATCGGTCGGTGAGATGACGGTGTCGCTACAGGATATAGCGATGATCTCCGATCTTCCAATAGATGGGTTGGCCGTGACGGGTAATATAAACATTGACAAAATAGAGCTGTGTAATGAACTGCTCGGTAAAGAGTTTGATGAGGCGGCCACAGAAAATAAGGAAATTTTTGTCGGACAATCAATCCGACTATCTTGGTTGAAGGGACGTTGACCAATGCATCACCCGACCACTATATACAGTCCTACACCAGAGGTTACATTCTAATGGTGCTCTGAGGGGTTCTCTTGCCTAACTCATCTGGGGATACGGTGCACCTCATGTATCTACGATTGCTCTCCGACCTAGGCTTAGCTAGCCGGTACAGCTGGAAAAGTTGCTCGTTGGCAATGCTATGTAGTTCGTTGTGTTGTGTAGCGCTAGATGGGACGGAGATGACCGGTCCGATGGTTTTGTTACAGATTTGGTCATGGGAGCGACTGCACTTGGGTCGTGCCTGCATTAGGAGACCGGCAGAGGGTTGGATGGTCGAACTAGAAAATCTTCATATTTAGCACCCTTAGGAGTATAATGGGCTGGTAGTCAAAGTTACAAAGACAACCCAAAAGGTATACTGTCGTACTATAGAGACGAGCTCGACCAACTACGAAAAGAGTTCGTGATTTGGGTGACATATACACCCGAGCGAGTGGGAAGACTACCATCGATGTGCATGACCGGATCGCAGTTGTGGATGACGACGGCTCCACTCATCAACTTTGGTATAGTGGAGCATCCGCGGCCGGAGAGAGTCCTTCGTCAGTTCGGTCTTCAACAAGATAATCCCCCAAGCTGCGCAAACCTATACGACCATGAGTTACACGTCGTGAGGGGTACCGGTCGTATGCCTACTCATGATTGGGCAGATTTCCATCGTGTTCACGTTGCAGAATGGAACAAGCGATGGTTTGAACTTGTAATTACTGATGTAAAAGTGTACGATGGTAGAGTGCAAGGGAAGTACATGCAATGGTTCAGATTAATTACACGTTTGTACATCTCTCCCGATACAGAACTACCTGTTGGTGTTCAACGATTAATTGAGGAGAGGGAGATTGAACCACCACCCGCCTATTCTAGTTTACAACCCATGTTCCAACCGAAGGCCTAAGCTATACGTACAGAGGTAAGTATAATTTTCAAAATTCTTTGAATGTTCGTTATATTTAAAGTTATTGAACTGTTTACTTTTCCGAATCTGTATAATTGTTTTTTTGTTTTTTTGTTTTTTGTTTTAAATTGATAATACGATAGACATGGCAAAAGAATGCGCTGATGTAATCAAAAGTAATGCGGGCACTGCTATGAAGAGGTTCACTCAGAGGATGCTCTCTTCATGCCGTACCAATTTGGATGTTTTAGGAGAGGCTGAACGTTTGGATCGAGCAATAAGGTCACCGAGAGGTCGACATAAAAGTTTGAGGGGTAAGCCAGTTGCATTGATGGGGCAACAACGGGACCGTGAGCAGCGAGAACAACAAGCTTCAACTTCACATCCATCTCAAGAATAAGAGCAACAAGATGAGAATGAAGAGATGAATGTTGGAGACGTACAAGAGGAGGGAGGAGAAGAAGAAATCCCTGAATTGTCAACCCCGCTCCGCCGTCGAAATCCTACTCGGAAGAGGCAAGCACCACAATCATACACTCCCGGTTCTTAGTTAATACCGTATACAATTTGTTTGTTTTAGTAATGTTTTTTTTTTTTGCTTTTATCCTTGTTCTAACTTAATATGTGGTAATTGTTGTTCGAAAGTTTAAGTGTACTTGATGTTGTTGTTGTTAATTGCTAATATTCAATTATGTTGATGGGAAAGTGTTTGCAAATTGGGGGAAAAATCAAGTGTAGGTGATGGGAAAGTATTTGCAAATTGGGAAAAAATCAAGTGTAAAAGTTGTAGCTGCTGTGTGGAGTTGTAGATAAATTTTTTTTTTAAGACCTAGGTCGTTGTCTCCAATAACGGCATAGGTTAGTTGTTGAAATTTTTATTTTCATCAATAAAATACAGAGAGTAAGACCCCTATATTTTGTATATCTTAGACCGTTGTCACCAATAACGGCCTAGGTAGTAGGCCAAATGTTGCACAATTTGGGGTGCTCTCTGACTTGTTGGAGTTAAAAACAGCAACAAGTCAGAGAGCAAGACCCCTATATTTTATATACCTTAGGCCGTTGGCCAAACGTGGCACAATTTGGGGTGCTCTCTGACTTGTTGGAGTTAAAAACAGCAATAAGTCAGAGAGCAAGACCCCTATATTTTTTATACTTTAGGCCGTTGTCTCCTACAACGGCCTAGGTAGTAGGCTAAATGTTGCACAATTTGGGGTACTCTCTGACTTGTTGGAGTTAAAAACAGAAACAAGTCAGAGAGCAAGACCCCTATATCTTTTATAGGGGTACTCCAAATGTTGCACAATTTGGGGTGCTCTCTGACTTTTTGGAGTTAAAAACAGGAACATGTCAGAGAGCAAGACCCCTATATTTTGTATACCTTAGGCAGTTGTCTCCAATAACGGTCTAGGTATTTGGCCAAATGTTGCACAATTTGGGGTGCTCTCTGACTTGTTGAAGTTAAAAACAACAACAAGTCAGAGAGCAAGACACCTTTATTTTTTATACCTTAGGCCGTTGTCTCCAACAACGGCCTAGGTAGTAGGCCAATTGTTGCACAATTTTGGGATGCTTTCTGACTTGTTGGAGTTAAAAACAACAACAAGTCAGAGAGCATGACCCCTATATTTTTTATACCTTCGATCGTTGTCTCCAATAAAGGCCTAACAACGGCCTAGGTAGTAGGTCAAATGTTGCACAATTTGGGGTGCTCTCTGACTTATTGGATTTAAAAACAACAAGTCAGAGAGCAAGACCCCTATATTTTTTATACCTTAGGCCGTTGCCTAGGTAGTAGGCTAAATGTTGCACAATTTGGGGTGCTCTCTGACTTGTTGGAGTTAAAAACAGCAACAAGTCAGATAGCAAGACCCCTATATTGTTTATACCTTAGGTCGTTGTCTCCAACAACGGCCTTGGTTGTACTCTAAATGTTGCACAATTTGGGGTACTCTATAACTTGTTGGAGTTAAAAACAGTAACAAGTCTGAGAGTAAGACCCCTATATTTTATATACCTTAGGCGGTTGTCTCCAACAACGGTCTAGGTAGTAGGCCAAATGTTGCATAATTTGGGGTGCTCTCTGACTTGTTGGAATTAAAAACAGCAACAAGTCAGAGAGCAAGACCCCTATATTTTTTATACCTTAGGCCGTTGTCTCCAGATAGTAGGTCAAAAGTTGGGTTTGTGTTAATGGGGGTTAAGGGTAGGTTAAGGGTTATTGTAAGGTTAGGGTTATTGCAAGAAACACATTTGCGGTAAGAGCTTGTTTTGAGTTATCATTAATTAGGTTAATATTTGTAGTTGGGAGTTGATAGGTAATAAGTTTTCAATAAAGAGTTTACAGATATTTAAGGTCTATCAATGCTCTGTATGACCAATATATAAAGACTTAGTTGTGTTATGAATGGAACATTAAACTCTTTTCAGTAAGTACCACTCAGAACATTCAAAATTACTAAAAAATAGAGGGAAAAAAGAATACTCACGTGTAGATCCCCTTTTGCATAACAGAATACTCACATGTAGGGTTAGGGTTATTTTTTTTATATTTTTTACAACTGTCTCTCCACTCTTTATGAATATTGTATTCTGAACTCTGCAAAATAGACATTCATATGTATGTTTTTGTGTTTATATTTTTTATTTATTTCTATTCAATGCCACCAAACTAACCAATATAAAATCGTTAAGGTCAAACGAATTTTAAAAAAAATTTAAAAGTTCATATTTTCATACATCAAAATCAATAAAATATGATGTGTAAGGTAGGGTTAGGGTTCATTGTAGGGTTAGGAGAGTAGGGTTATGGGTTAAGGTTAGGGTTATTGTAGGGTTAGGAGAGTAGGGTTATGGATTAGGGTTAGGGTTATTGTATGGTTAGAAGAGTAGGGTTATGCGTTAAGGTTAGGGTTAGTGGTTATAATGCTCTTTGTGGCCAATATATATGCAAAATATTTGACAAGTACAAAGAACAGTATTACAAGGATCATGTGAATGAGAATGGAATGGAGTTTTATCAACTCATGGATTTCATAAGTTGGACCACATGTAGATATTAAGTCTATGTCGAGAAATGGAGTGTTCATTTTGTTTAGGATAACTTTGCCTACTATTATTGGATAACTCATGGAATATCACGTACAAGCGATATTCCTGCTCTATTGATGCCAAAGAAAGATGGAACCTGGCATATGTGTGTGGACAGCCGTGCCATAAACAAGATCACGGTGAAATACCATTTTCCCATTCCTCGTTGGGATGACATGTTGGACATGATGTCTGGTGCCACAATCTTTTCTAAGATTGATCTTAAAAGTGGCTACCACCAAATACGTGTTCGTCCTGGTGATAAGTGGAAGACCGCCTTCAAGACGAAGGATGGCCTGTACGAGTGGATGGTCATGTCATTTGGAATGACAAATGCTCCGAGCACATTTATGAGAATCATGACGCAAGTACTCCGTCCCTTTATGGGCAAGTTCCTTATGGTGTACTTTGATGATATTCTCATTTACAGCCGATCCGTTGGGCAACATCTTGACCATTTGAGATAGGTCTGTGGTGTTTTGAGGAAGGAACAGCTTTATGCTAATCCTACCAAATGTACCTTCCTCTCCGATCAGACTATCTTTCTGGGATTTATTGTGTCTGCCAGATGAGTATCTGCTGACCCAGAAAAGATACGAGCTATTACAGAGTGGCCTGAGCCCCACAATATTCGTGATGTGTGGAGTTTCCATGGCCTTGCCACCTTTTATCGTCGGTTTGTGCAAGGATTTAGCACCATCATGACTCCGATAACCAACTGTTTGAAGAAAGGTGAGTTTGTCTGGTCGAAAGAAGCCACGAAAGCCTTCGAAGAGATCAAGAAGAGAATGACTCAGACACCTGTCATGAGGTTGCCTGATTTCACTAATATCTTCGAAGTAACGTTTGATGCTTCTGGTATTGGTATAGGTGGAGTCCCCAGTCAAGAGAGTCATCATGTTGCTTATTTCAGTGAAAAACTGAATGAAGCAAAACAAAAATACTCCACCTATGACAAGGAGTTCTATGCGGTCATTCAGTCACTTCGCTATTGACGACATTATCTCCTGCCGCAAGAATTCGTTATCTTCTCAGACCATGAGGCCTTAAGATTCCTTAATTCTCAACAGACATGCTAGATGGGTAGAGTTCTTACAGGAATATTCATATACCATTAGGCACACGAAAGGGATTGATAATAAAGCCGCGGATGCGCTAAGTCGTTGTCACATGATCTTATCTACACTGCGCACCGAAATTATTGGTTTTGAGAGATTGAGAGATGAGTATGCCTCCTGCCCAGATTTTCACGAGATCTACACTTCTTTGAAGGATGGCATAACTCGAGTGGTAGATGATTATTTCTTGAAAGATAATTATCTCTTCTATCGCTCCAAACTGTGCATTCCTAGTACATCTTTACGAGAGTATCTTGTTTGGGAATTACACGCTGGTGGCCTTGCTAGACATTTTGGGCATAGCAAGACCATTGATGTTGTGGAACATAGTTTTTACTGGCCGAAGCTAAAGAGAGACGTTGTGAGACTTCTTAACAGATGTCACACCTGTCAACTTGTCAAGCAACAAAAACAGAACACATGCCTGTATACTCCATTACCTGTTCCCAGCCACCTTTGGGAAGACGTGAGTATAGATTTCGTGTTAGGCTTACCGAAAACACAAAAGAAATACGACTCCATTCTTGTCGTCGTGGACCGTTTTTCTAAAATGGCCCACTTCCGCCCGTGCTCGAAAATTTTTTATGCATCCCGCGTGGCTCAGATCTTCTTTGATAATATTGTGAAGCTACATGGGTTGCCAAAAACCATTGTGTCTGATAGGGATGTGAAATTCACGAGTTATTTTTGGAAGATCCTATGGCACAAGTTGGATACAAAATTGAAGTTTTCGTCAGCTTTTCACCCACAGACAGATGGACAGACTGAGGTTGTCAATCGGAGTCTTGGCAATCTCTTATGTACACTTGTGGAAGAGAACTTGGGAACATGGGAATTAAAATTAACGGTTGCTGAATTTGCTTATAACACATCTAGGAATAGAACCACTGGCATGAGTCCACACGAAGTTGTACACGGTTATCGTCCTAGGCAGCCCATAGATCTTGCCCCCATGTTAGAACATCACCGAGTCTCCGAGTCTGCATCTACATTTGCATCCCGTATTCATTACTTACATAGAAAAATTTTCAAGAAAATTAATGAAAATAATTTTAACTACAAGTTAAGAGCTGATATTAGAAGGAAGTTTAAAACTTTTAATGTGGGTAACGAAGTGATGGTTCGGATTCGTCCGGAACGGTTCCCAGCGGGATCCGTTAAGAAATTGAATGCATGTGCTGCAGGTCCATTTAAAATTCTTCATAAAATCAATGATAATGCCTATGTTGTTGACCTCCCCGAAGGATTTGGCATCAGTAAAACTTTCAATATTGAGGATCTAGTACCCTATGAAGGTCCATAATTTAATCCTAGAAATCCTCTTATAGATGAGCCTACCCTGCAGCCTAATGGTGAGATTTCCCCATTACCTCCACTATCATATACTACTTACCCATCGACAGAAGAGTTGGATAATATTTTAGATGATCAGACAATCTCTACTAGAGATTATGATATTCATAGATATTTGGTAAGTTGGAAAAATAAGCCGGAGTCGGCGAACACTTGGATAGATCGTGGAGAGCTCCAGCGCTTGGATCCAGACCTCTTGGAGTACTATGACAGGAGGACTGGTTTTGACTCGATTGGGTCGAGCCCTCTCCCACCCGGGGAGAATGATGAGGACATCGGTTCAAGACGATTCGGGCGCTTCTACCAGCGCAGGCGTCGTCTTCAGTAACTGCTTTATTTAGTTTAGGATTTTTTTATTTCAGTACCATTTTTGTTTCTGGCAATTATAGCCATATGTAATCTTTTTTGTATTTTTTAGATTTTGAGAATATTTTGGAGATTTGTATGAAGATGTATTTTGAGCCTATTTAAAGGCTTTGAGATAAATGAGAAGATATGCCACTCTTGATTAAAAAAAAATTATGTCGAGTTTTTGCTCTTCCTCTCTCTCTTTGTGTGATACAATTGAGATCCAAAATAATTAGGGTTTGTGATAAATCCTAATACAATTTTTGAGTTAGTGATTAATTCTAAAATCTACCCCAAATTAACATCCCCAAATAAAACCAATTCCGAAACCCTAATTTTCCAAATCTCTCAACTGAAACCCTAATCCCCTACACTAGCCGTCGTCACCCCTCTCCTTCATCTTCTCCATCTTCTACTTCAACAATCCCGACGCTAGAGAAAGAAACAAACCCACGCCTTCTTCATCTCCGTCGCAACCATGCCTCCATCATCCGCACCTCATCTCCTCTACACCTGATTCCAACCAGCATCCCACTCCCGACCTCCTTGCAACCCACGCTCGCTCCTCGTCCTCCCCAGTTCTCCATCCCCAAACCCCCAAATCCCTTTTCCCGAAACCCAACCAAAGTTCCAAGCCCATTAATCCACTCCCGCTGCCTCTCTCCCTCATCCTCGCACCCGCTCCCTAACCCCACGCCCCCGACTGTCGTCCCAACGCCGACCACCCCGTCGCACCTCGCCGACGATGCCCCCCCCTCGCCGTCAACCTGCCGTCTGCCGGATTTGCCAACTTCTTTGGCTTTGTTGCTGCCTTGGTTCACTGTGATTGCTGAGTTCTTAGTTGCTGGTCCAACTACGAGATCTACGCTATTTTTCTTCGCATTCGGTATACTCTTTCCATTAGTACATATTTGTGTTCTACTGCCTTATCATCTAGTATATTATCTGATTTGCCTGTCGTCCACAAAATAACTGAGATTGAGTGTTCCACATGCCTGAATAGAGTACGAATCAATATTGAACCTATTACTTGCTAAACACATAGACATTTAATTATTGATCGTAAGGTTGAATTATTAATTGGGACTGTTACACTTGATTCAATTCTTGAAAATCCATTAAACCTGTTAACTGTTAAAATTCCCAACTTTGATCCGCAATTACATGTTGGTAAAATTAATCCATTAAGAATCTTGAAAATTCTCTATCTTAGGGTTAGTTTTACATCACAAAAACCTAGCAAAGGCTATCAAAAACTGTCCAATGTAAATAAAGATGATATCTCTGATACTGCAGTTAATGAATTATTTTGGTTTATAAAATATAAGTCTATAAAGAATTCTTTTCTAACTTTTCTGGGAAATTAAGCATATGTCCCATAAAACTAGTCGATGACTGAATTTGTTCATGGTATTGATCACTATTTGTGTAACCTCATGTCTATGAGGCTTATCACATGGAAAGGGCATAAATCTAGGAAACATAAAATGCAAACTTGAAAGAACACAATAATTTAAAAACTACATAAATAATTTCAATCTAAGTTTAGTACGGTAAAACAAACAATGGGAGATAATCAACCAAGAAAAACAATAAGAATGTATTGAAGATTATTCCTTTAAGAATAATTGGAAAAAGATAAACCCAACTAACAACTAATAGAGAAGAGCAAGCAGCTAGCATTTTAAAGCTTATCTTTCAACTCTGATACTGGCTTGATTTGAAACCCTTGGAAACTCCAACAATTTTGTCATGATGGACTCCTTATCTTGTACCTTAGGATGAAAGACAATCATCAACATCTTGAGTATTCTTGCCTTAGCTAAAAGATATTTTATGAAGTCGAGCTCACGTTCCTTGCGAAAATTCCAAATTGTCACCCTTTCAAGTTTGTAAAATAGATTTCCATGTCTCTGTGTCGTCCAGAATGCCGGAGTAGCTTCAAGCACATTGCTAGGAGTATTCAAGTGCTGCCAAGCAAATATCACGTACAAGACCAAAAAAATTAACAGAAAAATAAATAAAATATTTGGGTGATCATGTCCTAGATTGAATCTGTTTACATTGACAACTAGATTAAATTAATTAGTAGTCATTCATGTAAAGTACCTTTATTCTGAGTTCTTCTATATTAGGGATACTGTTGAGTAAGCGAAAAATGACGGGTAACATTTCTAAATCTCCAAAATTAGCATCCAACCACAGAATTCTTAAATGGTTGAAGCTGGTGTGATTTCTCTCCAGCACATGGCCTCTCCCAAGAAACTGAAATGAAATTGGCGAAACAAGAAAATTAATTCAGTGAATATTACCCGGCCGTGAATATGAATTACTAGTTCAAAATTAAATGAGTAAAAACCAGTGGAGAATGGTGGCAAGGAGATATGCATACGTACCCATTGATACCCTGGTAACTCATTCTCAATGTCATCGTCCTCCTCATCACTGTTATTATCATCACTATCACTATCATCATCATTGTCATCATCATCACTATCATCATCATCATCATCATCATCATCACTGTCAGCCTCCTCCTCCTTGAATATACAGCGATGGATGATGGCTCCTTGAAGCAAAGGAGCACTAGTGATCGTAAAAGCAACAAATTCGACATCAAATAACTTGATCCACCGGAGGTTCGGAGCAACAATATTTAGTGAAGACGGTCTTCCTTGGATATACATCAAAACTAGTGTCTCCACCAACGGGCAAGCCGAGATCAGCTTGGAAATCTCCCCATCAAGAATCGTGACTTGACGAAGATGTAAAGTTTGCACATGTGGAAAGTCACAAATAAGATGAGATGCAATGGACAGACAACAGAAAGAGAGTTGCAGATGGGTGATGCTACGGAAACAGCCTGCAAATCTAGTGACATCCAAGTTGCCGTCGAACTCAAGAATGAGGGTGTGGAGGACGGAGGATGAGGCACGGGAGAGCTTGGCAAGCCAACTATCAAGATTCCCTCTCTTCTCGGATGAATTTTCTTTGCGGGCCTCGAACAGTCGGATGGGGGCTGAATGGAGACGGAGGACATGGGATATTTCAGAACGAGTCAAGTTAGTCAGACGGAGTTGGGGAATGAACTGCCAATGACTGCGCCAAGACTTGCAGAGGATGCTGGTGCGAACGGCTTCTTTGATTGGGAGGCGAGGGAGGATGTCGTCGATCACAAGGTGGTTAGGAAGGTCGGTCAGACTCGGGTTTCGGCTTGTTCTGGAGGGTGAATCGTCGTCCATTGAGGGCATTTCAACGTCAACGTAGTAGACGGAAATATATATAGAGAGAGAGAAAAAGAAGAACCAGAATAAAGAGAAGGAAAAAAAAAATCAGTCAGGGATTTAAGTTTAAACTAGATGGATGGATGATTCTAAATGATTTTAGGTAAGTTGTTTAAAGATTCATATCTAAATACACGTCCAAATAAATACAATCGTAATCCACGAAAATCTTGATGCCCTTCCCATTTTATAAAAAAAGCCCTAGATTAAAAACCTTCACATATTTTAGTTTAAAATCATTGGTATAATTTAACACAATCACTCCTCCAAACAGCATCTCTGTATTTTAAAACCTTTTTTTTATCTATCATCTTTATTTTAAACGTAAGTTCACTATATTCTTCTTTTAAGAAAAAAAAACGCTCTTTGTTCTTTTACTCTGAAAATTTAAAGTATAGTCATTTTCCCTAAAACAATTAATTTGGGTATGAGAACAATTATAATGTAATGAAGTAAACTATAGTAAAATAAAATTTAATATTAAATGACAATTAATTTATTTTTGGAAAAAAATAAAAGAATACAAAGCATATGATTGAATAACTCATACATAGACATCCAATTTAGTAAAGGTATTTTAATCTCTGGATCTTTTTGTAAAATGGGAAGGGTCCTGAATTGCGATTGGTTTTAGGCTGAGTGAATTTCGGCATGTATCTAGAATTGATTTTTTTAACAATTTAGATTAAAATATTGGTAACCATCCTCTTATATTTGCACCATCCATCTTACAATGGACGGTTACCAATAAAGTAATAAACAGTTCACTAGTTTTGGTGCATCTAAGAGAATCTAAACCCAACTTCGAGTTTTATCAATTAACCTGCAAGCCAATCTGAACCACAAATTTAATAAACAATTCATAAAATTGGGAAATTGATTTACACCTGAACCCACTCATTAGGGCGGGTTTTGGGTTTGGTTCAGGTTTTAAATGTTGGGTTCGGGTTTGGGTGTATGATCTTCATTGGGCACAAGTATTGTAACATTGTTTGCAGAAACATCAAAATATGATTGTATTATTTAATATTTAATCAAACACATGTTTAACTTCAATACATAAGTTTATAAAAATAAAAATAAAAACATCAATGCACAACTATTTATATTATCCCTAAATAAAAAAACCTACGTACATTTACTTATACAAAAACTACTACAACTCACTTAATACATACACCTCTATCTCTATCTCTATCTCTATCTTTACTATTTTAATAGTTGGGATTTGTAACCAAACAAATCCTAACTTCATAACTAAACAAACCCGTACAATACACATCCAAATTAAATTCAACACTATATACATGCATCGCATGTGTCACCCAAATCAAAACATTCAGATATAAACTATTTCTTTTTTTATTCGATATATATTCATTTAATTTAATGACTATACTTTTAGTAGATATGCATCGCACATACGTTATACTAGTTATTCTAATGGGAGAGTTTGTCACCAAACAAACACGTGCAATGCACATGCATAACTAATATAAATGGGGTATTAGGTTCAATGCCAGACAACATCAGTATATATATATCTATATAATAAAACACAAAGAAAGCTATCAAGTGGCTCTCCTTCAATCCCCCCCCAAAATTAAAGGCCCAGATCTAATCTCACAAAACACATTTCCACCCCCCCCCCCCCTATTATTGTCTCAGTTATCTAAATGAATAGAACATCTAAACACAAATTAAAAACCTCGCAAGTGTACGAATCGTTTTACAGAAGTGTAGTGAAAAGTAAGGGTCGATCCCATAGAGATTGTAGTAAATAACTTACTAATCAATAAAACAGAAATGCTTGTTTAAAGAAGATGAGATTAAAATCTAGATCAAGTAGTCCTCAATTTGAATCGCAAAAATATCTATTAAATTAGTTGGGCTTGATTTCCACCTATAGTCAAGAATGCTAGATCAACTTCTACACTACTCTGATCACTCATGTTTGTTCATTTAAGGGCATGATATCTACTCCTTAAATTTGAGATTTTCCTAGGCCAAGAATAAGACATGGTATCTACTCTAATTCGTTTCTCTCCTTAAGTATTTAGCATGATATCTACTAAGTTGCACTTGAAGAAAGCATAGGAACGATGGAAATTAACAAACACTCAAAGCTCTAGAAGTTGGTATCAAATCTAGATCATCCAAGTTGATTAAACCAAAGAACCTAATCGATTCTTGTGTTACTAGTTATGAGCATAAGACATTGATTATCTCTATTACTCATATAACTGATTCAATTTTATAATAAGCAAACTTGATAACTTAAGGTTCTTCAGTTCAGTCAACTGGCGTCAGAAGTCAGTCGACTGAACTGCGAACTTTCTAACAAATGTTTGATTCATATTATAAATTTGATAAAAAACAACCAGGTTTAATCAATAAGTGATAAAAGTAGTGCTTTAGAAGTTTTGTAAAACATTACATGACTAAGGTTTCAATCAGCCCAACAGTGAATTTAGTTGCACATAATCCAACTTTTATTGACTAACAATTTTGAATACATGACTCTAATGAATTAAACAAGAATAAAAATTAAAGAGAGAAGAAGAACACTGATTTGTATGATGATCAGCATGAACCCAATCAACCTGAAGTCGACTTGATCTCCTCTGAAGTCGACTTATTCTCCTCGTCCTCAATATCGAGTTTCAGTACTTGATCCTTGGTCTTTAATCCTATGATCGATGATTGATGATCTTTTATACTGCGTATTCCCCCCCTTCTTATAGTTTCTCTTGCCCCTATCTGCAGATCTCAAGCTCCAGATTTCGATCTCCACAAATATCGGATATGGATTGGATCAAGTCCTCTTCATTAACTACCAGACCAGATCTTTAGCTTGATTTTTGGGAAGTTGTTATTTGCAGCTATACAATATTTGTTTCCTGGATTTTTGACAATTCAATCTGATTTGTTTTGCAGATATGGATAAGGGTAAATCTCAACTGTGCTTATCTCTAACTCCCATTGAATGCCAGCTCAGTCGACTGTTGTTAGAAATCAGTCGACTGTTCCGCGAACTTTGGAAACTCACACCCAGTCAGTTCAGTCGACTGTAGTTAAGGAACCAGTCGACTGTACTCCGAAGCTTCTTCATTCTAGTGTTTCATCCTCACAGTGATGGATTAGTCTTGAGTACATCTTGAATCCGCTTCATTTAGTTGCTTTTAGGTTGTTTCCTATGGAAAAGAGAAAAGCAGAGTAAATTACCAAAGATAGAGAATTTAACTGTCTAATTGTATTCAGATTATGGCTCCAAAATGTGGACATTAACAGATTTATCACCCCCCAGTAAAAATAAAAATAAAATTCTCCCAAAACTCAAATTCAAATCCCCCTCAAAACAACTCCTTTATTTATTTAATTCTCTCTCTCTATATGTGTGTGTGTGTGTGTGTGTGTGTGTGTGTGGATTTGCTCAATTGAAAACGGATCCCTTTTCAACGGGTTGGAAAACACCCATCTCAGCTGTCCGATCTTGCTTGATCATGATCAGCGGCTGTGATCGAAACCCACTAAGTCTCCCACTAACACTTCCAAAAAGCAGAGGGGTAATTTTGTATGTTCACGCCAAAAAAACGTTTGAGACTTAGCATTTTTTTGGCGTGGAGTTTTTTTTGTCGAAAAAATCACTTAGGTCATTGTTTCCAACAACGGCCTAGGTTGTTTTTTAAAAAACAAAACATACCTTGGTCGTTGTTGGAAACAATGGCCTAGGTATGTACAAGTATTTTTCCAAACACTTGTACATACCCAGATCTCCCTCCCTCTGTCTTCATCACAAACTCCCTCTCTCTTTCTCTTGAGCTCCCGAAACCCATCCCCAAACCCTAGTTCCCTCTCCCAACTCCTTGGCCTCAATTTATTTGCCTTCTCGATCTTCCCCTCTTGTGGAAACATCTCTATCTCTCTCTCTCCCTCTCCCGAACACCTCAAACCCTAACGTAGGCCCCAAACTCCCAAATCATCTGAACCCTAGCACAAATCCCCCAATTTCCTAGCCTGTACAAGTTGTTCGTTTACAGCAGCGGCTTCTCACTTCTTTGCAAACTCTATTTCTTTCTTTGGACCAGGTATTTACTTAATCTCAATTTACTATAATGAACTATGTTAATTTCTTGAATTATTTTTCAATTTTGGAGTTGGATTTTTTTGTATTATGCGTAGTAGTCTATAAATTAGAGAGTATACAATTAGCTCTGATCATGTATGTTGTATATATTTTGTTGACATTTTTGTAGATGTAGTGTTAGTTGTAGTAGTGGAATATAGGAGAAGGGAATAAACGAGATCCAAAAATTCAATTTGTACGAGTAGGTCGGACTGGCCGCGTACAAGGTAACAAAACTTGTAGAGGAGATTTTCATCTCACGGTTTGTGAGATACGTCTGTTTATCAGTTTTATTCAATACAACGGATATAAAGTGATATACGGCCGTATCTTTCAAACTGAGAGTCAGAACTCACCTCTGCAAGTTCTGTTGGCTTGTGTTTGGTGTGCCAGACTTGACGGCCAAATTTAGGGATTTTTCCATCTCGTTTTTCTTATTTTGACGCGTATATGAAAAAAATTTAATCCACCTCAAAATTTTTTTAGTACGTTATGAATAGAAAAATGCTTAAACGAAGTCCAAATAATACGAAACTGTACGAGTAGGTTGGTCTCGCCACTCACAAGTCATACCAACTTGTACATGCGAGTTCTGATCCACGATTTGTGAGATACGTCAATGTATCGCTTTCCGCTCATTTTTCAAGAGTGAAAACGATACACTGCCGTATCTTTCAAACCGTGGGTCGGAACTCGCATGTACAAGTTGCGTTGGCTTGTGTGCGGGGAGCCCGACCCAACAGCCAAATTTTGGAATTTTTGCATCTCGTTTGTATTGTTTCGACGCGTATATGAAAAAACTTTAATCTAGCTCAGAACTTTTTAGTGCGTTGTCAATAGAAAAAATGCTTAAATGAAGTTAAAAAAAATGAAACTGTGTGAATAGTTTGGGCTAACCAATCACATCCGAATGCAACTTGTATTTGCGAGTTCTGACCCACGGGTTTGCGAGATACGTCACTGTATCGCTTGCCGCTCTTTTTTAAAGAGTGAAAGTTATACACGGCTGTATATTTCAAATCGTGTGTCAGAACTTACTTCTACAAGTTGCGTTGGCTTGTATTTGGTGTGCCAGAGGTGACGGCCAAATTTTGAAAATTTTGCATATCGTTTATGTTGTTTTGACGCGTATAGGCGAAGTTTTGAAATTTTTGCATTTCGTTGGTTTGTGTTTACTATTTTTCGGCGAATATTTAGTTTTATATATGCGAACTTTGTTAAAAAGAAATGGCTAGAATGAGGGAAACCGGAAGGACATCTCGGGATGCTCGGGGAGAACATTCCATAGAGAATATGAGAACTATTAATTTGTATTGTGCCTGATTTTGTATTTAGTGATATTGTTATTATACTAATAATAATTGTGTTTTTTGGGTTCATGTAGGTTGGTGCATCCTCTTCGATGGCACCACGTCGTGGTCCAGGACCAATATTTCCCCGTGAACTGAGCTTGCAAGACCGCCACAGATCCGCGACAGTGTGGGGTGGGACGATGCGAAGGTGTAATTTCCGCACCCACGAGACCATGAAGGTGCACCCACGTATTGTCGAGTACCTAGTAGCGGCCGGTTTCTACGGAATCAGCATGATGGGTCAGGTTAAACTCGACCGAGCACTTCTCTCAGCACTCGTGGAGCGATGGAGGCCAGAGTCTCACACTTTCCATCTACCGGTCGGTGAGATGACGGTGTCGCTACAGGATATAGCGATGATCTCCGAACTTCTAATAGATGGGTTGGCCGTGACGGGTAATATAAACTTTGATAAAATAGAGCTGTGTAATGAACTGCTCGGTAAAGAGTTTGATGAGGCGGCCGCGGAAAATAAGAAATTTTTTGTCGGACAATCAATCCGACTATCTTGGTTGAAAGGACGTTAACCAATGCATCGCCCGACCACTATATACAGTCCTACACTACAGGTTACATTCTAACTATGCTCGGAGGAGTTCTTTTGCCTAACTCATCCGGGGATACGGTGCACCTCATGTATCTACGATTGCTCGCCGACCTAGGCTTAGCTGGTCGGTAGAGCTGGGGAATTATGCATTGGCAACGCTATACAGGTCATTGTGTTCTGTAGCGCTAGATGGGACGGAGATGACTGGTCCGATGGTATTGTTACAGATTTGGTCATGGGAGCGACTGCACTTGGGTCGTCCCCGCATTAGGAGACCGGCGGAGGGTTGGATGGCCGAACCAGAAAATCCTCATATGTTAGCACCCTTAGGAGTATAATGGGCTGGTAGTCGAAGTTACAAAGACAACCCAAAAGGTGTACTGACGTACTACAGAGACGAGCTCGACCAACTACGAGAAGAGTTCGGATTTGGGTGTCATATACACCCGAGCGGGTGGGAAGACTACCATCGATGTGCACGACCGGGTCGCAGTTGTGGATGACGATGGCTCCACTCATCAACTTTGGTATAGTGGAGCATCCGCGGCCGGAGAGAGTCCTTCGTCAGTTCGGTATTGATGAGGACATCTTTCCAGTTTAGGATTTTTATTTTATTACCATTTTTTATTTCTGGCAATTATAGCCATATGTAATCTTTTTGTAATTTTTTAGATTTTGAGAATATTTTGGAGATGTGTTTCAAGATGTAATTGAGCCTATTTAAAGGCCTTGAGATTAATGAGAAAAGCATGCCATTATTGATCAAAAAAAAATCTGTGTTGAGTTTTGCTCTTCATTTTCTCTCCTTTGTGTGATACAATTGAGATCAAATTAGGGTTTGTGATAAATCCTAATCTAGTTTTAGAGTTAGTGATTAATTCTAAAATTTATCCCCAATTAAAAATCCCCAATACAATTTCCCCTAATTCCCAAATATCCAAGCCCTAACACATACAGCCGCACCTTCACCTTTATCTCTTCTCCTTCCCTCTTCGTCTCCCGTACCCAATCCAAATCCACAGAACCCAACGCCCCTACCTTCGCCATCGCCCTCAACCCGCACCCACACCCTCATCGACCGAACTACAACCCCTTCCCTCTTCGGATCTCCAACAACCCCGACCCCAAAGCCGAAGCCATCGTCCCCGATCGACTTCTCTGTCGCTCCCTCACCACTTCCCTTCAACCCTCTCATCTTCGACCCCGATCAAGATCCCCCATCATCACCGACCTCATCCCCTTCCCCTCACTGTCGTTTCTCCCTATCCCGACCTCAACAAACCCCTACTCTCCCTACCACCGCCGTCGCCTTCGTCCCGTCACCCCCTCACCGCAACCCACTCCATCACCCCCAAACTCCATCGACCATCACCACCACTACAGCCATCTCGTCTGCTGCATCTCTCCCACACCTTCGCCCCGAATCTCTGACCCCAGTTCCGGCGCCACGCCATCCCGACGCCACCGCCCCGCTCGCCGCCTCCCCTCATCGCCGGAATCAGATCTGCCAACTGCGTTGGCTTGGTTGTTGCCCTGATCTGCCAACTGCGTTGGCTTAGTTGCTGACTTTGCTCTCTGGTTGCTGTGATCTTGGTTGCTGTCCGCTCCTACATCTACGCTGGGTTTCTTCACATTCGGTATAATCTTTCCATTATCAAGTATTTGTGTTTTACTGCCATATTATCTAGCGTATTATCTGATTTGCCTGTCGACCACAAAATACTGAGATTGAGTGATCCACATGCTAGATTAGAGTACGAATCGGTATTGCACTTTTTACTTGCTAAAACACGTAGGGATTTACTTATTGATTATAAAAGTTGAATTATTAATTGGGACTGTTACATTTGATTCAATTCTTGAAAACCCATCAACCTGTTAACTGTTAAAATATCCAATCTAAATCCGCACTTTTATGTTGGTAAAATTAACCCATTAAAATTCTTGGAAAATTCTCTATTTTAGGGTTGGTTTTACATCATTTTGGTATCAGAGCAAAGGTTCTTAAAACCTTAGTTCTTGCATCGTAGGCATCATTTTTGCATTCATTTAGGATTGTGTAGTTTTATTTTTTTTCTTCTTTTATTTTAGTTTATTTCAGATTTAAAAAAAAAAAAAGGACACCCTATTTCACACTTTTGGTGAATGCGTCTTCGCAGCACCATCACAGACCCTGAAGAGCCTTTTCTATCCCTTCCCAATCACCCTATTAGGAACCCTAGACTTTCCAGACCTGAAATGGACAATCCTGATATCTCCGCTACCCTAGCTGCTATCCAAGCAACTCTTGCCAATATCAATCAGAGGCTTGAGAAAGTGGAGCTAAATCAAACAATTGTCCCTGAGCTTCATGGCCATCGTCAGGTCCCTCAAGGGAACGTTCATGACGATCGACGTCAAGAACGTGACCCTGACGAACAATATAAAAAGAACGTTAAGGCTGACGTTCCCCAATTTGAAGGCCACATGGACCCCCAAGCTTACCTTGATTGGGTCCGTGCCATGGACCACTATTTTGTGTGGTTCGACATGAGCGAAGCCCTTAAAGTTAAATTTGCAACTATGAAATTAACGGGTAAAGCTCAACAACATTGGACCAATCTTGAACATGCCCGCAGAGGCCGAGGCCTGGCACCCATAACAACTTGGGAGGCCATGAAAGAGAAGCTCACTGAGAGGTATGTACCGTTATCGTTCCACACCCGATTGCTAGATTCGTGGAACCTATTGTATCAAGGAAGTAAATCCACACAAGAATATGTCGATAAATTCGATGACTTCCTTATTCGGTGCAATGCGTTAGGTAAAGAGAGTGAAGAACAAACTCTCTCTAGGTTCAGAGCTGGACTACGAGCTGACCTTAGGAACGAGCTAATCTATAGAAACGTGGACTTAATAGCGGCAGCCTACGCCCTAGTCCTCGACATGGATTCTCTTAAAGCTAGTTCTCATTCTAGGTCCAGCGATTCGAGAGATCATTCCTCTAGAATGACCTCTACTGACCCACCTAGACCTCAGCCTCCCTCTCAGCACCCCAACAAATCTTACCCCAGCAAATCTAATTCAAATTTTAATTCACATAGAGATGAACATAAGGATAAGAACACCGAAAGAGATTACAGTAAGATTGACCCTCTCACTAAGTGCTATAAATGTAAGGGATACGGTCATGTTGCTGGCAACTGTCCCAGTCCCAGTAGGATTAATATAGTAGAGGGTACCGCAGTCATCGCTGATGAGCCCGACAATGAGTTTACCTATGAACCTAATATAAGTGATGACTTTGATGAAAAAGAGGATGACCAGTCTCTCAATTGTATTCAGCCTATCCAGTCACCTCCATTGAGTATACCTGAGACACCCATTCCTTCCCAAGTCACTTGGAAATCCATAGATTTTACTCATGTATTAGAACATCACAAAGTCACAGAGTCTGCACCCACATTTGCATATAACATTCATGACTTGCATAGAAAAATTTCCAAGGAACTTAATGAGAATAATTTTAACTACAAGTTAATAGCAGATACTAGAAGGAAATTTATAACTTTTGATATTGGTGACGAAGTGATGGTTCGGATTCATCCGGAACGGTTTCCTGTTGGATCCGTTAAGAACTTAAACATACGTGCTGCAGGCCCATTTAAGATTCTACATGCAATCAATAATAGTACCTATGTCGTTGACCTTCCTGAAGGTTTTGGCATAAGTAAAATTTTCAATATTGAGGATCTAGTGCTTTATGAAGGCTCAAAATTCAACCCTAGAAATTTTCTTATAGATGAGCCTACCCTGCAGCCTAATGGTGAGATTCCCCATTACCTCCACTACCAGATACTACTTACCCATCGACAGAAGAGTTAGATAATATTTTAGATGATCAGTTAATCTCCACAAGAGATGGTGGTATGCACAAGTATTTGGTGAGGTGGAAAAACAAACCGAAGTCGGATGATACTTGCACTGATCGTAAGGGGCTCCCGCAACTGGATCCAGATCTTTTGGAGCACCATGGCAGGATCACTGGTTTTGACTCGACTGGGTCGAGCTCTCTCCCACCCGGAGAGAATGATGAGGACATCTTTCCAGTTTAGGATTTTTATTTTATTACCATTTTTTTATTTCTGGCAATTATAGCCATATGTAATCTTTTTGTAATTTTTTAGATTTTGAGAATATTTTGGAGATGTGTTTCAAGATGTAATTGAGCCTATTTAAAGGCCTTGAGATTAATGAGAAAAGCATGCCATTATTAATCAAAAAAAAAACCTGTGTTGAGTTTTGCTCTTCATTTTCTCTCCTTTGTGTGATACAATTAAGATCAAATTAGGGTTTGTGATAAATCCTAATATAGTTTTAGAGTTAGTGATTAATTCTAAAATTTATCCCCAATTAAAAATCCCCAATACAATTTCCTCTAATTCCCAAATATCCAAGCCCTAACACATACAGCCGCACCTTCACCTTTATCTCTTCTCCTTCCCTCTTCGTCTCCCGTACCCAATCCAAATCCACAGAACCCAACGCCCCTACCTTCGCCATCGCCCTCAACCCGCACCCACACCCTCATCGACCGAACCACAACCCCTTCCCTCTTCGGATCTCCAACAACCCCGACCCCAAAGCCGAAGCCATCGTCCCCGATCGACTTCTCTGTCGCTCCTTCACCACTTCCCTTCAACCCTCTCATCTTCGACCCCGATCAAGATCCCCCATCATCACCGACCTCATCCCCTTCCCCTCACTGTCGTTTCTCCCTATCCCGACCTCAACAAACCCCTACTCTCCCTACCACCGCCGTCGCCTTCGTCCCGTCACCCCCTCACCGCGACCCACTCCATCACCCCCAAACTCCGTCGACCATCACCACCACTACAGCCATCTCGTCTGCTGCATCTCTCCCACACCTTCGCCCCGAATCTCTGACCCCAGTTCCGGCACCACGCCATCCCGACGCCACCGCCCCGCTCGCCGCCTCCCCTCATCGCCGGAATCAGATCTGCCAACTGCGTTGGCTTGGTTGCTGCCCTGATCTGTCAACTGCGTTGGCTTAGTTGCTGACTTTGCTCTCTGGTTGCTGTGATCTTGGTTACTGTCCGCTCCTACATCTACGCTGGGTTTCTTCACATTCGGTATAATCTTTCCATTATCAAGTATTTGTGTTTTACTGCCATATTATCTAGCGTATTATCTGATTTGCCTGTCGACCACAAAATACTGAGATTGAGTGATCCACATGCTAGATTAGAGTACGAATCGGTATTGCACTTTTTACTTGCTAAAACACGTAGGGATTTACTTATTGATTATAAAAGTTGAATTATTAATTGGGACTGTTACATTTGATTCAATTCTTGAAAACCCATCAACCTGTTAACTGTTAAAATATCCAATCTAAATCTGCACTTTCATGTTGGTAAAATTAACCCATTAAAATTCTTGGAAAATTCTCTATTTTAGGGTTGGTTTTACATCAGGTATTCAACAAGATAATCTCCCAAGCTGCGCAAACATATACGACCATGAGTTACACGCCGTGAGGGATACCGGTCGTATGCCTACTCTGATTTTCATCGTGTTCACGTTGCAGAATGGAACGAGCGACGGTTTGAACTTGTAATTACCGATGTAGAAGTGAACGATGGCAGAGTGCAAGGGAAGTACATGCAATGGTTAAGATTAATTACACGTTTGTACATCTCTCTCGATACAGAACTACCTACTGGTGTTCAACGATTAATTGAGGAGAGGGAGATTGACCCACCACTCACCTATTCTAGTTTACAACCCATGTTCCAACCGAAGGCCTCAGCTGTACGTACGGTGGTAAGTATAATCTTCAAATTTCTTTGAATGTTCGTTATATTTAAAGTTATTGAATTGTTTACTTTTCCGAATATGTATAATTGTTTTTTTTTGTGTTTTTTGTTTTAGATTGATAATACGATGGACATGGCAAAAGAATGCGCGGACGTAATCAAAAGTAATGCGGGCACGGCTGTGAAGAAGTTCGCTCAGAGGATGCTATCTTCATGCCGTACCAATTTGGATGTTTTAGGAGAGGCTGAACGTTTGGATCGAGCAATAAGGTCACCGAGAGGTCGACGTAAAAGCTTGAGGGGTAGGCCAGCTGCATTGATGGGGCAACAAGGGGAACGTGAGCTGAGAGAACAACAAGCTTCAACTTCACATCCATCTCAAGAACAAGAGCAACAAGATAAGAATGAAGAGAGGATTGTTGGAGACGTACAAGAGGAGGGAGGAGAAGAAGAAATCCCTGAATCGTCAACCCCGCTCCGGCGTCGAAATCCTACTCGGAAGAGGCGAGCACCACAATCATACGTGCCCGGTTCTTAGCTAATATCGTATACAATTTGTTTGTTGTAGTAATGTTTTTTTTTTTTTTGGTTTTATCCTTGTTCTAACTTAATATGTGGTAATTGTTGTTCGAAAGTTTAAGTGTACTTGATGTTGTTGTTGTTAATTGCTAATAGTCAATTATGTTGATGGGAAAGTGTTTGCAAATTGGGGGGAAATCAAGTGTAGGTGATGGGAAAGTGTTTGCAAATTGGGAAAAAACAAGTGTAGCAGTTGTAGCTGCTGTGTGGAGTTGTAGATTAAAAAAAAAAATTTAAGACCTAGGCCATTGTCTCCAATAACGGCATAGGTTAATTGTTGAAATTTTTATTTTCATCAATAAAATACAGAGAGCAAGACCCCTATATTTGGTATACCTTAGGCCGTTGTCACCAACAACGGCCTAGCTAGTAGGCCAAATGTTGCACAATTTGGGGTGCTCCCTGATTTGTTGGAGTTAAAAACAGCAACAAGTTAGAGAGCAAAACCCCTATATTTTATATACCTTAGGCCGTTGTCTCTAACAACGGCCTAGGTAGTAGGCCAAATGTTGCACAATTTAGGGTGCTCTCTGACTTGTTGGAGTTAAAAATAGCAACAAGTTAGAGAGCAAGATCCCTATATTTTTTATACCTTAGGCCGTTGTCTCCAACAACGGCCTAGGTAGTAGGCCAAATATTGCACAATTTGGGGTGCTCTCTGACTTGTTGGAGTTACAAACAACAACAAGTCAGAGAGCAAGACCCCTATATTTTTTATACCTTAGGCCATTGTCACCAACAACGGCCTAGGTAGTAGGCCAAATGTTGCACAATTTGGGCTGCTCTCTAACTTGTTGGATTTAAAAACAGCAACAAGTCAGAGAGCAAGACCCCTATATTTTTTATACCTTAGGCCGTTGCCTAGGTAGTAGGCCAAATGTTGCACAATTTGGGGTACTCTCTGACTTGTTGGAGTTAAAAACAGCAACAAGTCAGAGAACAAGACCCCTATATTTTTTATACCTTAGGCCGTTGTCTCCAACAACAGCCTAGGTAGTACTCCAAATGTTGCACAATTTGGGGTGCTCTATGACTTGTTGGAGTTAAAAACAGCAACAAGTCAGATAGCAAGACCCCTATATTTTATATACCTTAGGCCGTTGTCTCCAACAACGGTCTAGGTAGTAGGCCAAATGTTGCATAATTTAGGATGCTCTCTGACTTGTTGGAGTTAAAAACAGCAACAAGTCAGAGAGCAAGACCCCTATATTTTATATACCTTTGGTCGTTGTCTCCAACAACGGTCTAGGTAGTAGGCCAAATGTTTCATAATTTGGGATGCTCTCTGACTTGTTGGAGTTCAAAACAACAACAAGTCAGATAGCAAGACCCCTATATTTTTTATATCTTAGGCCGTTGTCTCCAGGTAGTAGGTCAAAAGTTGGGTTTTTGTTAACGAGGGTTAAGGGTAGGTTAAGGGTTATTGTAGGGTTAGGGTTATTGCAAGAAACACATTTGCGGTAAGAGCTTGTTTTGGGTTATCATTAATTCGGTAAATATTTGTAGTTGGGAGTTGATAGGTAATAAGTTTTCAGTAAAGAGTTTACAGATATTTAAGTTCTATCAATGCTCTGTATGACCAATATATAAAGACTTGTTTGTATTATGAATGGAGCATTAAACTCTTTTCAGTAAGTACCTCTCATAACATTCAAAATAACTGAAAAATAGAGGGAAAAAAGAATACTCACATGTAGATCCCCTTTTGCATAACAGAATACTCACATGTAGGGTTAGGGTTATGTTTTTTATGTTTTTTACAACTGTCTCTTCACTCTTTACGAACATTGTCTTCTGAACTCTACAAAATAGACATTCATATGTATGTTTTTTTGTTTATATTTTTTATTTATTTCCATTCAATGCCACCAAACTAACCAATATAAAATCATTAAGGTCAAACGAATCAAAAAAAAATTGATATTTCAATACATCAAAATCAATAAAATATGATGTGTAGGGTAGGGTTAGGGTTCATTGTAGGGTTAGGAGAGTAGGGTTATGGGTTAGGGTTAGGGTTATTGTAGGGTTAGGAGAGTAGGGTTATGGATTAGGGTTAGGGTTATTGTATGGTTAGAAGAGTAGGGCTATGCATTAGGGTTAGGGTTAGTGGTTATAATACTCTTTGTGGCCAATATATATGCAAAATATTTGACAAGTACAAAGAGCAGTATTACAAGGATCATGTGAATGAGAATGGAATGGAGTTTTATCAACTCATGGATTCCATAAGTTGGACCACATGTAGATATTAAGTCTACGTCGAGGAATGGATTGTTCATTTTGTTTAGGATAACTTTGCCTACTATTATTGGAGACTCTTCAAAGTAGGCATCACATGTAGTAGAACAAGTTCAATATGGGAAAAACCTAAAGTACATAACTTGCTTATATTCACATGTTGATCCCCACATGTGTGAGAAAAACCACATGTAGATCCCCACATGTAGATCATATATGAAAAAAACCACATGTATATCCCCACATGTACATCCCCACAAGTAGATCATATATGGAATAAACCACATGAAGATCATATATGGAAAAAACTACATGTACATCCCCACATGTATAGCCCATTCCATCTATATATATATATAAAGAGAGAGAGAGAGAAGAAGAACCAGAATAAAGAAGGAAAAAATCAGGGATTTCGGTTAAAACAAGTGAACTATTATATTCGCTACTACATTTATAATACATTTATAAGTGTTTATTTTAAGATGGATGATTCTAAATAATTTTAAGTAAGTTATTTAAAGATTCATATCTAAATACATGCCGAATTCCACTGCAAATAAATACAATCGCAATCCAAGAAAATCTTGATGCCCTTACCATTTTATAAAAAGATCCCTAGATTAAAAACATTCACATATTTTAGTTTCAAATCATTGGTATAATTTAACACAATCACTCCTCCAAATAAGTTCATTATGTTCTTCTTTTAAGAAAAAAACTCTTTGTTCTTTTACTCTCAAAATTTAAAGTATAGTCATTTTCCCTAAAACAATTAATTTGGGTATGAGAACAATTCTAATGTAACGAAGTAAACTATAGTAAAATAAAATTTAATATTAAATGACAATTAATTTATTTTTGGAAAAAAATCAAAGAATACAAAGCATATTTTTTTTTAATGAACTGGATAGAGCCCAAAAGCTCCAGCCACGCAATCAAATATATTTAATAAAAGAAAGTACAATCAGAAAACATAATAGTAAGATATTTACAAGATGTAAACATCAAAAAAACAAATGAATACAACAGGTAAGACATGAATACTGAGAATCGAAAGATCGAGCAGACCCAGGACAAAACACCGTAGCCTCGAACGACCGCAAACCACAAGTCAGGCGACACAACCAATGCAGAGCCAGACGACCATCGGCAGATACACCGAGAGCCCAGGACAATCTAAACGAAGCGAGATAGGAGGCCCCGAGCAGCCCAAACCAGACAAACGAGAAAAGATGATCCACCACAAATTGGTGCACCAAAATGAGATTAGCAAAAACATTAACAGAAGCACAAAAGAAATCGAAAAGTGGCTACACAGAGAGAGCCCCGGGCTAGCATGAGAGCCCGACCGCCGACAAAGCGAGATGTCTAGCAGTAAAGAAACGTATAAGCAGTAAAAAATACTACATCTGAGCCAATATAAGGGCAATAAGAAGGCGCATAAAAAAGGACCAACAGGATTATATTAACATGCTCAAATAAAACCCTAACTGGGGATAATGAGCATCCCAGTTAGTCACAGTACCAAGCAACAAAGGTAATAGCAGAGTCTAAGATAGATGGAGTCCAGCTGCATAACAACAGTGGTAAAACAAAAAACAAAACCGCTGTAGTAAGCTACATCGCAGCCGACAACAAAACAACCAAAACACAGCCTCGGCGGGAATTATCCAAACTAACTACCAACAGGGGTAGGATCGGCTGAAAATAAGAAACTACAGAGCCCATTAAGAGACAGCAGCATGATACAGCGATCAACACTAGGGATAGTGATGAACCACTGCATGCAACAGTAGCAAAACAAATGCGACCCCGCAAGATGGCGGTACATCGAAATAGCCAGCCAAAAACCCAAAAAAACCACGCATAGCAGCCTTAATCCTGCGAAGAGACGGAAGGGAAAATCAGAGCAGCATCTAGTAAAGTAACACATAATAGAAGGGAAAGGAAGAACTTAAATAACATGTAAAGATCGAAGACAATGAATCGTTTCGTCTAATCTAAAGCCGTGAAGATCATTTTTAGCTTCAAGCTTTAAGGTAGAGGACCAGAAATTGAAAAGAAATACAAAATCTTCAATTATGGAAATGGAAGAGGACGCGCACTTCCTAAATAATCTTTTGTTCCTTTCCAACCATAAAACCCAGATAATGATTTGAACTGAAAGGTACCAAGAGCGGTGGTACTTAATGCTAGTAGGAGGACTCGACCAACAAGAATGTAAATTTGTGGGGAGGGGGGGTACTTCCCAAGCGAGAGAGGAGATTTTCCAAAGCGGACGCGAGAATTCGCATCCCACGAACAGGTGATTGGCATCCTCAAACGAGGAGGCACAAAGGGGACAATTCTGTCCCCAAGCCAGATTTCTTTTGTTAAGAACTTCAGCCGTAAGAAGTCTGTTGTTGAAAGCTAGCCAGGAAATGATTTTAACCTTGAGCGGGGCACATGATTGTCAAATGGACTCGGCGAAAGGAGAGCGGATGCCTTTAAAATTGAGAAACTGATAAAAAGATTTGACAGAGAAGACACCTGCCGAATGCCATCGCCATGAGAAATCCTCCATAGGGTGCCAATCATAATTGTTCAATGAGGACAGAAGCGCAGTGAACTGGTAGGATAAAAGAGGGGGAAGGCTAACAGAGAAAGGGACGGTCCAGACTCGACGAGAGTTTATGAGGGTGAAGGAATTTGCTACCGAAGCGCTCGGGTTGGCTGCCAATCGGTAGGGGGCAGGATAGGAAGAAGCCAATTTTGCATTGCCGATCCACAGGTCATGCCAGAATAGAGTCTTGGATCCGTCAAAACAGACATGGAAAATGCCACATTGGAAAGCGGCGGCAGCTTTCCAAATACCTTTCCAGAATGGGGAGGCGAAGCGATGGACATGGTTGGGAAAGACCCACCAATAGCCATCAGGATAGCCGTTAGCCTTGATACATTGAATCCAAGGTAAGTGATCAAATTTGAGAAATTTCCAGAGCCATTTACCCAAGAAAGCAATGTTATGGTTGCGAAGATTGAGGACTCCCAGACCCCCTGCCTCCTTGGAAGAGCATACTAAGGCACCTAATCAGATCTATGCAGTTTTCCCCATCTTAAGGGCACTCCCAAATACGTAATGGGAAAGGACGCGATTGGACAGTTGAAGAAATTAGAGATTTCCAACTGGCGGTTAGGCGAACCTCCCAGCCAAAGAACAGACGATTTTTGGAAATTGATAGTAAGGCCCGAAGCCATTTCGAACAAATAAAGGAGTAGTTTGAGATTAGGGAGAGAGTGATAATTTGGTTTCGCAAAGATGATAGTATCATCCGCGTACTGCAAATTAAGAACACCAGGAAAGAACCGTGATTCACCCAAGCCATCTATGACCTGGGCTTCCCACGCATTGCGCAGAAGTCTGCAAAAAACATCTGAAACAAGAGCGAATAGGAGAGATGATAGAGGATCACCCTGGCGAAGGCCCTATTTAATTTTAAATTTGCGACCTTCAGAGCCATTGATGATAATGGAGGAGGTGCCAGAGAGAAGGCTGGACTTAATCTAGGCAATCCATTTGGGTCCAAAGCCCCTATGGGACAGAATGTCCAGAAGGAAATTCCAGTTAACGTTGTCGTAAGCCTTTTGAAAGTCTAATTTGAGGAGAATGCCTTCAGAGTTCGATCTGTGGCAATGATAAATAATTTCTTGAGCCGAAGCAATACTATCGAGGATAAAACGATTCTTGATGAACCCTGATTGGGCCAGATCAACGAGGGAAGGCATAACCTCACTGAGCCTCGCAGAGAGAACTTTCATGATAATTTTAAAGGAGGTATTAATAAGACTGATAGGCCTAAAACTGGTAACAGTATTCGCGCCCAATATTTTAGGAATGAGGACAATATGCGCATAATTGATACGGTCAAAAGAGAAGTCGCCTTGATGCAGTTTCGAAAACATTCGAGAAAGATCATCTTTAAGGTTGTGCCAAAACTTTTGGAAAAAGAAGGCAGGGAAGCCATCAGGCCCCGGCGCCGAGTCGCTTTTTAAGGCAAACACCGCAGCTTTAATCTCCTCCAAGGAGAACGGAGCCTTGAGGGAGGAGAGGTTAATAGAGGGGGGACCATAAAGATGATGCCAATCTAGAGTAATCGCTCGCTGTTTTTTAGCACCGATAAGATTTTTATAGAAGGCCAGGAAAGACCGATGGATTTCCGCATCGGAGCAAAGATAGACACCATTGTCGGAGATCGTAGAGATATGATTACAACGCGATCTGTGCGACGCAAAGGAGTGAAAAAAGGCTGTGTTGCCGTCACCTTCCTTTAACCATTGCACTCTGGCTCTTTGAGCCCATTTGATGTGGTCCTGGCGCAGGATGTCGGCATAATCTTGTTTACATGAAAGCCTTTCAGCACAAGCTGAGTCGGAGAAAGGACCCAGCTCTTCCTGCTGATCAAACGCTTCAATAGAGGCGAGAAGAAAATTTTTGAGGAGTAGGTGTTATACCGTCTGTTGTATCTCCAGATCTTACAACCGAATTTGATGGCATGAAGTTTAAGAAGAATGCTAGTAAAACCCGATGGTCCGGAGATCGCAGATAAGCATTCGTCAATCAGATTGACGAATAGTAGATCTTGCAACCAGAATTTTTCAAATCGGAATTTGCGCTGGTGGTAGAAGGGGTAATTCGAGTAGAGCGCAATGGGAACGTGGTCAGATGATGGATTAGGAAGGGCCTTGGAGAATGTAATTTGGAAACGATTGATCCAGGACGGAGAGACAAGGAAACGGTCCAGTTTGGCCAAAGAAGGAGACTGGCGCTGGTTGGACCAAGTGAACGATCTACCATTGAGGGGAATGTCCGTCAACTGCATGTCTCGGATGCAATCGTTGAAACAGAATGATTGGAGGTCAACAGGGGCTGAGGATGATCTTTCGGATGAGAATCTGATGACGTTGAAGTCTCCACAGAAGAAACAGATACCATTAGGAAAGGACTGGAGAGACTGGAATTCCTCCCAGAACAAGGGGCGCCCTTCAGGTGAAGAAGGTCTATATACCGAGATAACTGTAATGGAACAATTAAGGGAAGACCATTGAAGCTGGGTGATTAGAAAGTAGGTGAGCCGATGATAAGAAATGAGGGAAAAGACCGACTCTTTGAAGCCCAAGAGGATGCCCCCTCGAGATCCTCTAGCGTCTAGTGAGATCCATTTAGAGATAATGGATCCGCCAATAACCCGATAGACGGCAGGGGAAGGGGAATCAATCTTAGACTCTTAGATCGAGATCAGGTCACAGTTAGAAGAGTTAATTAATTGAAAAATCGCTCTTTGTTTGACAGGGCAATTGAGGCCCCGAATATTCCAGGAAATACTAATCATTAACACAACGATGCTCACGAACTCTGTTACATTCATGTTAGATATTATAGTCCCATATTGGTGGTAGAGTTGTTTAGATAGTTGTTCACCTCCTATATATAGGTGGTATTGTACTTGGTTAAACTCAATTCAATATTCAGTATTGTCTTCATTTCTCTCTGACTTATCTTAACATGGTATCAGAGCCAATTATCAAAAAATTTTCCTCCACAAAAATTCTCAAATCCCAATAGCCAAATTATACAAATTTCTTTCCCAAAAAAAAAAAAAAAAAAAAAAAAAAAAAAAAAAAATCATCCAATCCATCGCCGCCAATCTTCATCTTCTCCGGCAAACCCTTCGTCATCAAATCCTTCAACTTCGTCATTCGTCCTTCAACCTCTCCAGCGCCGTCGTCCGCCACTCTTCATCTTCTCCAGCGCAGTCGTCCTTCAACTTCGTCATCCGATTTCGTCAGATCCAGCGCCGTCATCAACAACCCTCAGATCGGCAACAACCCTCATCTTCTCCAAGATCGGCAACAACCCTCAGATCCAGCGCCGTCGTCTTCTTCGTCAGATCCAAGATCTACAACTTCGTCAGATCCAACTTCGTCAGATTCCCAACTTCAATTCCGAACAGTTGAGAATTCCGAACAACTTCAACTTCAACTCCAGCAACTCCTTTGTTGGTTTCTTCAAATCAAAAAAGTGCACCTGATGGTTTCTTCAAATCAGATCGGCAAAATCCCCACAGTTGATAAATGCTTTAGTATTGTTTTTAGTATTGTTCTGTTATAGATTTCTTAAAGTGCACCTGATGGTTTGAGGGCCTTTATTTTATTAAAAAAAAAAAAAAAAAACTTGCAGGTACTTGAATCTCTCATGGAGCCTCAATTTCGTCAGTACCTTCCAGTCTCCACTGATTTCCTTCTTTCCTCTGCTAAGGATTGGACTGATTGGTCTGCTTCTGTTGAGGCTACTCTTCTCGGCCATTCTTTATGGGGTCACATTGATGGTTCCACGGTTCGCCCCAAAGATCCCGATACTTCCGTTTCCGCTGCCGACAAGCAATTGATTCATACATCTCAAACCACTTGGGATGATCATGATCGACGAGTTATTTCCTTCCTCATATTCTCTGTTGACCGTAGTCTTCGTGCTGATCTTCTTCGAGTTCGTCCTGCCATGGCTCTTTGGAAACACTTGGTTACTCAGTATGTTCAGAATAGTGGGGCTCGTGAGTATCAGCTTCTTGTTCAGTCCGTTCTTGATCGGCAGGGTGAACGCAGTATTCAGGAACATTACACAGCCATGCGCAATATCTGGCGCGAATTACAGCAACTAGAGAATAGTGAGGTGCATGTCACTCGTGAACGTCGTCAGTTTATGTTCTTCATGATGGGTCTTCGACCAGAATATCAATCTTTATGCAGTCAATTGATTCACCGGGATCCAGTTCCTCGTCTTGAAGCTGCTATTGCTAAGCTTGTTGCTGAAGAAACCCGGTTACGTGCTCTACCAACTCCTCCTTCTCACTCATCCTCTACCAATGAAAGTGTTCTTGCCGTTGCTCATCGTTCATCCTTCTCACGCAAGCCTCGCCCCAGCTCTACACCTACTCCTCCTGTTCATCGCAGTGTTCCTGATCGTCATTCCCATTGCACCCACTGTCAGCGGGATGGTCATACTCATAGTAACTGCTTTATTCTTCATCCTCAGCTCCTAGCTCAGGCACAGCAGCGCAGACAGCAACAGGGTTTACCTCCTCTCCGCACACCTGGTGCGATGGTAGTCACTCCAGCCATGCCTTCTCTTGCTCCCTATGATATTCCACAACATCGTCTAGCTCAGCTGGATCTTCAGAACTCGGATCAGTCTATCGGTGCTGGTTCATCTGCACCTATTTTCTCTGTCACTCCTGGTATGTCTTCTTCCTGGCTTTTAGATTCTGGTGCTTCACATCATCTCACTAGCAATTGTACACTACTCACCACTCGCACTCCACTTACCTCTCATTCACCGTCTCTTTACACTGCCGATGGTTCACTACTTCTCACTACACACTCTGGATCTATTAACACTCCAACTCTCACTTTACCTTTCGTCCTTTATGCCCCTCGTTTATCTACGAATCTCATTTCCATTAGTGCTTTATGTGATAGTGGCCTTACCGTTACCTTTACTTCTTTGGACTGTACCATACAGGATCCACGGACTGGTCATATGATTGGACGCGCTAGCAGACATGGACGTCTATATCATCTAGATTTTCTTCATGCAAATGATTCCACTTCTAGTTTTGCTGGTGTTGTCAGTTCTGATGCCGATTTGTGGCACAGACGCTTAGGTCACATTAGTGCATCTCGTTTGAAAGATTTGGTTCGTAGTGGTGCTCTTGGTCGTTTTAATTTTTCTTCATTATCTGTTTGTCAGGGTTGTAAGTTGGCAAAACACTTAGCCCTCCCTTTTAATAATAAAAGCACTTCTCATTCTACTCATGCTTTCCAACTTATTCACTCTGACATATGGGGTTCATCTCCCACATTCTCAAAAAGGTTATCTCTATTATGTAAGTTTCATTGATGATTTCACTAGACACACATGGGTATTTCTTATGCGCCAACGTTCTGAGATACCTGACATTTACCGATTCTTTACAACCATGGTTCACACCCAGTTTGGGGTTCATATCAAAACTTTTCGCTCAGATGGTGCTCGTGAGTACACCTCTGCAACTATGCGATCGATTCTTCAGTCCCATGGCACTCTTTTTCAGCAATCATGCCCCCACACCCATGAGCAAAATGGTGTAGCTGAACGCAAGCATCGTCACATCCTTGAGACGGCTCGCGCTCTTCTACTCTCCTCTTCTGTTCCTCGATCTTTCTGGGCTGAAGCTGTCATGACTTCCGTCAGCCTCATTAACATTACTCCTTCGTCTGCCCTCTCTGGCATCACTCCTTATGAGGCACTCTATCACTCACCCCCTGACTACAACATGCTTCGTATTTTTGGTTGCACATGTTATGTCCTTCTCCCTCCCACTGAGCGCACGAAACTCACTGCTCGCGCCGCTAAGTGTGTTCATTTAGGTCTTAGTCCTGAACATAAAGGCTATCGTTGTTATGATCCTGCGGCAGGTCGTATTCGTATTTCTCGACATGTCTCTTTTGTCAAAGACTCTCCCTACTACTTAACATCTCCCCAGGACACTAGTTTTCTCGATCCTTCACCTATTGGGCCTGCTTCCACTCCACCTATTCCTTTTAATCCCACTCCCTTGGCTCCTTTCACTCCTACTATAGACAATCTCCCCATTATTCCTACAGAGACACCCCCTGTTTCTCCACCACCTGCATCCCCACAGTTACCTACACCTACACCACCTGCCTCACCTCCACATACTGCCCCTCCACCACCAGTGCGTCAGTCTGCACGTTCTACTGCGGGCATACCACCACTCCGCTACACACCTGATGCCACTGGTCCCTCTGACCAATTTGGTTTTGCCACACTAGCTTCTTACTCATCCCAGTTTCATGCATATCTCACTGCTATACACTCTACACGTGAGCCCAGAACCTATAAGGAAGCTGTTCAGTACCCCGAGTGGCGGGAAGCTATTGCAGAGGAGTTCAGTGCCTTTGATCAGACTGGTACTTGGGATGTTGTTCCACTGCCTATGGGTGTTCAGCCTGTTAGCTGCAAGTGGATCTTTAAGGTCAAATATCGACCTGATGGCTCCATTGAGCGGCACAAGGCTCGTCTAGTTGCCCGGGGATTTACTCAGGAGCATGGTATTGATTATGATGAGACTTTTGCCCCAGTGGCTCAGATGACTACAGTTCGCACTCTTCTTGCTGTTGCCGCTGTTCGTCAGTGGCCACTATACCAGTTGGACGTGAAGAATGCTTTTCTTCATGGCACCTTATCTGAAGTAGTTTATATGCATCCTCCTCCTGGCCTTACTACTCCTCCTTGTCATGTTTGTAGACTTCGTCGTGCAATATATGGTCTGAAACAGGGCCCTCGAGCCTGGTTTGAGTGCTTTCGGCTTGTCATCACCAAGGCTGGATTCCGTCAGAGTTCACAGGACCATTCTATGTTTATACGGTCATCACCGCAGGGGAGGGTACTTCTACTACTATATGTTGATGATATGATCATCACTGGGGATGACTCCGCCGGCATTGCATCCACCCAGAAATACCTCCACCAGCAGTTTCATATGAAAGACCTTGGTAAGCTACGTTACTTTCTGGATTTAGAGATTGCTCATGGATCTCAGGGGATACTCATTTCTCAGCAGAAATACACATCAGATATTATTTCCGCAGCATGCCTTTCTGACAGTCGATCAGCTGATACACCCTTGGAGCTTCATGTGAAGCTTCGTCCCACAGATGGTGAGCTCCTTCCTGATCCCACTAGATACAGGCAGATTGTTGGACAGCTTGTCTATTTATGCATGACCAGACCCGATATTGCTCATGCAGTTAGTATTGTCAGTCAGTTTGTTTCCGCTCCTACATCAGTTCACTACGGTGCTCTTCTTCGGATCCTCAGATATCTTCGGGGCACTATCACTCGCTCATTATTTATGCCGTCTACATCCAAACTAGAGCTCAGTGCATATTCTGATTTAGATTGGGCAGGGGATCCGACTACCAGAAGGTCTACCACAGGCTTCTGTTTATTCTTTGGCGATTCGCTGATCTCATGGCGGAGCAAGAAACAGGCAGTTGTTGCATGTTCTTCCACCGAGGCCGAGTACAGAGCAATGGCAGCTACTACTAGAGAGATTGTTCATGTTCGTTGGCTGTTATCAGATATGGGTGTTACCCTTACAGGAGCCACTCCACTTTATTGTGATAACCGGAGTGCATTGCATATTGCAAGCAACCCGGTCTTCCATGAGCGAACGAAGCATATTGAGATTGATTGCCATTATGTTCGTGAGCGTTTTGAGGCAGGAACCATCTCTCTCCATTCTGTTACCTCTTCCCAGCAGACTGTAGACTTCTTCACCAAATCCCATACAGTTCAGAGATTCTGACACTTAGTAGGCAAACTCACATTGTTTGACCCATCGTGAGTTTGAGAGGAGGTGTTAGATATTATAGTCCCATATTGGTGGTAGAGTTGTTTAGATAGTTGTTCACCTCCTATATATAGGTGGTATTGTACTTGGTTAAACTCAATTCAATATTCAGTATTGTCTTCATTTCTCTCTGACTTATCTTAACAGTTCAAGTTGCCTAATCGAAGGAACGAAAGAAAGGTAGTCCGACTCGGCTCTAAAGCCCAGGCGGTGAGCTTGTTGGGTCAATTGATAATCAGACCAAAGATCGAATTGGGAATGAAAGATGGATCCTAGGCACTCAACATCCTGTTGAGGCAGGGTGCTAAAGGATGAGGCATTCGGAGCAGTACGACACGCTATGGAATTGGGAGGGGTCCGAGACGGAGAGAATAGCGCTGCCTTTTTAGCGAGGATCCGAGCACTCGATTGGATAATACGAGTCGGGGGATCACATTCCAGAAAGGCATTACAGACAGCTCCTCCAGCCACCTTAACCGAACTCCCAAAGGAAATGATCCTGGTAGGGTCAGCAGAAGGAGGAGCGAAAAGATCCAGATGAGAAGAGGGGGAAGAAGAAAGGTCGGACACAGTGTGCGGAGGAGGAAAAGCAGCCCTCCTCCGCCCCCCTGTGGAGACGGAGGGGCGGGAAACACCGCCGATCTGAAGATAATTCCACATAAACTCCTTCGCACAGAAGGGAAAAGTAAAAAAAAAGATAGAAGAAAAGACCGTAGGGATCGGAATGATAGCCCAAAAAAACAGCATTTAAGCACCAAACCCCCACCGGAAACAGAACAAACACCAAGAAAGTAATTGAAAGAAAAACAATAAACGGATACCTGCTGCGGCGACGGCTCCTTCTTAAGCGCCAAATCCTCTTCATCTAACAGATCGTCCTGCTCAATCCAGCAATCGCCTTTAGAGGAAGACGCCGGTTTGACCTTGATCGGCGGGAGGGAAGGGGCCGAAGCGAGAATGCCAGTAAATTGCGATTGTTTGATGAACTTGTCCCAATCAGACGCATAGTGGGGGTTGGGATCCCAAGCAGGCCATTGAGAAGAAGGAGGCGGAGGCTTGGGCGTGGCAGAGGAAGCCGCGGGGCGAAGGGAAGGAGAGGTCTTCTCAGGGAGAGAAGGCTTGATGGGAGAAGCTTGTGACTTGGTAGACGAAGAAAACCCTGGCTTCGCCAACGCGAAAGAGGGGTAGACCCACACTAGATTAGGTGGTTTGGCAGGGGAGACCTTGGATGCGGAGGGAGAAGCGTAATGCTTGGTTGAAGGGTTGAATTTCTTTCTCGAGGGGGGCTTTTGGGAACCTTTCCAATTGGGTCTAGAGGAAGAGGATGATCCAGGGTGGAAGGAGGTGTTGGAGGAAACCGGCCTCGGAGGGGGCTTCGGAAGAACAATGGAGGAAGGGGGAGGAGGACCCTTATAACTCATACATATACATCCAATTTAGTAAAGGTATTTAAGCTCTGGATCTTTTTGTAAAATGGGAAGGGTAGAAAGATTTCCTGAAATGCAATTGGTTTTAGGCTGAGTAAATTTCGACATGTATCTAGAATTGATTTTATTAACAATTTAGATTAAAATATTGGTAACCATCCTCTTATATTTGCACCATCCATCTTGCAATGGACGGTTACCAATAAAGTAAAGAACAGTTCACTAGTTTTTGTGCATCTAAGAGAATCTGAATCCAACTTCGAGTTTTATCAATCAACATGCAAGCCAATCTGAACCATAAATGTAATATACAATCCATAAAATTAGGAAATTGATTCACACCTGAACCCGTTCATAGGGCGGGTTTTGGGTTTGGTTCAAGTTTTAAATGTCGGGTTCGGATTTGGGTTCCAGTTTGGGTGTATGAACTTCATTGGGCACAAGTATTATAAAATTGTTTGCAGAAACATCAAAATATGACAATATTATTTAATATTTAACCAAACACATGTTTAACTTCAATACATAAGTTTATCAAAAAAATAAACATAAACGCACAACTATTTACATTATCCCAAAATATAAAACCTACATACATTTATTATACAAAAACTACTACAACTCACTTTATACATACATCTCTATCTCTAATATTATAATGGGAGAAGGCCTTAGTGTCATTTGTAAATCTACCAACGCGTGCATTACACGTGCATAACTATAAATGAGGTTTCAGGTTCGAGTCTTCACTACTCAAATTTTTTACTTTGACTTTTTTAAAATATATTAAATGTGCATCACACGTGTAAATTATTATCTATCTAATATATAATAACTATTATAATGGAAGTATTGGAGTTGTAAATCTACCTACTTAAGTGCAATGTACGTGCAACTCCAACTCTCCCATTATAGTCTTCACATTTACCTTTAAAAATATATAATTCTATTTATTAAGACATGCATCGCACGTGTAAATCAGAGTTTTTATTTTAATTTAAAAAAAAAAAATACGTGCATCGCACGTGTATATTACTAGTTATTATAATGGAAGAGTTTGTCACCAAACAAACATGTGCATAACTAATATAAAGAAGATATTAGGTTCAATGCGAGACAACTTCGGTGTGTATATCTCTAATATTATAATAGGAAAAGGTCTTAGTGTCATTTGTCATTTTTTTCATTCTACCAACATGTGCAACGCACATACATAATTAATATAAAAGAGATTTCCAGTTCGAATCCTCCCTACGTCAGAATTTTTATTTTTATTTTTGGAAATTATTAAAACGTGCATTGCACGTGTAAATTACTAGTATATATATATGTGTGTGTGTGTGTGTGTGTCGCACGTGTAAATTACTAGTGATATATAATTAGTAATGGTTGTGATAAAAAAAAAAGTAAGCCAAGATATATTGTATATTGTATAGAATTTTATATATTCATACCTTACATTATTAGAAAAAAAGAACCTTATATGTAGAAATTAGAATACACTTGTGCAATTTAAAACCTACATATAAAACCTACATAACATCAATGCACAACTATTTATATTTTCCAAAAATATAAAACCTACATACATTTACTTATACAAAAACTACTACAACTCACTTTATATATACGTCACTATCTCTATCTCTATCTAGAGAATAGGGTCTGTAACCAAACAAACTAACTTTGTAACTAAACAAACCCATGCAATACACATCCAAACTAAATTCAACAATATATACGTGCACCGCATGTGTCACCCAAATCAAAACATTCGATATAAACTATTTCTTTTTTTATTTGATATATATTCATTTAATTTAATGACTATACCTTTAGTAGATGTGCATCGCACATAACATTATACTAGTTATTTTAATGGAAAAGTTTGTCACCAAACAAACACGTGCATTGTAACCCAACAAACACGTGCAATACACATGCATAACTAATATAAATGAGGTATTAGGTTCAATGTCAGACAACATCAGTATACATATATATAAGACGTGCATCGCAAGTTTAAATTACTAGTGATATATAATTAGTAATGGTTGTGATAAAAAAAAAAAAAAAAAAAAAGTAAGCCAAGATATATTGTATATTGTATAGAATTTTATATATTCATACCTAATATTATTAGAAAAAAAGAACCTTATATGTAGAAATTAGAATACACTTATGCAATTTAATTTTACCTTTTATTTAGAAATTTAGAATGATAAGTATGGGTGGCTTCAGACGGGTTCGGGTGAGTTCATTAAACATATGAAGCCCAACCAAAAAAAGGGTACCGGTAGGTTTTTTTAAAAATTTTTAATTCCGGTTCTGGTGGGTTTTAAAGCGAATTTTAATTCGGACTACTAAACTTTTTCACATTCAAGATTCAAGATAACTGGGAAGTTCCACAACTTGAAACAACGACTCACTGTGATAATAAAAATAGTAGCAACAATTGTATCAGATGGGTGCATGCCAGATTATAAGTATACAAGCAGGAAAAAGAGGATGGGAGAAGCTCCAATGAAGATTGAATGGCTCATAGCAGTTGATTAGTCGATTAAACAACTTCCAACCTTACATAACAAGGCCACTCAACATATGAGAAACATCGAAGGACCAGAAAGCCCTACATCAAATAGGGTAACAGAGGGAGATAAACTCAGTATGCAATAAGAAATGTTAAGGACATTGAATTCTAAATGACTCCATAAGAAAAACCTTTTATAATTCACTGCGAACCATGTAGAAAATGACCAAGTAAAACAGAATAATGTGCAGAAGCATAGAGAAAGAAATAATTGTGTGGTAATGCTCTCCATAATTTAAACAGAAATCCAAAACTCACTGAAAATGAATTCCAAGTTGCAGTAATTTCTAAATGTAAATTGTAGCAGGATCTCAACCTTCCAAAATAATAGAACAGCAAAAACTTCAAAGTAAAATGCACAAGATTGACAATACCACTCTGTAATCTAATAAATTCCATTGTACAAGAAACAAAAGAGAACAAAGGAAGAAACTGATAAAATAGAAAGAACATGAAATATCCAGCATTATCCTCCATCACTACCACCCTATGTTAATCATGGATGCGTTACGGATCTCCACATCACCATCAATGTTGCTCCTCCTAGTGGACCATAAGGCTCTGTTTGGTTCAAAGGAGGGGAGGGGAGGGGAGGGATTTAATGATGATTCTGTTTGGTTCAAAGGAGGGGGAGAGGGAAAACAATTATCTTCTTCTTTGGAGGAAATGGAATTTATAATAAAATTACTTTTATACCCTTCACAAGGTGATCGATATCTACTTCCATCACTTTGTGATAGGAATTTAACCAAATTATTATTGACATAATCTTAACAGTACTTGTGTGCTTCATATCAGCATAGTTGGAGACACTTCAAAGAAACCAAAAGACATACCTTGATCTAAATACAATGACATCCTAAAGACCAGTGCCATTCTACTTGTCAGCACGTCTGCGCTTATGTCTACGTTGTGCATTACTCGCAGGAGCATGGAATGGCTTCTTTGTCTTTTTACTAAACAAAAATATTTAAAAACTAAAGAAAATTAACTACAGGACACGCAAATGGATACAAGAACGTAGCTAAGAGCTATGAAAGATTTCATGCCAAAAAACCAACTAACCAGATCACGGTCGAGAAGACTGTGTCTAGCAAAAAAATGGGTAATGCTAACAAAGCAGAGGTTTAGTAGTTCTTTAGTTGCAAGAGGTTTAGTAAGTTTGTGACTTTACAAAAGCAGTTACTAATCAGCGAGTACTATAAACCAAACTAGTACTAATCATAGCCAGGAAGCAGTTACAACCACAGAGAAGGTGTATTATACTTTAATTACCATAGAAATTAACATACACACTGCATATATCTCGTATTAAGGTACAACTCTTGACAAATGTATCTCCCTACTTAGAGCAATGCTAGACATGCTTCCAGTTTGTTTCAAATCTGACATATACAACAACGAAGATGATATTGAGATTGAAGAGGGAAAATATCAAAGAGAACTAACTAAAAGGACAATTTAGTCCATTCACATTAAAAAATTAGACATAATTTCTCTCCCCTCCAAATCCCCCAATATTGAAGGAGAGCCAAAATTGGCTCAGGAGGGATGTTGCACCCCGCATTTCCCTTCCCTCCCCTACTAAAAAATGAACCAAACATGAAAAGTTTAAAAAAAACCCTCCCCTCCCCTCCCCTCCTCCAACCAAACACTCCCTAACAGAAGGTAAGAATGACGAAGAACCGAGTATGTGCACACACCTACATGCAAGTGAAGCAGGAGTATTCTCGGAGATGCACATGTTCTGAGAAAAAAACTGCTTTTTTGTTCAATGTTTTTCCATATGAAGAACCACTAGCACACAAAACTCTGCAACCTCACGACTACTTTGACAATCTTTCTTTAACTACCTTTTTATTAGGACATCTTGGAAGTTCTCAACTTGAAGAAAAACATGGGAAGACCTTCTCTAGGAGGTTATGTAGAGGAACTTATAAACGTGAATGAGAGAAAAGATAATGAAGTTTGCAGTGCAGTAGTCATAGGTAATATTTTAAATCCATCCCTCCCATATGGAAAGAGGGAAGCTGAAAGCACAAAAAAGACATGTGCGCTAACAAGCAAGACGAGGAAGAAGCAAAAGAGGGATAGTCAGTATAACTGGCTTGTGCATTGTGTTCTAACAACTCCCAACTTATATACCAAAGCACCATATCACAGCCTGAAACCAATGACATAAGCTTTATTTATATGTTCGTCCTTACGCTACAAGCTGTAATACCAGCACCAACACTCGGAACGCACATTCAGTTCATCTAAGAGCATCTATGGTCGTGGAGAGCCAAATTTTGGATATTTGGCAAATGGAAATGAAAAAGATGACTTTGCGCTGCACTAGTCGAAAGCCAAAAATTAGTAGGTTTTTGAACTGGACGGTACATAATCCATCTTCTTATCATTTTTAAAAAAATAAATAAAAAATTAAATGAAGGGATGAGAGATAATCCCTCCTCCCAACCATTTTGAATTGGAAACAGATTTAGTCAGGCAAAGTCAAAGTCTTCTCTTTCCTTTTTTTGTGGGACGGGACATTATTTACCATTTGAACTTTTTTTATATTAATCGGTCGGACAGGATATGTCAGAATTTTTTTTGTAAGGACGATGTATTATTTCCCGTCCGATAAGATTTAATATAAAAAAATCTCTCCGACGAAAGATAATTTTTCATCTGATCAAACAGACGATAAATTATCTTTCGTTAACTATATTTTGGCAATTGCCATTTTGTCTCCCAAATATAGTCGGCCACTGTTCATACGAAACCCAAATTTTGGGTAACAGGCCAACGCCTGCAGCGCTACTTTTCCCAATGGCAAAATAGCCAACGACTACAGATGCTCTAACAGCAAATTTTAAAATCCTAACAATTGAAGAACAAATTAGCAATAAAATTAAATCTTAAAAACACAAGGCATCAGCTACTTGTATTATGCAACCCCTATATTTACAATTCGTAAAACTAGAGACAACGATAGGCAGTTATTAATTGCATAACATCCTACTCTTTCTAATCACAAAGTCAGAAGAACATATAAATCCTGAAACTCAGAATAATATTTTTAAAATGCAAACATTAGCAAATCGACACCATTCCACTACTGCCTATACTTAACCAGACTTATCAGTTACTCATTCGAATGACACTACTAGATAGTATAACCATCTAAACATAATGAAATGAAAAAGAGATCCATTCTACAAAGAGAGAATTGAAACAAGATTCTTCTTAACATAGATAATAGATCCATATTTAAAACGCAAAAAAAATATACTACTAGATTTCAGTAAATTCCCACTTACGAAAAACGAAAACCCTCAATCAAAATTAAAATCTAATCGACCTCCTGGAGCGAAGCAGCGGCACCAGCAGCAACCTCCTCGGCGGAGAACTTGCCCTTGGCCTTATCAGCACTCCTCCCCTTGGCCTTGCGATCCAACAGCGACTTGCGATCCTTGTCGAGCTTCAACTTGGTGATAACGACCTTGGAAGCGTTGATGCCAACGTTGACGGTGGAGCCGTTAACCTTCTCGCGGGTGATGCGCTCGATGTGGATGACCCACTTGCGCCGGTACACCTGGACCACCTTCCCGTCGCGGCCCTTGTATGTCCCGCGAACCACCTGGACCTCGTCGTCTTTGCGGACGGGGACAGATCGGACGCCGTACTTGTTGCGGAGGTCGGAGGAGAGAGGCGCGCTCATCAGAACGCGGCGCACGCTCGACGGGGCCGTGAAGTGCGCCTTGCGCGATTTGCGCCGGGAAGAGGAAACTCGGGGATTGAATTTCATGGCGGCGGCGGGTTTGGGTATTGGGATGTTAGGGTTTGGGGGCCGAATGGGGGAACGTGGAGATGAGGATTTATACAGCAAGGGTGTTGAGGAGTGGGTGAGTAGATTTACTATTATGTCCCTTGGAGCATAGCCAATTTGCCAAATTTTGACAAAGAAGACGTTGTGGTTGCGGCAGCCGAAATGGTAATTGTCAAAATATAGCTAATGGAAAATGATTTTTCATCGGATAGATCGAACGAAAGATTATTTTTCGTCGGAGACATTTTTTTCACGCGTACCCATCAGACGAGGGATTATTCCCCGTCCGATGAATTAAATTTAAAAAAAAATTGAATGACGGTAGACAATCTACCGTCCCTTCACATTTAGCATAAGACAAATGGTTGGGACGGTAGAATCTACCGTCCTTCCATTTGTCATATTTTTTTTCTTTTTTTTTGTCGTTTTGTCCGTGACTTCAATGCATTTTTTATTTATATATTTTTTTTCCCTTTTGTCCCTTACTTCAATGCATTTATATATATATAAACTTTTTTTAAAAAAAATTCTCAAACGAAAGATAATCTTTCTTCTGTCCCAAATTTTGGCTTTTGACGGCTACAGCACAAACCCATTTTTTTCCATTTCTATTTGCCATATACCCAAAATTTGACTCAAGACGAGCATCTGTAGTCGTTGTGAAAGCCCAATTTTGGCTATTTAGCTTAAAGAAAATAGCAAAAATAGCTTTCGTCGTAGTCGTTGTTAGCCAATATTTAGCCAGACGGTAAATTATCTCTCGTCCGACGTTTTAAAAAAAAAGTTCAAAAAAAAAGTTTCAAAAAAAGTTTAAAAAAAATCCTAACTATGATAGTGACATTTTTTTTTAAAAAAATCACCTAGAAATCTAGGACGGTACATAATATCTCGGCTGTGAATTTTTTTTTTGATTATGGGACGGTAGATCCCTAAAAAAAATTATAATTTTCTCGGACGGTGTATAATGTCCCGTTCCGTAAAAATTTTTTAGAAAATTTTATGCGACAGTGTATAATTTATCGTCCGTTCATAAAAAAAAGAATCAGACGATAAATTATACATCGTCCAATTTTCAAATGAAATATAATGTTTCGTCAGGCTATTTTTTCTATTTAGCCAAATCGCCAGCCAAATATAGTTGGGAACTGTTAACCAAAATTGAAAATTTGGCAAAATAGCCAACGACTATATAACGTATTTAGTCAAAATTTACAAAATTTGGCTAAATAGCCAACGACTACAGTTGCTCTAAGATGAGTGAAGTTGGGTCGAAGCGTAATGCGGATCCGAATGACGAATGTATTAATAGTTTTGCGATTAAGCCACTTAGTTAATGTGTATTTTGCTTTTATGCCTACAAAATCATGTTATTCTATTGTTTTTCTATTGCCCCCTTCGATTCGTAGATGTTACGCTCGATAAGTCTGATTATGAGATTCTCGTATAGATTTCACTTAACCAGCACTAGTAACCTGCACGGCCGATGCACGTTCTAATCAACTTTTTTATTTATTTCATAAAATAAATAATAAAACATAATCTGGCCTCGAACCTGAGACCTCTCTTTACTCATACATACTCTTTACAAATTACTCACAGTGGCACAAACTTTATTTTATATGAGTGGTACTTTTATAAATAATTATGTTGTAAATAAATTTGAACTTTGAGGGTATTATGGTAACTAACAATAGTTGAGTAAATGAATGGTTAATATAACTCGCACTTAAAAATGAATGATTGAGATTAGATGGTTGAATGCATATAAATGACAACACCAACTCTCCCATTATAATATTAGAGATTAGAGATGATTGAAGGAAGTAACTAAATGATTGTGATACCCCTCTCCTCAGTTCAGTAGTCTGAATGAGATTTGAGGGGTTAAAAATGGATGTAGGTGCATGAGATCGTTGGACAAAAGATGGAATAGGACTATCTAACAGTGGTGTAAAAGGCTAAACGAGTTGAACGAAACTTTGATCCAAGGGGCTAGTTGTACGAAATCTAGATTAGGGGAATATACACATGGACGGAGCTCCCTTGGAGCTAGGGGGTACAAATGCCTCCCTGGGTTTTGGCATTATCTCAAGTTATTTCTGTTATTAAGACACTATCATTGGCACCCAAAAGATAATTTTTATGGCATTGGACTAATTCAAGTTCCCATATAATTAAATCATGTTATAATTTTCTCAATTCTAGAAGTGTTATCTCTCATTTCTCAAATATTGTATGAAAGTGTATAGCCCCGCTTAGGGCATGTATCCTCATGTGGCTTACTTTCACAATAAACTTCTCACGGTGGATATTCTCAACAACAACAAATATGGCACTTGGTCAGATATGTATTTTATGCATGACCAGTCATGAGAATACTTGTAACTTATTTATTAATTGTTCTTTCATTCGTCCTTTATGGATCATTTGTAAGAATGCTTGGCATGTGAATAGTAAGCCTAGTTTCGCAGTTTTCTGGTGGGATACCTAGCGTATGCATCGGGTCAAGTGATCTTTTAACATCATGGGATTTAACCATTATGACTCTTATTTGAATCATTTGGAGTGAAAGAAATAATATAATCTTCAACTCTTCTCGTACCATTAATAGCTTATTTGATGATCTTCTCTATTTCACGAACTTCTGAGCCCAAATTCTCTCTCCTAACAACTGGGCTAAGCTTCAGTTATCCAATCTTGATTTGGTTGTCAACATTTTTTTCTCTCTTCTAAAAAAAATGTGGATTGTTTTGTTTATCTTCTTTGTTCTTTAATCTTTTCTTTCTTCTATCATATTTTGGGTTTTTTCATTGCAGTGCAAGGCATCAACGATGGCCGAGATTGTCTACGCGTTTTGGTTTCCTCCTTTTGTCTGTTTTGTGTGTAGGTTTCTTGCTTCACTTGCATCTTAGACAATCTCTTGTTGGTTGTGTTTTTTTTTCTGCCTAATTTTCGGCAAATTTCACTACTATTTGGGATGTTCATTCCCTCTATCTCTCACTGTTACGTTGTTTTACTTCCTCTATCTATTAATGTTGTTTTATTGTATATGTTTATAGAGTTTCCTGCTATCTTCTTTTCTTCTCTTATGTTTGATGTAGTTGCTTCGTATCATGTTGTTACTAGTTTTTGTGTTGTGATTGTGTTGTTGGCTACTCTGTTGGGTTTCTGCTGGCATGTACCTACTCTGTGTTGGGGTCTTGCTGCTTGCTGGATTGTTCTTATTGGACTTGTTTTATTACGCTACTATTTCTTTGTCACGGGCGAATCTGGGCCCAAGCAACACAAGCAACACAAGAAACTACTTTGGGTCGCAATTTTATAGGGCCCCATGTTACATTAAGTTACTACATATGTATATAAATTTTGTTCAATAATTTTGTTAACAAATTAGAGTGGCGCAGAGGAAGAGTGGTGGGCCCATAACCCACAGGTCCTATGATCGAAACTTGGCTCTAATATTTGTTTCTTTTTATTTCATTTCTTTAATTTTAAGGATGAGTTTGACTTTTCAATCTATGGATCTTGAGTTTTATTGGGCTTTTAAAAAAATATATTTTAATATTTATCAACTACACTTGGGATTTTGAATGGTAAACTCCAAAACTTTTTTTATTGAATCTTTTTTTTTCTTTTTCTGAATTTCATATCTTAGTGTTTGTATAAAAAATAATCAATATAACTTAGTATATCCAAGTCATATCATTACTTATTGATGCAATTATATTCAACATTAAAGTTATAATTCACGTTAATTAATGAGTGAATGTAGCAGTGATGATTTTAAGAGAAACAATGTAGCTTAACCGCTATATGCTTATTCCATTTGCTTTAAATTATCCTGCACAACCTAGGCTTCGATTTGATACCTTATATTTACATAGAATAAATGGTTTGTTTCAACTCTTTCAATAAACAAATTGTTTTAATTCTAGGGTTTTGATTTTCTATTGCATCAACCAAACAATGTATGATCATGTAGGCTGCAATGATGATATTTTGTTGTGTGTTTTATTTTGTAAGCTAATTTTGGATGCAAACAAGGAGCTTGCTTTAGAGAACATGGATTGTGTATGCGATATTAAAGATTTTAATGTAGCAAGACTTTTGAAAATAGTTGAGATGACATATTTCATTTTTGTTGTTAAGAGTTAGTTCGAGTTTCTTTTTACCACGAAACATTTCATGTAAAATGCGTACGTTATCGATTTTTTTTTTTTATTTTGAAACATATATATGAATTTGTTTTCATTTAAATAGTTTGTCCTTGAAGGCTCCAAATTTGTTTGCAGTTAAATAATTGTCATTTTTTATTTTGTTAACTTACAAAAGGCCTCATTTGAGAGCTAGCTTAGGGTCCCCTGAAACTCAGATACGCCCCTGTTCTTTGTGTTGGGGGCTGTTGGTTGCTCGCTGGGCTGTTGCTGCCTCTTGCTGGTTTGGTCTCTGATTTAGTCATCGTGATGCTTGGATTGCTGGTGTAGTGCTTTTGGTGGCTGCGCTGACTTGAATTTTAGGCAGCCTGCTTATCTGCCTCCAATTCTGCATTTTACTGTATTCTCCTTTATGATTCTATGGTTTTACTGCTTTGGCTACAATCCAGATATTTTCAACTTCTTAGAAGAGTTCTGCGGAATTTTCTCTTTATCAGTCCTGCTCCAACATCAGACGGATAGCTGGACTCAATTAATTATTGTTGTTTATGGGCCTAATAGCACTGCAACCAGAGTGGCATTTTAGATTAAGCTTCAGTCCATCCGTTTAAGATGGCAACAACCATGGATTGGGGGGGGGGGGGGGGGGGGGGGGGAGGGGGGGGGAGAGATTTGAATATCACTAGATTTGCTTTGGAACACCGGGGGCAAAGGTTCGAGTGATGCGTATATAAAAGAATTCAACCGTGTTATTACTAACATGGAGCTTGTTGACATCCCGGATCCAGACAGGCTCTTCACATGGTCCAACGTGCAAGTTGCCTTAATTTTGGTGAAGCTGGATAACGTTCTGGTTTTGTTAGATTGAGACACTAAATTAACTTTTATCTGTGCCATGTTCCTGCCTAGACATACGCTAGATCACGTGCCTATAGTTCTATTGTTAGGCAAATTTAATGGTAGTAGACCTAAGAAATTGAGGTTTGAAAAGGCTTAGCTAGAAATACAAGGATTTCCCCACATGGTCATGGAAAGTTGGGCCCTTCCAACTCGATGATTCGAGGCGGCTACGGTTTGGTGTGAAAAAATTTACAGATTGCGCACCAGACTGCGAAAATGGAATCAGACGATATTTGCGCACATTTGGAGAGCTAAAGAGTCGATCTTTGAAGGAATCGATAACCTGGAACAATTAGAGGAAACCAGAGACCTTTCTCAAGATGAACATAATAAGCTTTAAATGTTACGGGAGGACATTGCCTAGTTGTATAAGCTCGAAGAAATAAAATGGTAACAACTTTCTCAGATTTCCTGACTCAAGGAGGGAGATGCGAACAACTCATTCTTCCATAGGGTTGCCAGCGCAAGACGTCGATCCAACTGGATCCACTCTGTCCATACAAAGAATGGGTTGACTCATGACGAAGGGGAAGTCAAAAGGGCATTCTAGACTTATTGCAAAGAACTTTTTGGGCGCAAGGCAGATTTTAGAGTTCCGCTAAGAACGAATTTTTGGCAAAATAGCTTTGGTGATTTGGGTAGTATGTTAAGGTCGCTTGAAGGAGTGTTCATGGAGGAAGAGGTTAAGGAGGTTATTACACATATAGGGAGGGAGAAAGCTCCTGGCCCGGACGGATTCCTAATCATCTTCTACCAAACCTTCTGGGAAGTAATCGAAGATGATTTGCTTGCCATGTTAGTAGACTCAAATTGGGCAGACTAAATTATGCTGAAGTCATTCTTATCCCCAAAAATGAATAAGTGAACTGGGTAGGGGACTTTCACCCTATCAGTTTGCTTAACTATTTGGTTAAGATTATTACCAAGATCCTCGCCAATCGATTAGGTCGATGCATCTTGGACTGTGTTTCTACGATAAAGAAAACCATTCACCAGTGCCACATATCTAATGATAAGAGTTTCCTTCTCAAGTTGGATTTTGAGAAAGCCTACAACTCGGTGGAATGGGATTGCCTTCTGGAAGCACTTAAAGCTTGCGGCTATGGGGATAGATGGATTAGGTAGATCCAACAATGCCTCAACACTAGTAAAACATCTATTGTCGTTAATGGGTCAAAGGGGCAACTGTTCTCATACAGAAGAGGGTTACGACAAAGGGACTCACTGTCCCCTCTCCGTTTTACTATTGTGGCAGTTGCGCTTACAGTCATGTTGGAGAACTGTAGGCAAGCAGAGTGGATCACTTCGGTGTCGAATGGAAGAAATTGCCTTGGTAGTACCATCCTATAGTATGCTGGTGATACACTATTGTATGGTAATGATTATATGGTTGAGTCCGTCGTTTTCAAAGGTGTACTTTACAGTTTTGAAGCTTGGTCCGGATTGAAGGTGAACTTCCACAAGAGTGCACTTGTGCCTATTGCTTTGTCTACTGAGGAGACCAGGGTACATGCAACCATCCTTAACTGCCAAGTTGATTGCTTCCCTATCAAATACTTAGGCTTACATATCCGACTAGGCAAGTTGAAGAAAACTGATTGGTTCTCAATCATCAACCGGGTGGAGAATAGGCTAGCCAGTTGGAAAGATAAATCTCTATCTCTGGGTGGGAGAGTCACCCTCATCAACTTGGTACTATTTAATCTGCCAACATACTATCTGTCATTCTTCGAAATGCGGAGATTGGTTATTCATAGGATATATTGGATCCAAAAACATTTCTTATGGAATGGAGCTGATGCCAGAGGTGGTTACCATCTGATCAGATGGGAAACATTTTTTATGAAGAAACTCCATGGAGGATTGGGAATTATCGATCTGTGTGACATGAATTTGGCCCTCCTCGGAAAATGGTGATAAAGATTGTACCACCCCAATGGCGAAGTATGGCAGGATTTTGTTCAGTTCTATCTACATGGGAAAGGAACGCATCACCTGAGTTTTAGGGTGGGACCAAGAGTTTCTTGATTCTGGAGAGGGATTTATAAGGCCTTTGATCCGTTTAACACTTGTGTATCATCGTTCATTGGTAAAGTTCATCTTACTAAATTTTGGTGTGACAAATGGTGCGGCAACCACCCATTAAAAGATTTGTTCCCAGATTTCTATGTCCTAACTACACAACCACACATCACGGTGGCTAAAGCGTGGAAAGGGGATATTGGAAACTTGGGTTTAAACATCGTCTAAATCAGGCTTCCCAAACGAGCTGTCCCAGATCGAAAAGCTTGGGGCTCGAAAAAAGATGGGAAATTCTCAGTACGGTCTATGTACAATCGGTTACACTTTTGAGGATGTAGAACGAAGTGGTCTACCATTATTTGGAAAGACAACGCACCCCTTAAGGTAAAAAAATTTATTTAGCTTGTGCTTAATGATGCTATTTTGACTATGGAGAATTTGGCTAAACGACAACCAAATTTGTGGAGTCTGTAACTCTGCTGTGGAGTCCAAAGATCAACTTTTCCTATAATGTCATAGAAGCAAAGCGGTTTTAGTAGAGTTCTTAAGGGCACTTGGCACTAATACATATCCCCTAGTGTACGAGGATCTATTGATTGGTCTTAACTTCTTTGTCGAGAGAAAGGAGATGAGAGACGCTTGATATATTGCTATTGCTGCCACAACCTGGGTTCTTTGGCTTAATAGAAATAATTTTTACTTTCGTGGTTCTAGTAATAGTATTTCTAGCAATTTAACTCATATTATGCATCTCATCATTTTTTGGGTCACTGCAGCAGCTTCGGGACCGAGAGGAAGGATTGCTAGAGTTTTACAGATTGAGGATTATGATGATGAGGAGGTTACGATTAGGCTGACCATAGAGTGAGCTTCAGCGTTCGAAGACCCCACCCTCCAGGGATTTGTTGGAGGGACATCATATATATGGTCTGTACTCCTTTTTTCTATGCTAAGTTGCTTTTGATTCATCCCTCCTATGTTAGTTGGAGGTACTATGTATTATTTTTTTTGTAATATTTTCTTAACTGTTATACTTTGGCTAGTCCTTTGGGTTGTTTTGTTAACATCTCATTAATGAAATATAGTGGCTATATTATACCCTTTTCCTTAAAAAAAATTGATTGCAAATTTGAATGCATTTGCCAAATAGCAAAATTTTCTCACACTTCTATATCCAAACATCCCTAAGAGTAGGTATTTCATATAAAAAGTTGGGCCTTGTTAGAGCATCCACACTCGTATGCTATTTTGCCATTTTTTTCATTTTTGGCAATTGAAGCGCTGCAGTCATTCGCTAATTTGCCAATTTTTTAGAAATGAGAAACAATGCGTTCTCATATTTGTGAAAGTTTTTTCGAATTATCATATTATAGAGGACAAAACATGTTGTTCCGTCCACTTTTTTTTAAAATTCTATTGAACGATATATCTTGTGTCATCCTAAAATATATTTCTTTTTTATGAGAAGTATCAGACGGAACAACATGTTCCGTCCCAATTTTTTTTTTAAAAAAGACAAAGAAAGGGGATTGGACATGCCAAAAACTTCACAAACGAGACAACATGTCCCGTTTGAGAAGTTGACCAGCCAAAACCCCACTTAAATTCTTGTATTAGTGTTAATTTAACACATTAGTTTAATCTTGTTTTAGTGTTAAAATAATTATTAATTTTATCAATAATGACTATTTAGCTACTAATACCATTTTAATTCACCAAAAAGTTACAAAATTGTCTATAGGACGGAACATGACAACATGTTCCGTCCGATTTTATTTATTTTTATTTTTTTCTCAAATTTTTGTAAATAACTACTCCAAGGGAATACTCTTTTGCTATTTTTTATTTTGCCATTTTGCTATCTTATAATAATAACGAGTGTGGATGCTCTTACTTATTCAATATTCGGGAAAATAATTTATTCTATTCGATAAAATAATAATTCATGTGTAAGTAGTGAACAGACATGAATTTACAACGATAAAGCTATGATTTATGTGACTAGTAATTTACACAGGCATGTGCACGTTTTAATAATTTCAAAAAATAAAAATAAATACTCTGATGTAGAGAGGATTTGAACTGGAAACCTCATTTATATTAGTTATGTACGTGCGTTACACATGTTGGTAGAATGACAAAATGACAAATGACAGTAAGGCCTTCTCCCATTATAATATTTGAGATTAGAGACTAGTAATTTACACGTGTGATGCACGTCTTTATAAATAAATAAATAAAATTTAAAAAAATCAACGTTGTTTTGCTTCGAACCTAAGACCTCCTTTATATTAGTTATACATGTGCATTGCACGTATTTATTAGGTTACAATGTACGTGTTTGTTGGGTTACAAATAAAATTTGTTTTGTGACAAACTTTCCCATTAAAATAGTAGAGAAATTTTGCACTGTTAAAATAAACTCATTTTAACTTCAAAAAACATTCTCAAACATTTTCACAGGTACTTTCCAGTTTCTTCTTTTAATGAAAGCAGACAAGATCATTAGACAACATAAATGAAAAATTATTATCAAAAAAAAAAAAAACATAAATGAAAAATGTGTATTGGTTTTGAGATATTAGGGTATACTAAATATTGATATAATATGTATTTTGTTGAAAATTGTTTCTGGTTGACAATAAATTGCTTAATCTTATTTTTCAAATTGTACTAGTGTATGAAGTTAGAAACTTATATTGGTTAAGCAGTAACTGGATCTGTTGGACTGCCTCCAGTATCATCTCTTATACAAGTATCAATGCTCATTAAAGACTTCGCCAAAGTTTTGTGCAAACTAGATGTGAAAATGGTTCGGGAATAAATGATCGGATCTCATGTCTCATTAGCAGTTTATTGAAATTCCCGTTCAATTGACTGCAAGCTAGCATGAATGATATCATCCGCTCGTGGAACATATTTTGCAATTGTAATAGTTGACTTCCCAATCAACAGCATTGACTTCTTAGAATTAGTGAAATGGAACAAATTTTGCATTTGTAAAAAAAAACTGCACTTGTAAAAATTTTGCACTTTTAATAGTTGACTTCCCAATCTACTACATTGACTTCTTAGAATTAGTGAAATTGCACGCAAATTCACTTAATATTTGAAATTTTTTCTAATGTATTTGTTGTCACACAACAATAACAATAAAGATTTTTTTTTCCCTTTCTGTCTAATTTATATCGACTACATAAATTCTGATTTCTGCATTCTGGCCGGTTTAGTATGGGCACACATAAAATTCAATTCCCATATATTAAAATGAAGTTGTCTGCTTTGTGTATGTGTGCTGTGTTATTATACAATTTTTTCCCAAAATGATTCTCTTTATGAAAGTTTTTCCAGAATTTTTTTTAAATTCTCTAAACGACCCACTCGCTTTTTGAAAAAGCGAGTTTGGTTAAAAATAACTCGCTTTTTCAGAAAGCGAGTGTTAAACTTTCAATTTTCGAAAGGTTAGACTTGCTTTTTGAAAAAGCGAGTTATTTTTAACTAAACTCGCTTTTTCAAAAAGCGTGCTTGATTATTTTGATAAATATTTTCGAAAGTGGATCAGCTTGGTAAATACTTTTAGAAAGTGAGTTAGTTTGGTAAATAATTTCAGCAAGTGGGTCAGTTTGATAATAAGTTCTTTCTATATCACATTTTGACTTCATCTTCTTTAGACTACTATATATGAAATCGTTTCTTTAGACTACTATATATGAAATCGTTTGTCAGGACTTTCTATATCACATTGTCACTTCATCTTCTTTGGTCATGATTTTATAAAGTTACTAACTGTTTAGCAGTAGTCGAGAATATACATAACTTGATATTATTTCAGTATATACATAATTGATGTGTTTTAATTTGTCGAGAATGAGCCCATAGATACTCTCAATCTCCGGTATACAAATAATTGGCTTTTGACCTATCAATCATATGCGCTGAGTTCTTGCGCCAAATATCTCACACTCACTTTCTGAAAAAGCGATGGTGGTTAAAAGGATCCATGATATATATATATATATATATATATATATTTTTTTTTTCACATTGGCAGAAATGACCAAGTTACCCATTTTTTCATATAACCAGATTATCACCTTAGGGATAAAAGGGTCATGCGGTAGTGATAAAAGAGATATAACCAGATCATCCCTTTTATCACCTTAGGGATAAAAGGGATAAAAGGGTCATATGCGCTGGGTTCTTGCGCCAAAAATTTTTCTATTAAAAGGGTGGTTGTAACTTCGTCCATGGCTGCTGTTATACATAATGGTAGACCACAAAAGTCTAACGTGGTAATTGATGAGACATGGTTCTCTAGTTCTGAATATTATCAGCAGACTAAGCTTTGCTCATAATATATTATTTTGTATTTCTTGCACTTATTGGTAGGAGCATCAACATAAGCCAATTCAGTATTTGGGTGGATAAATGTTAAAATTGTTGTCGAGGCTCATATCTGTTAACCATTGGATCTGATTTTTAAGATCGTGACCTAATGGTGAACTATTTTGGTTGATAGGTGTGTTGATGAAAAAGAGATGAGATTTTAACCACCCCTGCTTTTTCAGAAAGCGAGTGTGAGACTTTTGGCGCATAAACTCAACGCATATGATTGATAGGTCAAAAGCCAATTATTTATATACCGGAGATTGAGAGTATCTATGGGCTCATTCTCGACAACTTAAAACACATCAATTATGTGTATACTGAAATAATGTCAAGTTATGTATATTCTCGACTACTGCTAAATAGTTGTTAACTTTATAAAATCATGACCAAAGAAGATGAAGTGACAATGTGATATAGAAAGTCCTGACAAACGATTTCATATAGAGTAGTCTAAAGAAGGTGAAGTGATAATGTGATATAAAAAGAACTTATTATCAAACTGACCCACTTTCTGAAATTATTTACCAAACTAACTCACTTTCTAAAAGTATTTACCAACAGAATCCACTTTCGAAAATATTTACCAAAATAACCTAGTGCGTTTTTTGAAAAACCGAGTTTGGTTAAAAATAACTCGTTCTTTCAAAAAACGAGTCTAACCTTTCAAAAATTAAAAGTTTAACACTCGCTTTCTGAAAAAGCGAGTTATTTTTAACCAAATTTACTTTTTCAAAAAACGAGTGGGTTGTTTAAGAATTTTTTTTTAAAAATAGGGCAGTTCTGAAAAAACTTTTAAAAAGAGGGTCATTTTGAGAAAAAATTCGTTATTATATTCAAAGTCATCATGTCAATGCTTTTCACAAACAAAGTGTATATCAAGTGTATATCCTGAACTATATTGAATACTGTTTTCCATGTTGCCTAAATAATTCATTTTGGAATATCTAAGTTCATTTTAAAATATCTAAGTAATAGACGCTATACAGGTCTATACAGAGACAAAGCGAGAAATTTTTAGGACAGGGACGTAGCTAGCTGACAACAAATTCATATGTTATTCTATTGGCCCAAAATAATAATAATAATAATCTCTAATCTCTAACATTATAATGGGAGAAGGTCTTAGTGTCATTTGTAAATCTATCAATACGTGTAACGCACGTGCATAATTATTATAAAAGAGATTTTAGGTTCAAATCTAGATTCCGTCTGAATTTTTACTTTAAAAAACTATATTTATTAAAACGTGCATTGCACGTGTAGATTACTAGTAATCTATCTATATAATAAATTACAAAGAAAGCTATCAAGTGGCTCACAATCAATCCCCCCTAAAATCAAAGGCCTAGATCAAACCTCACAAAACATATTTTCCCTCCAAAATTTCAAATCCCAAAACCAAAATTTTCCCCCAAAACTAAAAAACTTTTTACTTTATTACTATCTCTCTCTTCTCTCTTCACTTTTTCATATTTCTCTCTTTCTCTCTCTCTCTCTCCCATTCTTTCTATATTTACTTAGAAATTTAGATTTTCAGAATTTTAATATTTTTTTTTGCACATATTATATTGAAAATAGTAAATATCTCTTCGACTCCACACTTAAAGTTTTAAGAAGTTAGATTTTATACCCCCTATTTATAATTATTTTTCAACATATACTAATGGAAACATGGACTTTTATTTACAACTAATTATTGTCATACTATTCAAACTCGAGCTACATAATTGTTGTTTTACTGTTTACAGGCTTTTCGTATTTTGTATCGTTCCAAAGACGTGCCGTAGGCACGTGCCCACGGGCAAATCTAGTCTATATAATAAAATACAAAGAAAGCTATCAAGTGGTTCTCCTTCAATCCCCTAAAAAATCAAAGGTCCAGATCTAACCTCACAAAACATATTTTTCCTCCAAAAGTTTTCCCCCAAAATTCAAATTCAAATCCCCACCCAAAACAACTCCTATATTTATTTAATTATTTTTTCTCTCTCTCTCCCTCCCTCTTCTGTTCAAAAAAATTAAGAAAAAAAAATTTAAAATTTTTAAAAAATTAAAAATTTAAAAACTAAAAAATTTAAAAAACTTCAAAAATAATTCAAAAAAAATCATATGATATGGTTTTTGCTCTATGTTTGCTACTTCAATTAATTTGCTGGATCTCCAAAACTATTTTATATGATCAAACAAAGATGCATCATTCCGAAGACGTGCCGTAGACACGTGTCAACGGGCAAACCTAGTTACTAAATATGCAACACTAAGAGCATCCACAGTCGGGTGCTATTTATGCATAAAATGTATATTATAGCAAACGACGAGTTGCAGTCGTTTGTTATTTATGCATTTTATACATAAATAGCTACAGTAGATTGCTATATATGGCACAAGATATAGCAAAATGCATAATATACGGGACGAAACTTGAAGTTGCGTCCGATGAAAAAAATATTTTTTTAAATTCGTCAAATGCAACTTGAAGTTGCGTCCGACGACTTTTTAAATAAAATAACATTTAATAAATTAAATTCAACATGGAAACTTCTTGGATGCAACATGAAGTTGTGTCCAACGGAGTGGGCCCACATTTTTTTTGTTTTTTTAACTTAAATCGTTGTTTTTAAGTAATAAAAAAATATAAAAAATTCTAAAAATTCTTCCGATGCAAAGTGAAGTTCCGTCTGAATTTTTTTTATATTAATAAAATTGGTAAAAAAATACCAATCTACGACTGCAGCGAATTAGCCAAATGCTATATGCATTTATGCATTTTTTTAAACAATGACGATGACTGTGGATGCTCGGAGGGATAAGAAAGTGATGGCAAGTTTGAGACATATTTCCTATACTATTCCACTTACATATGTGGAGCCAGCTGATTATCAAATATATACATGCACAAAATAGGTAAAATAGGTTATTAGAAGACCTACATTATGTCCAAAATCAACTGTGTGTGACAAAAGGGTATATCTAAACTAGCAAAAACAATAAGAAAAACAATACATCTCAACAAAAAGAATGTCTTAATCATGCATGGTATGGTACCTATGTGCACATACCTCCACTGATTGCCAGATTTATATCTAACACTTTACTTCTTATGTAGCTTCACAAATGATAAGTTTATAGCGATCAATCAAAACATATCCTCTACAAAATTGTTCATGACAGCTTAAAAATGCAAAAACCAGTCCATATTTTTACCACATTGCGAATGAAACATTTTGTCCCAGAAGAATAGGAACGAAACGTACCCATTGATGTTTCTGCAAATAACTCAGCACTCGATCAGCAGTAAGTTCTGGAAAGTGGTGAGAATCCGCTACCACAAAACAGCCACATCTGTGCACCTGCATATATAAATTAATACGTACTGCAATGTTCAAGATAGACTAATGTGCGGATTCATTAGTTGCCCTCCATTTCCAGCTGAATCAAATCTAAAAGAAATTCAGTTCATAACTACAAGTTCCAAATCAACATTGAAGCAGTACTCTATTATTCCAAGTACAAAAAGAGCTGAGCGTGATAATTTTCAGTTTAGATCAGTTCCATTAAGGGGCTTATGTTTTTGCTGAAAACTTATCAATTAAGTTGATCGATGTTAAAAGATTTCACCAGATCATATGACATAAAGAACTTACATCCTAAGCCTAAGCAACCTATTATTTGCAAGCAATTACTACACCTGCATGCAGACTTGGAATAGGAGCGAAGTCACATAAAAATAACAATTAAAAACCAACTGATGGGTCCAGATCTTGACACTACAAATACCTACTCGCACACCCTCCATTTCATTATCCATTGCCTTCTTGAAAATTAACCTTTCAATTTCTCCTGCTCAATAATAATGTCAAACTCTGGCTTCCCTTCCTTAAAAACACCACCACCATCTCGCCGGTTCCCACCACCACCACCGACATTGCCCCCACCTCCACCTCGCCGCTCCCCTCCACCACCCACATTGCCCCCACCTCCACCTCGTCGCTCCCCTCCACCACCCACATTGTCCCCACCTCCACCGCCAAAATCAGCACCACCACCACCTCCGAAGTCTCCCCCACCTCCACCGCCTCATAAAATGGCTCCACCGCCACCACCAACACCAAAGCTTGCCCCACCGCCACCTGCATTGGTCCCACCACCACCTCACTTTACTCCACCACCACCACCTGCACCTAATCATCACACTGTCATCATCATAGTGTGTGTTTCACTGGGTGGTCTCTTCTTTCTTGCATTCCTAGCTGCTGCTATCTACTGTTTTCTTAAGAAGAAGAAAAAGAAGAGGCTGGAGATGGTTCACCGGGCCAACGCAGTTAATGTATCTGACCATGTTCATGTTCACAAGACTATGATGCCAGCAGGATCGCATGGTGAACAAGTTGTGGCCATGACTGTCGACGAAGATATTACTGTTCAAGGACTGAGGATGAATGAAGTTGAGGCTGAGGGCAAATCATCGGGAATGGGACCAAAACAGCACCACCTCTTTGATCACTGAAGCTTCCCTGCATGCATATATACACTACATATAAATTGTTACCACAGATACATATACTACGGTGCAAGTGTGGATAATCTTTGTTCATTCTGTTACTCAATGGAAATAATAATGTACCTGATCTGCTAGTGACTGCAGTTTCAGGCTAAGTGATTATTCTTATTGTTTGAAGCCATCGAATAAAATACACCACAAATCTGCATTAAATTGATTGAATATTTTACTTATATTTCTGTATTTATTCCAATTATTTGTGATATACAATATTTGCTTCTTTATTTCTCTTACATCTTATCTATTCAGTCTAATATATAAAAGGTAAGTGCAAGGTTTAAAATTTTAAATTATGATGATTGGAGATTGCTCGCTTCTTATCCTAGAAAACAAAATGTGGATGGATTAAACAATCAAGTATAGATATTATATCCAAGTCTAATGCGTATAGGTGACCATATTTGATATGTGCATGATAAGATTATCTAAATTTATAGAATAAAGAAACACACCCGTTCCTGTTACAATTAGCTTTCAAGCAACAATAAATAAATCATATTGTTTAAAGATACAAAATTATAGAGTAGAACTATGATATAAATGGATAATATTAAAGCACCAACTTGACGTCGTGTCTCATTAACAAGCAGGAATGAAGCATATATTTAATTGCTATCTAGCTAATTAGATGTTTTGATCGCTTAGTGAAGAGAGAAAGATTCCAAGTACAGATGTGCTAAATAGATCATGTACACAACAAATAACGATTTTTTCTGTTATTTATTTTTAATGGCATGCTACATTGTTTACTACATTAAGTCCTAGAGAATAATAATCTTCCATTATTAGTTTAAATAAGGGCAATGATAATATGTACAGGCTGAAGAAATTGTGACTGGAGATTATTTATTGTTAAGAACATGACAATTTTACACTTTATTAAACGAGAAAAATCAATGGCTGAAGATGTCGCGTCACATGTTTGAGCCCCTTGTTAGGAATGAGAAGTTTAAAGGATGAAAGAAAGCAGACAATGTGAAAAATAAGTACAGTTCAGTTGCAAGCACTAGCATCCATTGCCGAAGACTAGAGAAAATTCACTATCAATGCAAAAGGGGTATCTATTATCTATATAATAAAATACAAAGAAAGCTATCAATTGGTTCACCTACAATTGAAACAAAATCAATGGTTCAGATTAACTCTCCCAAAACATATTTTTCCTTCAAAAAGTTTCCCCCCAAAACTCAAATTCAAATATCCCACCAAAACAACTCCTTTATTTATTTAATTATTTCTCGCTCATGTTATATTGAAAATATCAAATAACTCCTCAGTAGTTAAATTTCATCATTTTTCACCCACAAAGTTCTAAGTTGGATTTTATAACCTCATTTATAATTATTTTTCATCACATACTAATAGAAACATGGACTTTTATTTACAATTAATTATTAGTATACTATTCAAACTTGAGCTACATAATTGTTATTTTACTGTTTACAATGCTTTTTATATGCTATATCGTTCCGAAGACGTGCCATAGGCACGTGCCACGGGCAAATCTAGTCGATATAATAAAACACAAAGAAAGCTATTAAGTGGCTCTCCTTCAATCCCCCCAAAATCGAAGGTCTAGATCTACCATCGCAAAACACATTTTCCCCCCAAAACTCAAATTTAAATCCCCACACTACTTTATTTATTTAATTATCTTTCTCTCTTTATTTATTTAATTCTCTCTCTCTCTCTCTCTCTCTCTCTATATATATATATACTAGTATTATACACGTGCTGTGCACGTGGGGAAAAATTGGGGGAATGAAAAGGGCAAAAAAAAAAATTTTACCTGCACGTGCGCTGCACGGGTTGGATTATGGACAAAGGCCTTCTCCCATTATAGTAGTAGATATATATATATATATATATATATATATATATATATATATAGAGAGAGAGAGAGAGAGAGAGAGAGAGAGAGAGAGAGAGAGAGAGGGAGAGATAGAGAGAGAGAGAGAAACATTCTTTAATGAGAAAATGAGAAACAACAATTTATACCGTTGGATACGGGGGGATTGAGATGAATGGCTGAAATTTCTCCTGCTCTCTCACTTATGATGGAGGGGTGTTGGGGTCATTTCACTCATTCTAAAATCCCTCAATCTCCTTCTCTCTCACCTTTCTCTCTCAGGTCTTCTCTCTCTCCGAAATCCAATCAAGAGTTTCCCTAATTTTCTCCTGCTCTCTTCGAAATCCCCCCAAATCCCAAACCCTAGCTCTCGACGACCACAACGCTGATGTTCCTCTCTCACTTCTCTCGCCGTAGAAACCCTCGCCATCGCCGCAGAAACCCTCGCAAGAGATCCAAGTGAGATGGGGTTTGATGTCATCACAGAGAAGGCCAAATGAAATGAGAAGATGCTGCTGCTTGTCTTTTACTTGAGATTAATTAGTGGCTAATTTAATTTTCTACTACTTGTAATCTTTTTAAGGAAATATGTTATCTTAAATGGTTGTGCATGTGAGAAAAGGAGGACATTGAAAGTGGAGAGTCCAAGAGCGAATTTGACGGTGACTATTCAATAAATCATATTCATTGCATAGAAACATCGAAACAGAGTCGGGAAAGCTTTACAATTTGTGCACTATTACAAGCAAAATTATTTTATTTAGCTAACTTAGTGTTACATTTGCTCAAGTTCCACAAAAGTGCATTTCTTTTTTTGCATTTAAAGCTATTACTTTTTTAAATAACAACTTATAGTTCGAAGTTAAGAGTCTTAAGACACAAATGGAAAAGAACCTCAAGGTTCAAACTTGATGATTGAATTTATTTTCTTAAAGAAATGGTATCACGCACTTCTTATCTCCTGAACGTTTAATTGCAATATCGTTACCTAAATTGCCAGTAATTGTACTTTGCACAGATATTATATGTATAAGAGCATTCACAGTCGTTTGCTATATATACCATTTTGCCATATTATAGCAAACGAACTGCTGCAATCGTTTCTCATTTTGCCATTTTATAGCAAACGTGCTATATTCGTTTCTCATATATGAGAAACAGAATAGCGATTCTCAAATTATAAAGGACGGAAAAACATACCCCGTCCGGGATATCATACCCCGTCTCTCCCACTTAAAAAATTAGTTTTTTTTTTATGATTCCCTCAGACGGGGAAACATACCCCGGCCGGGGTATGTAACCCCGTCTCTCCTTTTTTTTTTTTTTTAATGAATGAACGGCCATGATTGACCGATTAGGGAAAAAAAAAACCCAAATGGTGGGACGGGGATACATACCCCGGCCGAGGTATGATACCCTGTCCATGAAAAAGCATCCACAGTGTCTCATTAATGCTGATTGGGTATAATTAGGAGTAGTTATTAGGTTTAGGTAGTATATTAATTAGGTTTAGTTATTATTATATTATTTAATTTAGTTAATTAATATAGTTTAATAGTTAATAAGTAATTAAATTTTTTTAATTTATTTTAAACGATGAGACGGTATATCATATACCGTCGCTCGCTTATTTCTAAAAAATGAGAAACAATATAGCAAACGACGACTGCAGCGATCGATTGTATTTGCTATTACTGTAGCTGCCATTTTATAGCATATGAGAAAAACGACTGTGGATGCTCTAACATGATAGGTTTTGCCATGAGAATGATGATCAGTATCTTCTGAGTGCCAATGCAGTATAGTAGCTAAACACGTAATGGTTATGCAGAACATGTTAGGTATGAGCTATACTCACACTGAGCCTATAGCTAAACTGTCTAAGAGGATTATGAGGTGAAAGAGAAATATGGTAGGTGGTGTTTCTATACCAGACCTGTGACCTGTTAGATGAGTGTAGTTGCGTTAGCATCAAGTTAATGTTGTTAAGATATTGAGTTTTTGTAATTTGGGCCTTTATTTGAAGCATAAATGTACAGAGAAAATAAATTTAAGTTATTTGGGTATTTCAAAATGTTCCACTACCATGTTAAAAGGCTATGATCATTAGAAGTATTCTAATCATGGACTCAAAAGGTTCTTTCTGTAAGCTTATATGTAAAATGGTAAACAACTCCAAATAAGTTTTGATTGTTAGAAGTGTGTTAATCCAAAACCTTCTTCTGTAGAAAATGCTTCAAGTAATTGTTTTTAGTAGCAGATATTATTCTTATACATTGTTCAAGGTGATGTGCGAGAGACTCTACGGAAAATGACTCAGTTTTGCAAAATTTCCTCATTTGTCACATTGAAATTAATGCAGGGAGAACTATAGGCATTCCATGAAGTACTTATAGAATATTTGTTTTCTATTCGATATGAATATATAAATTGTAGACACTTGCATTTCCTTACTAAGAGTATGTAATTGCCTTGATGAGCCCCTTTTTCTGTTACCCACTTCCTCTTTCCTATAATAAAATTTTAACCATCCACCAAATGATTTTTAATTCAGTTTCTTGAATGGTTAGGGAAAGTGGAAGCAAAAGGGTTAATGCATCCGCAGCTCCACATATGACTTAAAAATCTCATAGGTCCTGTTGACTGGGAAATTGTTCATATATTTTTGTAGGAAATTGTATTATATCTCTGAAAAACAACATAACCATAGGAACCCACACTAGTTAGTTTATATGATTAGTTATTGCAAAATGGACAAACATCAAGTGTCCTTTCCAAATGGTATAAACAGTTCAATTGGGTCATTTTTAGGGGACGATGTTTAGTTGCATTGCAACTATTAATACTAGAATCTTGCCGAGCTGTAACATTTGGAATGGTTGTAAGTTAAAATATTAGCAACCCACCATGCTTGCAACCATCCACCTGCCCTTGATTTTGCTTGCTGTAACAATAAAAAATCTTGGGTTGATTGCACAGCGAAATTAAGACCAACTTCAATGAAATTAGCCTGAATAACAATTTGTACTAAGTATAGGAATAAATTTGAAGAAAATTAGGGGAACTGTTGATTGGATTTCGAAGAGAGAGAGAGAGAGAGAGAGAAGAAATGAGAGAGAACAGTGAGAAAGAAGGAGATTGAGGGATTTAAGAATGACTGAAATGACCCCAATACCTCTCCATCATAATTGAGAGAGCGGGAGAAATTTCATCCATTCATCTCAATCCCCTCATATCCAACGGTATAAATTGTTGTTTCTCATTTTCTCATTTAAGAATGTTTCTCATTGGATCACTCCTCTATATATATACATCACACACATACACTTATGGAAACAATGACTTTTATACCTATAATTACTTTTCGACATATAATAATAAAAACATGGACTTTTATTTACAACTAATTATTGTCATACTATTAAACTTGAACTATATAATTACTGATTTACTCTTTACAAGACTTTTCATATGCTGTATCGTTCTGAAGACGTGCCGTAGGCACGTGCCCACGGGCAAATCTAGTAATAATAATAATAATAATGGGCAAAAGCCAAAGTACCCCCCAACGTTTGGCCTGAGTACAAAATGCCCATACAATGTTTGAAAAAATACAATAAACCCATTATTCCGTTAACTTAACCCTATCCGTTAAGTTATAATTATTAATTTACTTTTTTACCCTTACCCTTTCATATTCATTCTCTTTCTCCCATTATTTAATTCCAATATCAAAACATTAATAAAACTCTTCTATTAGTAAATATTCACCTAAAATGACAGGAATATTTTTTTTTCCATCCTTATTTCCAATTAATGGCCATTTTCTTCTTCATGCTTGTTTATTACTATTAAAGCATGCTTGGAATTAATGGCCATTTTCTTCTTCATGATGATATTGGAATTATGCTTTTTATTACTATTAAAGCATGCTTGTTTATCGTTTTTATTCATGTTTGGTCTTTAGATTGTGCCATTGAAAACAAACGTTAGGTATGCTAATCGAAGTTAATGTATCTTCACTTAATTTCTTATATGTATGTTTGATGTATATGTTTTTAACATGTTAATGTGCCTGAATTTCCTATTCGTAGGCCAGTTAGTGATTTTGTATGGTTGGCAGCTCAGTGATTTAAAACTTTGTAGAGTTGATACTAACAGCAATTAAATTGAGTTTATCATGTTACTTTAAAAACATTATATGTTCACCCTTTGATTCTTCAATATGGAACGGATAGTTGTTTGGGTGTTTGAATTTTTAGTATTTAATTCTCTGTATAATTCTTCATGTAAGCAAATGTATCGATTTTATGCAAATGTGATAGATTCGAGGTCATTGGGTCATTGTTGCTCTTCAGTTTTATGTAAATATTGAAAGCCACCACACCTTTCTTATCCTCTCTTTCTAAGATGGTTAAGTAACTCTGACCAAATGTAAGCTCGGGATGATCCTTCTCGGTTATAAAGGACTAGTTAAACCAATCATCTAGATCAATGATTTTCAATAAAATAGTCATGACAGTTGGAAGAGATAGAATACTTGTATGCCCGGTTCAGAAGTAGTAAAACCTAAACTAAGCTTATTCTGATTACATCATTATAATCTAGTAGACTTTGGACAACTCAAGTAGATGTGCCTAGAATTAACATTTTCAGTACAGTAGATGATGAGATCACTATAGAAAAGTAGAAAGGGATAAGATGTAGACAGTAGAGTGAAGAAAGATGTTTGCTCCATTATGCAATAATACATGGCAGTTGTGCAATAAGGGTGAAGAAGAAAATGGCTATTAATTGGAAATAAGGATGGAAAAAAAAAATATTCCTGTCATTTTAGGTGAATATTTACTAATAGAAGAGTTTTATTAAGGTTTTGATATTGGAATTAAATAATGGGAGAAAGAGAATGAATATGAAAAGGGTAAGGGTAAAAAAGTAAATTAATAATTATAACTTAACGGATAGGGTTAAGTTAACGGAATAATGGGTTTATTGTATTTTTTCAAACGTTGTATGGGCATTTTGTACTCAGGCCAAACGTTGGGGGGGTACTTTAGCTTTTGCCCAATAATAATAATAATAATAGATATCAATTATGCATTGATCATTCATGAATTAAATGTAGGAGTGTGACCAAGTAATAAATTGTAAATTTGAAGGGAGGTGGATGTTATTTGGGATGTAATAGAGGGGTTTTGTAAAAATATTGAGAGGGGACTAAAATGGTAAAAAATTAAAAATATAAGGGGTTTTCAACAAAGTAGGTGCATCTGCAAATGCATGCACTGCAAATTAAAAATTATGTATGCTAATTTTTTAGGTAGGCTATAACATGCCTTTTCTGGGTGAAAAAAAAACCCATACACTAATACGTGCGTAATACACTCATAGGAACAAATTATCACATACTGAAAGAGGAAAAAACATAAAGAAAAAAAAATAAAAAACCTCATGATTTACATGATTTGAAGAAAACAAAATTATGTAGTCACTACAGCTAGAGTATACATTTGCTTATAAATATGGGTCTGGCCAAATGGAGAGGCAATAAAAAAAACTGCAATCAGCTTGGCAATTACCTGCTTGAAATCAGCTTAACATCAACTGAATTTTAAGAGAAGTCATTAGTCCTGCTTGGCAATAACCTATACAAAAACTACACTTCCAGTCAAAGTCTATTTGATACAAATATTTGAAAACCACCATCTCAAAACAAATCGAGAACTGTCCCAAATGTTGTTCAAATTAACATATCAAAACTTGCTCCTTCAGCTATAGCCAAACCGTTCTAATCAAGGATGACACTAAAAACATGGATGCGTGACAAAGGACTGTACATTGGGAAGGACTATACATTGGGAATATGAGAGAGAGAGAGAGAGAGAGAGAGTGGATGAGCTTCTTATCACAGGAACAACTGCTGAATGGAGAGGACACTGAATAATGAGGATCAACTTAGTTTTTTACTGTCACGTGCAATTTTATGCACTCCCCGATTCCATTTGATCAAGTATAGTTTTTTCAGTTTGCTTCAGACAATCCAATGTTATTAGTACTACTTCCTTCAGGTTAATGGTTCGCGGAAAGGGTTGAGTTCCCAATTGTTCGTGTCTCCTCCAACATCTGGAAATAAGCATAAGGTCCCCAACCTGAAAGCAAAATAATCAGTAACACATACACAATAAGGGATTTGTTTAGGAAAATAAATAAATGTAGCATCATTAAATCTGGATGCTGAATCATCTGCCAGTTTTACAGAATCAGCAATTAGTTTTAAACAAAATTTATATTGTGAGACAGGTTTATTTCTACCTTTCGCATAGAATTAGAAAGGCTCAAAACCTCAAAGTAACACTTGATCCCAGAGGCATGTGTCGTCGGGTGGGTGTGCATATGCCGAGGAAGCAGTGTACGAAGCTAAACTGACGTACATACAATTTTGCTGGACCGAGCTTGTTTGTCAGCCCACCCTCCAGGGTTGTTGGAGTAATTTGTTGTTTGTACGGATCATGTTGCTTTATGTATGTTTTTATTTCTTGTCAGTAGGTTTTAATCTGGCACGGTTCTCTGGGTTTATATCATTAATTTCTTATTAATGAAACATGGTGGTCATACTCCACCTTTTTCCTTAACAAAAAAAAACACATGATCCCAAAATTTAAACTTTTTTTTTTCATTTTTTTTTCTTTTTGAATGAAGGGCTACATAATCTGCTCCGTAACTTGAGACCTCTCTTTATCCATCCCATACCCTTACCCTTACCATCTGCGCTACAACTCAGTGTTAAAATTTTTTGTTAAAATATAAAATGTACATCGTTATAGTGTCACTGTCACCGTATCATCGAAGTTCTACATGTCTATAAAACCAGTACCTAAATTGAAGGAAGGAATGGTGTTTGAGATTTTCACTATTTAAAAATATTAAATAAGAAAAGTTTAAGATTTCCCCCCTCAAAGATGTCTCTTTTTTCTATTAAAAGGGTATAGCTTTGTAGTAAGAACAATATGTAGTTATTGACCTCCGTGAACTGTGTAAGAATTGGCAATCAGATGTTGACATGTGTGAAAATTCCAACTGCCTAACTAACTGATTTTTCCTCTTTCACTCTTTCCTGACATGCTACACATAATCTCTTTAGATGACTGGGCTCAATAGAGATATAGGCTCGTTTTATCAGAGTTGATTCCTGAACAATCTGATGATTTTTTGGAACTCGGCCCGTATCAATAGAAACTGATAATATGATGATCGTAATAGCCTATCATCTGGAAAGTCCATTAGTGAAAGATGAGGGGGCATGGCAGGAGAGACGAGGAGTCAGAGGTGTCCCCAAACGCGGGCGAGAGAGAGATATCACTGGTCCAAGCCCACAGTTGTCACTGATTTAATTTAAGAGTAATGCTTTAGCCACTACCAATTTCACTACCATTTCCTTCACTACCTTAGGTGGCATACTTCTATTAAAGAGTTCTCCCACCTACTCTATCATGTCCTATCTATTGGAATGTGCCACCTAAGATGGTGAAGAGAAATGTAGTGAAATTGGTAGTGGCTCTAGCATTACTCTTAATTTAATCAAGATTTTATTCTAACTTTTTCGAATTAAAATCAAATTCTATAAAAGAGTTTGTATCCAAATAAAATTTTAGCAAATGTAGGTAGGGTCCAGTGGTTAGTAGTTCGAATTCCGCTTACATCATTTCTCTGTATGGAAAAAGAAGTGTGAGTCTGGATACGGTCTTGTTCAAAACAAAAACAAAAACAAAATTTAATAATAATAATAATAAATTATTTTATTAAATGATCAATTTCACTTAACCCTACCCAGTTATAACCTACTAGTATAATATACGTGCAATGCACGTTAAAAAAAGTAAAATCATCAATTTAAATGAATATATATTGAATAAGAAAAAAATACTTCATATTTGAATGTTTTGGTTTGGACTACACGTGCAGTGCACATTTATATTTGTTGGATATAATTTAGACATGTATTATACGTGTTTATATAGTTACAAAGTTATGGTTTGTTTGTTACAAACCCCAAAATAGTAGAGATTTGCACCGGACCCTACCCAACTTTTTTTTTTTTTTGGCATTTTACCCTACTAATTAAGTTTTTCTTGTCAGCTAACTTATATTTGACTAACGCCATTAAATTCAATGTGTAATGACTTTAATACCCTCCCTTAACTTTTCATATTAGCAATTTAATTTAAAATTTAAGTTTTAATTATTTCATCTCTGCTACTATAATGGGAGAAGGCCTTTGTCCATAATCCAACCCGTGCAGCGCACGTGCAGGTAAATTTTTTTTGCCCTTTTCATTCCCCAAATTTCCCCCACGTGCACAACACGTGTATAATACTAGTAAAAGTAATTAAACAAATATTTCTCTCTGTTTCTCTAATCTCTTCAACAACTGCCACTACCGACCGCAGCGACCACCTCATCATCATCTTCCTCCTGCGTTAGTCACAACCACCACCACCACCACCACCACCACCACCACCATTCTCAATTGTCCAGGAAACCAAAATCTATCAAAACCCAAAACTAACCATCCTCCCAAAATCCAATGTCCCCACACATCCACCACACAATGAAGCAACACATCCCCTACCAACCAACAAAAACAAACATTACAAAAGACCCCCTAAATTATTCAAAATTACAAACGCAATACCATTGGAGTGGGCTTCGCAGCCGCAATCATGCGGGATGTCGATGTCGCCGCTGATGAGGGGGAGGCCGGACTCAAGGCGGTGGAGGTCGAAGCTATGGTCTACTGGGAAGGGGAGATGAGGGGTTTGATTGGGTTTGGGTTTAGGTTTGGGTTGGGTCTGGGAGTTTAAATGGACAGCAGAGATTGAGGAGATTTGTCGGGGGGAGTTGGAATGGATGGTGGGATTGGAATTGGGAGGGAGGAATTAGGGTTTTGGGTATGGTGGGAGGAAGGGGAGGGAGAGAAAGGAGAAACAGAAAGCAGCCATTCATGTATTGCGGGTAACTCAGTGCTAACTTAATGAATAAAAGATTGTTCCAGCTGCACGTGATTGCACGTGATGGTCAAATAAGCAGAGGTAGGGTATACTGCCAACAAAATATAACATCAATAGGGTAAAATGTAAAAAACAAAATTGGATAAGTACAGTGCAAATAGGTGAAAACTCAGCAGGGTTAAGTGAGATTTATCCTGAATTAAAGAGTAATGCTTTAGCCACTACCAATTTCACTACCATTTCCTTCACTACCTAAAGTGGCATACTCCTATTGAAGAGTTCTCCCACCTACTCTATCATCCCCTATCATCCCCTACCTATTGAAGTGTGCCACCTAAGTTAGTGAAGAGAAATGTAGTGAAATTGGTAGTGAAATTGGTAGTGGCTCTAGCATTACTCTTAATTAAATCCCAACAAAAAAGAAAGGTAAAGATGAGATCTCCTGACTAAAAAAAGTTAGCTGAACATAAAACATAATATCGCTATAAAACAAAACTACCACGGAGCAAATGTCTTTGATGGTATTGGGGTGGAGGATAAGAAATGTGGCTAGGTCTCGACCCCCAGGTTCGATGGCTAGGGCCCTAGACATGTCCTTTAACAGTAAAAAAAGAAAAACAAACCAATCGAATTGGACTTATATTTTACATTTTCGAATTCAAAACAAATCAATTTTGAAGGCAAGAACATTCTCATCACTAGTGTTCAGGAAATGGGTAAATTGCATGAATGATTACTTCAAAAAAATTTTAGTTACTTAATGATAACTTATCAACTTATCGAGTCTCGATTGCATAAAACTGCCAACAATTTTATGTTTTTCAAAAAAAAAAAAAAAAAAAACTCCCCTGAACTAGCTTTATTCTCGGTGACTACCATGAACTAGCGGTTGTAGAGGTAGAGGATCGTAGAGGTATATAAATGAAGGACGTGAAGTCCGCTCGTCAGCACGGATTTAGCCAAACCTTAGGCATCTTCATGCTGATGGTTCATTGCAGTGAGCCTAGATGTATCGTATTGATGTAAAAAACAGATATAACTGGACACTAATTCTAGCTGGAAGTTAGAACTAATTGTCTGAAACCTAGTAAGTCTATTATGATATTACAGATGTGAACGTACCGGCGTAGAAGCATAGCTATTTAGTTGATCTAGAAAATCAGTGAGGAGCTGCTAAGCTCCATATTTTTCAGGAACCTATCTGATTAATGTCCAAGAAATCTTCACTGATATAACTGATATGGTTAAAAATGGAATTAAATCGGGACCGTTCAAATCAGACACGAATCTTAAAGCTAATGGGTAAAACGGTAATTTCACCTACTAACGGATCTGAAATAGGAACTGGGTCTTTCTTCAAAGCCCAATAACTCATAAACGGATCTGTCTTACTGGGTACGGGTCCCAACCCGTTACAAACCAGTTCATAAGGATAAAGAAGAATTCAAATTCATAATTATCCCTAAGAAGTGATCTTTAACCGCTTCTATCCATTCACACCGGAAAGTAGAGATATATTCATATCTTGAAACGAATCCCTAAGGCGACTATAAATACCCCTCTCTCCCCACTGTTACCAGGTAATCAATACTTTTCCAGTTTAAGTTCTTGCTTAATCATTCAGATTACTGACAAGAACGTCGGAGGGTGCGTCGTCGGGATCCATCCCAGTGTCTCGCACTTTTTGCAGGTTCGCAACAGCGGCAATAGACCAAGTCAACACATTGGTGAAGGTCAACAGGTCAACAGATTTGCCTTGTTCGTTTTCTTAAGAATCCACAAATTCTATCTGTTTGCTCCCACACCAAAATCAACAGCAACAGATTGGCGCCGTCTGTGGGAACGAAAAAGCAACCCGACCTAACTTCATCAGCGAGACTAGTTTCAAGCCATGCATCCAAAACAGAAGGGGAAGTCAGCGGTCTCCAACCGAAAAACCACTTCTCTTCCTCCTCCCCCTCCTCCAGCTCAAGGTGCTCCTACTCAACAGGCCCCTCCAGTGTCTCGGGGGGCTGCCCAGGGATGCTCTCGTCGGAGTCATCCGAAGCAATATCTTCCTCATGACTATGTCGTGGGTCCCAATCCTTCAGTTGAATCTATGGCTTCTCATAGCCCTTCCGAGCGGGATCTTCGACAAGTGATTGCCAACCGCCAAAAGGGGGTCGACCTCAGAACTCGCCTGAATGGATGGCGAGCCCTTGGTGGAGTCCATCAACCCGAGCACCCAAAGGCCTCAAGAATCCAGACCCCCCGCCGACAAAGGACTAGAAGATCCCCTTCCCCGAGGAGGCGAAAAGAGTTCCCTCAGCATCATCAGCGGAGAACTCATTCTCCAGTAAGCCGAGCCACCCATAAGGACCGCCAAGCTGGAGAGGCACCAGTCACAAGGGCAGATCTTCAAGACTTCCAAGCGACAGTCTTGCAGGCCCTCAATACCGCCCCAAAGAACGACCAGAGGCCACCTACTCATGAGCCAGCTAGGAGCCACCGCCTTCACACTCCCAGTTCTCGTCCTTCTCCAAGCTACCATCGCCGCAGCCCCAGTCCATCCTCGTACGAATATGAGTCCTGGGGCTCAGCAAGATATGATCAAAGAGAAGACTCAGTCTACCGCCGTCTCCACGAAAATGGAGAGGCGCCTCAGCCGAATTGACAAGGAAGAAGAGCAACGGGCGATAAACCTCTGCCCGAGCAGACCTCCATTCTCCCGAGCCATTATGGAAGCCCCCGTTCCAGCAGGCTTCAAGCCCCCACAGTTCGAGACCTACACTGGGGAGTCAGACCCCATGGATCACATCGGGAGTTTCAAAACTCTCATGATGATCCACCAAGCTTCCGATGCTCTACGATGCAAGACCTTCCCAACTACTCTCAAGGATCCGGCTCGGGAATGGTACTCTCTCCTCGCCCCATCCTCCATCTTCTCATTTGAACAGTTTGAGACCCTCTTCATCACCCACTTTGTGAGTAGCCGCTGGACCAAGAAAACAAGTGTATCTCTGATGACCCTCAACCAAGAAAAGGATGAACGCCTAAGGAATTACGTTCGACGCTTCACCGCCGAAGCCCGGTCCATTCCCTCCCTCAACCAATCAGTAGCCTCAGCCGCATTCGAGCGCAACGTCACTAATGCCAACCTCAGGGCGTCCCTTGCCAAGAAGCCTCCTCGGGACTTCTCAGAACTCCTACTTAGGGTGGAGAAGTACATACGAGCGGAAGAGGCTCTCAACCCCCCTACTCTTGAGGAAGCATCTTCCGGGAACAAACGGAAGAATACGAGCGAAGAGGGGTCCCAAAAATCTCAGAAGAACGACAATGGCCAGCGCCGCCCGACTCCTCATTTTGAGAAGTTCACCCCCCTCATTGCTAATATATCAAAAGTTCTTATGGAGGTGGACATGGAAGGACTACTCCGTGCTCCCCCTAGAATGAATACACCTGGCAAGAAGAGGAACAAGGATAAGTGGTGCGCTTTCACAGGGACCACAGCCACGACACGATGATTGTCGGGCTCTCAAGGAGGAGATCGAAGAACTCATACAGCGGGGACACCTGACCAAGTTTGTCCAAAAAGAGGGGGTCGAGCTTCCCCCCTGAGGAGCCTACAAACGAACAAAAAGGCCCGCCGAGCTTCAAGACTCAAAACCTCCCAGCTCCTCCCAAGAGGTCTTCACCTTATCGTAAAAGTAGGATCTTGATTTTCAATAAGACCGATGCTTGTAACCCGGCCAATAGCATGTAATAATGGCTCGCCCTATTGAAGCAGCCACTTAGTTTATCTCAATAAAACTTTATATTTTTTCATTGAAAATTATTGCTCTTACTTCTCTATCTTTCCGAGTCACGACTCGCTAAATGGTGAGTTCAGCGTCCAGCTTCTCCTACATGGCTACTCCCACAACTTACTAAGCTCTAACAACGAGTTCGGAGTCCAACACTTGGCTCGATTTCGCTTCAAATAACTTGCTCTTAAGCAAGTTAGAAGTGGTTCGCCATTCGGAACTGCTTCCACAACCGTTGATACTCTCTTAAATGACGAGTTCGGAGTCCAACACTTGGCTCGATTCCGCTTCAAATAACCTGTTCTTAAGCAAGTTAGAAGTGGTTCGCCATTCGGAACTGCTCCCACAACCGTTGATACTCTTTTAAACGACGAGTTCGGAGTCCAACACTTGGCTCGATTCCGCTTCAAATAACTTGCTCTTAAGCAAGTTAGAAGTGGTTCGCCATTCGGAACTGCTCTCACAACCGTTGATACTCTCTTAAACGACGAATTCGGAGTCCAACACTTGGCTCGATTCCGCTTCAAATAACTTGCTCTTATGCGAGTTAGAAGTGGTTCGCCATTCGGAACTGCTCCCACAACCGTTGATTCTCTCACTTAAACAGCGAGTTCGGAGCTAAAGCTCTCCCCTAGAGTTGTTCCTCAAACTCGTCTCACAAATGGCTCTCTCCTAAAGCCAAACTCTTCGCTCCGCTCGCCTCCAAAGCGGACCTCTTCCCAACGAGTTCGGAGCTCACAACTCTCTCTTCGAGTTCCTCTTCACACTCGTCTCACAAATGGCTCTCTCATAGAGTCAAGCTCTTCGCTCCACTCACCTCCAAGGCGGACCTCTTCTCAACGAGTTCGGAGCTCACAACTCTCTCCTAGAGTTGCTCCTCAAACTCGTCTTCCAAATGGCTCTCTCCTAGAGCCAAGTTTTTCACTCCGCTCACCTCCAAAGCGGACCTCTTCTCAACGAGTTCGGAGCTCACAATTCTCGCCTAGAGTTCCTTCTCACACTCGTCTCACAAATGGCTCTCTCCTAGAGTCAAGCTCTTCGCTCCGCTCACCTCCAAAGCGGACCTTTTCTCAACGAGTTCGGAACTCACAACTCTCTCCTAGAGTTGCTCCTCAAAGTCGTCTCCCAAATGGCTCTCTCCTAGAGCCAAGCTCTTCACTCCGCTCACCTCCAAAGCGGACCTCTTCTCAACGAGTTCGGAGCTCACAACTCTCGCCTAGAGTTCCTCCTCACACTCGTCTCACAAATGGCTCTCTCCTAGAGTCAAGCTATTCGCTCCGCTCGTCTCCAAAGCGGACCTCTTCTCAACGAGTTCGGAACTCACAACTCTCGCCTAGAGTTCCTCCTCACACTCGCCTTCCAAGTGGCTCTCTCCTAGAGCCAAGCTCTTCGATCCGCTCGCCTCCAAAGCGGACCTCTTCTCAACGAGTTCGGAGCTCACAACTCTCTCCTAGAGTTCCTCCTCACACTCGTCTCACAAATGGCTCTCTCCTAGAGCCTTGTGATGTTCTTCACTCCGTTCGCCTCACGAGTGCCCTTCCTCTCAATGGGCTCCGAGCAGAACTCTCCCCAAGAGCTACTCCTTGCACTCACCCCCAAGAATGAGTCTTCCCATGGCTTTTCTCCACCCCTAGGAGTGGAGCTCCTCTTCAAAAATCCCCAAGACCAAAACACTCCTCAACTTCATCAAGACAGGGATGTTGCGGGGCTATTTTGACCATGAAGAAGGGTGAATCTTCATGCCAGTCCTAAAGAGAAGTTGTAGATCTTCAAGTTAGCTTCGAAACGAGAGTTCACACGCCCCGATCGGACCTCCGTAGCACCGGGAAAGTGGATCGCAACACAGCTATGCCGAACCACCGGGCCGCTCTGGCCGAACTGACGAGGTACCGACCCTCACTTTTGAAGAAAAATGGAGTCGATCTACCTCCACCATTGGATCTTGTCAAAAAACGTGCTAGAACACGAGGGATGACTCAGATTTTGCCACGTCTCCACAAAACGACAAGATAACGTTTTCTCAAAATCTGAGCCTCTTGCCTTGTGATTCGCGCCAAGGTCGTGATCAACCGTCCAGATGGAGCCACGTAGCTCGGATCTGAAATCCGAGCTACCGATCTACCGAACTGCAAAGTGGCGAAAAATATGCCTCAAAATCCGTGCTCGGATTTGCCGAACAAGAAGCAGCGAGGAAGAAAAAAAATTGGAGAGAAGGTTTGGGTTCGGACCCGTTAGGGTCCCAAACCCGAACCCCATATCACTTCTCCTCCCCTTCCTCTTCTTCAACCGATTTAGCGCCAAAACCAGAGGAAGAAGAACCCACGCCTCCTTCAACCTCCGTCTCCCTCTTCCTCAACACCGCTCGCAGTCGAGCTCTCCTCACTCGACGACCACCACCGAGCTCCGTCACCGAGCTCACAAAGCTCTGAAGCTCCAAACTCCAACTTCCTCGCCAAGCGTCGCCATGGCTTCGCCTCCTCGCCGAGCACACATGAGCAGCCGAAGCTCATCGTCGAAGCTCGGAGCTTCGTTGAGCCCTTCCTCGGCGAACACCGTCGGCTCCAAGCTCTGCTATTGAGGTCCAATGCCGAGCTCAAACCCAACTTCTCGTCAAACTCATCCGTCGTCGAGCTCCAAAACACAACTACTCGTCGAAGCTCCTTCATCCAAGCACTGAACCCATCGCCATGCCGAGCTCTCCACCAACGAGCTCCGCCATGGCAACCGACGCCATCGTCGGTCAACCTCGCCATGCCGAGATCCACCTCTGCTTCGAAACAGAGCGCCAAAAACACTTCGTCGAGCTTGAGGTCGCTGAGCTCCGACGTTGGCCTCACCTCCGCCTCCACGTCGCAACCTCCTCACCATCCGAGCTCCCTTACTTCCTCTTCGAGCTCTCGATCCAACCGCCTCGTCACTACTGAGCCAAGCTCCCACTCCGGAGCTCCGAGCGCCGAGCTCCTCGCCTGCCTTTGTCGCCGAAGCTCCACTCAGTCGAAGCCTCGACGAACCAACAGCCAAGCTCTGTCATCGAGCTCTCTCTCTCCAAAGCTCCACTCACCTCCAACGACGAGCTCGTCTCTACACCGTCGAGGCTCTCCTCCCAAAGCGCCGAGCTCGAAACTCCTTTTCCTCACCGAGCGCCTCCAGCGCCGAGCTCCTCGTCAGGGGAGGTCGGAGAGGGGGCGAGGCCTAGGTCGAAGACGGGTGGGGTCGGAGGATTCAGTCGAAGACGAAAGAAGAAGCAAGAAACGAAGACATGGAAGAGAAGAGACAGAGCGAAGAAGAAGAGAAAGAACAGGGCGGGTAAGACAGAAAGAAAGAAAGAAAAAGAAAAAAAAATGTCACGTGGCATCGCCATGTGGCTTCATCTCCAACGCTTCGGCCGTTGCCGAGGTGACGACCCACCGAGCTCGAAATGGGAGAAAAAATGCTGCCGACCTACACAAGCCATCCGATAATCTTAAAATTCGCGCCACGACACAATCGACGCTCAGAAACATGCCACGTGTCCAGAACGTGCTTTGCGATGCGCGCCATCTGATCACGATCGACGTCCAAAAATGCGCAACGTGTTCAGGTAATATTTAATTAATTAATTAATTAATTAATTTGTTTTAATTATTTAAAAAATTCGAAAAAATATTTAAAAATCGAAAAAAATTAATTAAAAATTCAAAAAATAATTATTAATTCCAAAAAAATAATTTAAAAATTCTGAAAAATATAATTTTTTAATTAGAATAATTAATTAATATTTTTGATAATTAATTATTTAATTCGGAAAATGAATAAAAAATTCAAAAAAATGAGAAAATTCAGAAAAATCTAGAAAAATCACAAAAAATCCAGAAAATTCTGAAGATAGTTTTGGGCATTTTACAAGTCCAGAATAACACCATTACACCTCGAGCAAGATCCGAACTCCCTTAAGAACACCGATAAAATCCCGTACGTCATTAGAACAACAAAACTATTCCTCAAAGACTGTAAAACTCAGTCTCCAGGAGTGGGGGGCTCGTGATATGGCTAAAAATGGGATTAAATTGGGACCTTTCAAATCAGACATGAATTTTAAAGTTCATGGGTAAAACGATAATTTCACCTACTAACGGGTCTGAAATGGGAACTGGGTCTTTCTTCAAAACCCAATAACACATAAACGGATTTGTCTTGCTGGGTACGGGTCCCAACCCATTACAAACCAGTTCATAAGGATAAAGAATAATTCAGATTCATAATTATCCTTAAGAAGTGATCTTAACCGCTTCTATCCATTCACACCGGGAAGTAGAGATATGTTCTTATCTTGAAACGGATCCCTAAGGCGACTATAAATATCTCTCCCCCCCATTATTACCAGGTAATCAATACTTTTCCAGTTTAAGTTCTTGCTTAATCATTCAGATTACTAACAAGAGCGTCAGAGGGTGCGTCATCGGGATCCATCTCGGTGTCTCGCACTTTTTGCAGGTTCGCAGCAGCAGCAATAAACCAAGTCAACACATTGGTGAAGGTCAACAGGTCAACAGGTTTGCCTTGTTCGTTTTCTCAAGAATTCACAAATTCTATCTGTTTACTCTCACACCAAAATCAGCAGCAACAATAACCCAAGGATGTTTAAAGCCGGCCTCATCAAAATGTGTGTGAAGCCAACTTGTACGCATGTATTGAGATTTTTTAGTACCTCATATTTTAATAAGAGCATCCACAGTCATGAAAGGTAATAAATAGCAAAATGCATAAACAGATATAGCAAAGTGGGGATTTGCTGTAGTCGTCAAATGCTAAAAAAATAACAAAGTAGCACAAATTCTGATCATCCGTTAAAATAAATTAAATAATTATATTGTTATTTGTATTTTATATTATTTTTAATTAACTTTTTAGAATTTGGAAAAAAAGGCAAAAAATCGACGGACAAAACTTCAAGTTTCTCCGTGAACTTTGCTTCTTTTTTTTTTAACTCAGTTGTAACCACTAATTAACTAATTAAGTAATTAATTATATAACTAAACCTAATCATCTAACTAATTCTTTAACTAATTATCTAACTAATTATCTAATTAAACTAATTGAATAAGTAAACATTTCTATCAAATCTGACATTGCATTCGGACGAAAGTTTCGTCCGAGATTTTTAATTAATTTTTATTCACAAATTAGATCGGACGAAACTTTAAAATATTATAAAATATATCAGACAAAACTTAAAACTCCGCTATAATATGCATATTATTATTTTTCTACCAAATCTAGCAATCTACTCTAGCTCAAATGTCAAATTATGCATATATAGCACACGACTGTAGCGCTACGAAAGCTAAAATACACATAAAATGGCAAAATACCACAAATTATGCATATATAGCACACGACTGTAGCGCTACGAAAGCTAAAATACGCATAAAATGGCAAAATACCACACAACTGTGGATGCTCTAAGAAATGTTAGCTTCTCTTTACTAACAATTAATTCGGTCACATTTAAATAATGTTAAACTACTATCTTTGTTGCTTAAGACAATGTTCACTTTATAAACCAAACAAATTTAACCTCCTATTTTAAAATAAACCTTTTCACACTAAACATAACATGCGTTCCCATATCATTATCTATTTCCTAATAGAGTATATTTTTTTCCTTTACCCTTGAATGCAAAATTTAAATTTAAATTCACAATTTTTTTTTTGAAAAATAAAAATAATGGGGTGAGAGAGGCTCGAACTCTCGACCTCAGGATAACTCAGAAACTTAGCTATGAGACCTACGCGCTAGCCAACTGCGCCACCACCCCATCTACAATAACATTTTTCTTATTTTAAATTTATGTACATTACACATGTCAATTAATCTACTCCCCCGTCTCAAATTAACCATCCACATTGCTATTTTCACAAATATAAAGTGTTGTAAGTTTACTAATTTTCTCTCTCTCTCTCTCTCTCTTAAATACTCCTTAAATACACATTCTTAAATACTCTCTCCACTCACTTTACAGAGGAAGGAGAAAACATAACACAGGGGGGGGGGGGGGGGGGGGGGGGTGGTGGAGAGAGTATTGATTTGCCGTCCCATGTATAGTTTGTGTTTTCCATGAATAGTTGATTATTTATTAGTGCGTTTAATCAAAATGACAAAACTTTAAGGATATAATTGACTTAATAGAGTACAAATGCTCCCAAAAAAAAAAATTGGACAGTTAATTTGGGACATCCTAAAATAGAAAATTGGGATGGAGTAGTTTATTAGAACTGTAGAGTAAGGTATGTAAATAATGTTACCATCATCGTCAAAAGGGGAAGGGAAGAATTGCCGGTAGCAAAATGTAGCGATTGTACTACCTGCAGGAGTAATATAATAAAACATGGTAAGACGAAACAAAACTAGATGCAGTCTTGGATATAACCGTTCAACTGAAGAGAACTGCCAGTTGATTATCAAAAATCATTCAGAACTAACCTAGAAGACAGCCACCAAATACATCCTGCCAATGGTTCCAGTAGTCATCCACTCGAGAAATTCCAAAGAGAGCTGCAACAAGTAAGGGAAGGAAGACAATGCAAAGTTTTGCGACATGACCTCGACGGTCAAATACTTTAATTTTTGCAGACAAGTATAATGCAAGGAAACCAAGACCTGCAAAAGACCCTGCATAATCAAAATTCATGTAATTACCTAATTCCCTCATCATCCATCAAATCTATAGAAAATCTGGGAGAGTAATTTGGGTGTAACTGACAAAAATTGATTTAAAATATGCATGAATAAAGAATAAAATAACCAAATTGAAAAACTGTATCATTTGACAATTAATCTTCCAACCATTATGGCCCAGACTTTCTCTTCTAAAGTTTAATTTTAGTTAGGAAATAGGAACTCAATTAATATACAAAGGTTGAATACCCAACAACAAATAATTCACAAAATTTTACTAACTTTGATCTGAAGATGAGATGAATAGTAAATTCTATTTTGTTGTCTATAATATATCAATCAATTAGAACCTAATGCTAAAATTAAATCAATCGCCAGAGAGATTATTATCATCTCAAAAGAAATCATATGCTTCTATTACTTCAGTCATAAACATAAAGCCTTTTCCTTATAGGTTGCAAATTTATAATTTCAAAGGCATCAGAGCTGAGCAGTGTGTAAAGACAACGATCCTAGAGTTAATTATCAACAACATAATCATGTCCCGCTAGGTAGATGAGAAATGGGTTAAAAATTTTGCGAATAATCTTTCTTTTTAAGTAGAGCAAATAAATTATTATAACAAAAAAGGTTTTAAACCTAAATCTGGGGATAAGTACATGAATCCATTTCCCCATGCTACTCTGTTAAAGGCCACTTAATACACAAATTAACAACAACCACATCCATCTTAGTTGTCTGTCCTAATATGTTTAAGTCTACCACTAATTTTCTTTTCTTCAATAACTTCAAGGATGTAACTATAAGCGATCCAGTATCAGTACTCTCCATAGCTCAGGTTAAAACCATCTCATCCGGTTTCCCTTCTTTTATACATTATCACTACTCTCTCCATAACTCCATGGTAAAAGTTAAAATCATCCCGCCTTTTGTTTTTACTCCAAAATTCATGACCATCATGCACCTTCTAACATCCAGTCTAGTCTTCACCAACATGACAGTTTAGGCCTCTAAGTCAACAAATATCTCAACAGGCCATCTTAAGGCATAATAGGAGCACTTACTCATGCTTATTAATTCCATAATTGAAAGTGCATTTGGGTGAATAAAGTCTGCGATTAGCACAACCACAAGAACAATCTAAACCTGAAAAATAAATATGTACTAAGAGAAACCTAACCCTTAATTACTCGTAACCTGTCAAATATTTTTGTCTCTGGTATTTCTTTCTCTTCCATCTAGGTGGCTCAAGATTATTCTGATGATCTCCTTGAACCAATTCAGCAATCTGGAGTTTACCAGAAATGATCAACTTCACTAATTTAACTGATCAATCTCAGTTTTTTCACGATCCTCATTCCTTCTTCCCTTGTAGCCTTCTTCTCTCTATCAAGGTCAAAAACACAAGTGCGAGGATAGAACGTATAGTAACTAGTAAAACAAATTCACCACAAATATGATGGTGGCATTGAATTCACCTCGCAACATCGAATGGTATATTCTTTGAGTCTATTGTGTTTATGTTCAAGGAATACATGTTTCAAGACATTGTAGATGAGGAAATAATCGAATTCATATTACACTGCATGTAAGTCCTTAAATGTTAAAAGTACAGGAAATGGTTTAAAAGTACAAAACTTACATGAAGTATGACCACTAGGGAAACTCTTGTACCCTTCTTTAATGACATTTTTAACTCCATTACATATAACATCCCCAGTTACTTGATCATACACCTGAAACAAAAATAAATGCCAATGTTCCTTGCAGTCATTGTAAACAATAAAGTGAATATGTAAGAATCAAAACCATAAATACGAAGAGAAGCACCTCCTTTCCCTGAGGAAAACACCGCCAAAAAAAGTCAGGTCGAGGACGCCCAACTGCATCCTTGATCGCATCAGTTATAACTCCAGTCATCAGCACAGAGAACAAGATGCCTGGCTTACCACATATTCTTTTATGGTTCAGAAATTACATAGTAAGCTAATATTTTATCTGAATAAAAGAAACAAAGACATGGGTAATTACCTAATATAGCATGATGAAGATCGTAAACATCTCTCCTACGAAAGTAGAAGCCAACAAATATGGCAATGGGAAACATTATTGTAATCATCTGATAACATACACAAAAACACGAAATACCTTGAGATTTTACCACTGTGGAGGATATGTATTATGTTGTAAACAGTATTCCAAAACATACCGGAAGAGCCCATACTGGCGCTGAATTACTTTTCAGAGGGTATCGTAGATCAGCCATCATATCCTTACTAACAAAGCGGTGAAAAGGGTGTATCATATTTAAAACCAATACCAGCACGAAAAGAAATATGAGAATAAACCAATCATGCATGTGTGACTTTGCAAGTTTAACACCATGAGACTGTATTGTGTGTGAGCCCAGTTGAATCTCTCTCATACTGTCCTGTCATGAGCAGAAAAGTAGACTCAGCACTTCAAAACTAATTTCAGTACTGCTATCATGCTTAAGAAAAGTTTGGTTTATAAATCATACACACCACATCCTTCATGCCAAAGATGCCCCATAAATTTGGGGCCAAAAGTAATTTCCGCAACGAAAATACTAAAAATTTAGACTCAATTAGAATTTGATCATATAGGTCTCATCTCATTTACAGTATGCATCTATTTACCTCCTTGCATTGTTTAAATTAAAGTAGACTCATGGAATTGCTATGCTTATAAAAACAAAGCATATTATCCATCACCCTCTTATGACTATAATCACCTATTATACAGTTCACAGGGTGCTCGAGGGGCATACTTCTCGTTTCCTACTAGATTTGGAATCCAAATTTTATGGGAACAATGAACTATACAATAATTTTGTAAATCTTCAAAAGTCAAAGATCATTACCAAAAAAAGACTTTTAAGATTCAAGCGTAAGTTTGTCCAATAATAACTTCCACATGTAGTTAGTGATGCACTAACTTAGGGGTGGCATTCGGGCCGGGCCCGCCCGCCATTGACCCGAACCCAAACGACCTGGTCCGGGCCCGGGCCAAACCCGCGCACAGTTGCAGGTTAGATCGGGTCAAAATATTAGGGGTTAAAACCCGCTCGACCTGATCCGTTTAACTCATAACTCGCACCAACCCGATCCGTAACCCGCGGGTTCTCCAACGGTCAACCCGGAGGGCCAATCCGCCAAGTCCTACGGCAGGCCGGCCCGAGTGAAACGGGCGGTCCGACCGGGCTGCCCATTGCTGCTGTTTTTTTTGGTGGATTTTTGTGGGTTTTTTCCCTATAAAACCCCACTAAAATCACTTATTTTTCTTCACTAATTCACAGTACTCTCTATCTATAACTCTTTCAACTCTCTACTACTATCCCAAACTAGTGCAGGAAGAAACAACAAAGAAGTAAAGAAGCTCAATCTCCCTACTACTATCAACTCACTCTACTACTCAATCTAGTGAAGGAAGAAATCGGTTGATCATGCGAAGAAGCTCAATCTCAAATTCTCGTCGTCTACTCAACTCTCTTTATTATTCTAACTCTCTCAACTCTATATTTGTGAAGTACCGTATCAAAATTTCTCAACTCGCTCCACTCATTATTATTCTGAACTCTTTTTTTTAGTTCACTTGTTTTTTATGTTTTTTCACATACACTACTACTACCTCAACTCTCTCAACCCTCCTATTTTGTTTTTTTTTTTTTTTCACATAAACTACTACTGCTAGCATTGGTATCGGATCGGATCGGGTCGGGTCGGGTCCTTCACTACCCGGACCCGAACCCGTAAGACCCGGGTCCGGGTCCGGGTCCGGGTCCTATTAAAATATTTCTACCCGTTCGGGTAGGAGCGGGAGTGTGAGCGGCGAGCGGAGGCGGCGAGTGGAGGATTTAGAATAGAGGAGAGAAGAGAAAGGCATGAGTTTTGAATTTGGAAGAGGAAGATTTAGAATTAAGAAGGAAGGAGGGGAGGGATGAGGGTAGAATATTTATTTTTATGTTGATTTCTTAGGATTTTTTTAACGGGTCCGGGTCCGGGTCGGGTCTCTTTTGAGCGGACCCGGACCTGGACCCGAAAGTACAACGGGTCCCATTTTAGGACCCGGACCCGGACCTAGATAGGCCGGGTCAGTTCCGGTACAATGCCGGGTCCGGATCGGGTCCAGTTTGGGTCCGGGTTTCGGGTATTTATACCAATGCTCACTACTGCACTACTTGTATAATGTCACGATCAGGCGGTAGCGGCCGTAGCCAAAGTGAACAAGAATCCACTAGTTCATCTCGTTGCCCTCCAATAATCTCACAATTAGAGACCGAGTATAATCTTAATCTTAATTTTGATTATGAAAGTATTCCTCCTCACGATTATGATCCCGACACACAACATGATGAAATCCTAGCTAGTGACACAAAAACATAAGACACCGAACTCGCACAACTCACTTCTTCAAAAAAAATATAAAGGTCAAACTAGCGAAATCCATAAATTTTATGACTGTGTCCCAAAAGTGGACAATATGAGCTTGGGACATAAGGTGTGTAAAACATGTCACAAAAGTTACAAATGAAAAAAGGATGAGGAAACGGGTACAATTAGGCGACACATTACTAATATATACCCCGAACTAGTACAAGACAAACTATTCCAACAAAAAATCAACCCTAGGAACGGGCAAGTTAGCCATAGCTATGATCCCGAAATTGTTCATCAAAAAATTGTTAGACTAGTTATTAAGGAAGAGTTACCACATTTTCCTATTCTGAGAGTAGGAACCTAGAGGCCTTTAAATAAAAAGCTAAATCTAAGGCCGATTATTTTTAACTTTATTCCGAAATGAGAGACGCTTTAATTTCACCTTTGTATTCATTAACTTGTAAAGTGTCAATAACAGCCGATGGTTAGAAAGGTTGTAACGATATTCCAATGATGAGCATAACTTGTCATTGGATCGATAGTGACTGACTCATTCAAAAGATAATTATTTCACTTGCCACTTTGTTTTACCCCTATAGTGGTTCGGTTATCGCAACACGTATTTTAGAAGTATGTGATTTATTTCGTATTCGAGATTTAAAATTTCGATTAGTTTTGATAATGCCTCCAATAACACTAGTGTGATTACCACATTAGTTCAACATTTAGCTCCTCCATGTCTTGAAATTATTCATATTAGATGTGCATGTCATATTCTTAACTTATGTCTACAAGAGGCATTGAAAGTAGCCAATGAATTCATATGTGAATGCAATTAGAAATTATGTGCATTTTATCGCTGAGTGGTATTATGCTTCAATAATTCAAAGAATGATGTAATCTTAAGAGATACATTTTTAAAAAAAAATCTAGAGATATTAAACACCGATGGAATTCTACTTTCGACGTATTGAATGTTGTTACTGAATATAAAGCGGTTAGAAATGATTTTTGTATTACAAAAAACATCAATTTTTTTTAAATGACTCCCGATTCTTGGTATTTTGCAGAAAGTTTGTTAAAAATTTTGGAATCTTTTAAGACTGCAACTGTGAAAATTTTAAAATCTTATGATTCAACTTCTAGTAGTTTATTTCAATAAAAACTATGATGCAAACTTTTCAAGAAATGAATTTGGATCGTTACATTGGTCATATTAAGGCTGGCTATTGACCCGAACCCGACCCGAGCCCATCAAGTCCGACCCGTTTTTAGTAGGATTCTGGCATTTTTTTTCATTTTTTTCGAACCCGGGCTAAAAAATAAGCCTGTTAAAATTTTCGGGCCGGATTCGGGTGCGTATGGGTCCGACCCGAACCCGACCCGATTTTTCTATAAAAATCTAATTTGAAGTTTTGAACCCGAACCACTCCAGTAAACTTCCCAAGTCCCAACTACCAACCAATATGCAATTAATGTATGACCATTGACCAACACCTAACTTCTCTTCTCAAAACTCCTATCCATCTCACTCCCAAAACATCCTCATTCCTCAATCAGATTCAACGGAAATCAGAAATCTAATCGACGCGTCCCTTCATCTCCCTCGAGTTGCTGAGCACTTCGTCTTCAGTCATTTCCTGATTTCCCACTCTCCCAGGCTCCTCTCTCTCCCTATTCCCTAATCTCTATATTTCTTTCACTCATCATTCATGACAGCATTTGCCTATTTATATGTAGTTTTTTTTTCATCATCAACCCTAACCCTAGCTCCCAATTCAATCTCATATCTCTGTCATCTGAATAGGGGATCTCGAATTCATCATCTGCCAAGTTTCAATTTCAGGTAAATTTGTTGATTCATTGATTTTAGATTGTTTTTTTTGATTTTGTGAGGAATTATCGGAATTTGTTGATTCATTGAATTCTCAATCTCAATCTCAATCTTAATCTTGAAAAGATCGATCTCCCACGATGTACCCTAGCTAGTTTCATTTTTGACCACTTAATGACAACTTAATTAATCTTTTGTCCTGCAGCCCATGTACTTAATAATCTAACATGAGTACATGACCTTAGTTTGAAATTGAAAGGTTGTTTCTTTTTTGTGCATCTTTTTGCTTGTTCTTATTTTGTGTATTTTGTTACAGACTTGTGGTTGTTTAGGCATCTGCTGTCTATTTTCTCTTGGATGGATTGATTTTAGTTTTAAATTTACATGGTTGCAAAGTTTGTAGTGTACGCTTGGAACTAATATATGTATTAATAGGAAACAATTAGTCACCTCTTCTTTATAACATGCCTACTTTTCTCTTTTTTTCCTTGATTTTATCTAGTAATTTGGATTTAGAATATTCAGTAGCTACAATAACTTGGTGCTATTTAGGACATTGATGTCTGAGGTGACGAGTTACTTAATTATTCTTACCGACAGAGAAGTGAGAAGAAAAATTGATCGGTTGGCTTTAAGTCCTTATTAAAGAGAAGAATTTTGATCATATTGAATGATCGTTTTAAGTTATGAGCGAATTGAACATTCAATATGAACTTTGGACAAATCTAAATTTAGTCAACATGGGACAAAAGAGGGGTCAAGAAACAAAAAAAAAGGGACTTTTCCAAGTTGATTAATTCATCATACCATAATCATTTAACATTCTGATGTTTGAAGTTCATGTTCAATGAGAAGCAAATTGGTGTTTAATCTTCAACAACCACGGGGATATTGCTTAGTACCTGAAGGATCCTAGGACCTATGTTAGAAATGTGAAAAAGATGGAGTTTTGTACTAACTTAAATATAGAAGGTTATCAATTGAGATCAACATAAACTTGCATAGTAATGAATTGCTTGATTTTGGTGTGGAAAGAACTAGTAATGAATGACTTGATCTCTCGACTTGTCAATGAGAGTTTGCACATATATCTGTTAGTTGATATCTTCATAATATCGTGGCAATTTTCTATGTTGTTGATCAAATGCAAAGCTGAAAACGTGTTACTGTTGCGACAAGTATATATAGTTGAAGTCATTTTGATTCAATTCACTCATGTTTACAATTTGTCTTGCTCTTTTTTTTGTCTATGAAGACATGAGTTTTTGTATAGTTTTTTTACATAGCAGGTCTTGATATAGATGCAACGGTTATGTAGTGAAAAAGGCAAGGGTCATTTTTATATCTTATTCTTATCAACAATATGATGGTGTGTGCATCCACGATCATTTGTGCTTATGAATGAACTCTGGGTTAGCAACTTTGACCTGAGTAATTTTGTGACATATTTGGGTATAGGATAGAATCAGTGGCACGACATCGTGGCCTAGTTCAAGCATTCTGATCTTGTTCATGCCATCTTTACAAGATTATACTTATTACTTTTTTTTGTAATAGAGTTAAGAATTATGTGGAGTGCATTTTAACGAAAAGTTATACTACTTTTTTTTATATATATTACAGTACAGAATTATGTAGCGTTCATTCTAACTAATATCTAGGGGTGTCAAAAAATACCATATTACCGTACCATACCGTACCATACCATTACCATACCATATATTACCGAAATCTTGGTAATACCATACCGAAATCTCGGTATTGTACCATACCGAAATTATATGGTATGGTACTGGTACCCAATACTGATACCATGGTATACCGTACCATACCAAGTAATTAATATATATTTAATTTAATTTTTATATTTAAAAACCCAGGCCCAGACCTATGTCCATGCCCATTTTTCTTATTTTTTTTTCAAATTTTCACCCCAGTTATACTACTACTTCAATTATTCTTCCTTTTTTTTTTCCTTCTTCCTTTTTTTCTTCTTTGAATCTAAGGCACATGCACTGATTGACTGACGCACTACGCTGCCGAAGCACCACACTGTCGCGATGCCACCTACCTTCTTCAGCCCCCATCGGTACGGTATTGTTAGAGAATTTTTTCGACTAATTAGGAAAACTTTAGAGTTTAGTTAGTGTATTAATATAAGATCCATCTTCTTCTTGTTCATGTTGGGTTTTCTTGAGATATTGCGTATTATTATTCACAAGTAATTAGGAATTTATGATGTAAAAGATCTTCTGATTTGATTTATCAAATTGATTTTTGTGTTTTTTTAGGAGTTTTTTTTTACTGGTTAATATAGGTGAAATCTTATTTATGTAGTATATTTGTATCATAATCCTGAAATTGATTTATATGTGAATCTACTAAATGAGATACATACTACAAAAAAAAGGAGTAGAACAATACACAGAAATGAAAGAACCATCAAATATCATGAATGTTATGAAAGGAAAATAACAATACTGTTGTCATTCTTTATATATGAATCTTCTTAATTTCAGGTATTGTTGTCATTCTTTCTCTATATGCTGAAGCTATCCAATTATATTTAATCAAGCATATTGCAGAATGTTGAATCTAATAGAGTAGCATATTGAATCAATCATATTGCAGAATGCTGAAACTAATTTTCATACATAAAGATACATTATATTGAAACTTATACATCTCTGAAATTGTACAACAATAAAGTCTACAACCCTGATTTTTTGTTTGGCCTGAGTGGATTAAGGATTGGGCAGAAAAGGTCTTTAGCTAAATCTTTTATTGAGGGTTAAACTATTGAGGGGATGAGAAGGTGATGTTGATGTTTTTTTATCCATGATCTTAAATTTTGTGTCGATTCTTTATCGCTATATCAGGTGATGTATGTTTGTTTGTGGGGATAATTTTTTTATGTGAATCTGTTTTCCGCTAATCAGTTGAACTGTAGGTTTTTGTATACTATTCGTGCTGGTGTTTCTCTGTTGTTGTATATGTTTAATTTGTTTTGAGTGAGAATTCTAGAGCTTTTTGAAAGGAACATGCCTGAAGATATTAGTTATTTCAATAGAGTTTTGTGATGATTTCTTCCTTCATTGTTAAAAATAAACTTATATTATTTGGTACTGCTGGTGATTGGGCTCTGGAAACACAAATGTTAGACTAAATTATGGACAGTTAGCTGAGTCTTGTTTGAGAATTGACATTGGCTGATTATTGGAACTTCTTCGTATATATATATATATAATTATTTATGTTGAAACTTCTTCATATATAAATATATATATATTTATTTATGTTGAGCTTATTTATCCTTCTTTTGCTATTTATATGAAGGTTAATTTTTTAAGCTAATTGATGTCCGGTAGTACCATGGTATTACCAATACCGTACCAATATTCCGGTAGTACTGAACTCGGTAGTACTAAAAACATGGCACAGTAATGGTAGAGAAATTTGTGTACCAAGTATTCCGGTACGGTAGACGGTAGAGTAATGATGATACGGTACGGTACGGTATACCACCCCTACTAATATCGATGTAAAACATGCTCTTAAACTCTGACATTTCATTTATGTTTTGCTTCTTGTAGGTTGTGGGCAGATTCTATTTGAAGTTGAAATGGCTGATAAGGATATGGGGAAGGATAAAGATACCATGGAAGCTACTAATGTAAATGTGATAACTTCTGAAAATCCTGAAACTATCTCTGCTGAAAATGTTAATACTGAAAAGGAAAAAAAAGAAAAGAAATTGAAATCAAAAGTTTGGCTAGAGTTGACCAAACAAAAAATTGATGGCATTGAAGTAGCAATATGTCCCTATTGTTATCATAGATTTACTGGAGCTAGTACTAGTGGCACTAGCCACTTGAAGAGACATTTAACAAGTTGTCCTAGGAAAAACTCCAAAGACATTAGACAACAACTGCTGACGAGAAATGTAAGTTCTTTGGGAGGGGAGGGTTCAATAATCAAGTTCGAGTTTAGTCAAGCGCGTAGTAGAGAGCAACTTGCTCAAATGATTATGATTCATGAGTATCCTTTTTCTATTGTTGAACACTGGGGTTTCATGAGGTTTATAAGAAATCTGCAGCCGGAGTTCAATATGGTCTCAAGAAACACTATTAAAACTGATTGTATTGGGGTATATGAGCAAGAAAAGAAAAAACTTCATGAATTTTTTGATAATTTTTCTGGCCGTGTTAGCATCACTACTGATATGTGGACATCAAATCAAACATTGGGATATTCATGCTTGACTGCTCATTTTATTGATGATGACTGAGTTTTACAAAAGCGAATAATTAATTTTCAAATAGATCCATCTCCACACACAGCTGAAAATCTTTGCTCATCCCTTTACAAATGCTTGCTAGATTGGAACATTGGTAGGAAGATAATGTCAATAAATGTTGATAACTGTACTACAAATGATTTAATGGTGGAGTTGTTCAAAGACGAGCTTTCTAGCAATCTTTTATTGGGAGGTGATTTATTTCATGTTCGTTGTTCGGCATATATACTTAATTTAATTGTCCAAGATGGTCTTAAGGCTTTGGGTGATGTTGTTTGGAAAGTCAGGGATAGTGTCAAATACGTGACGGGTTCGCAAGGGAGGGAGCAGTTGTTCAAAGATATGTGCAAACAAGCAAAAATTAGCTGTGAGAAGCATCTCATTAAAGATGTTCCAACCCGCTGGAAATCTACATATAAGATGTTGGAAACAGCCTTGATTTATAAAGATGCATTTCAACGTCTTGAACATAGGGATTCTGTTTTTAGACAGAAGGTTGCAGCTTCTGAAGATGCATGGCAAAGGGCCAAAATTGTTTGTGATTTACTTGAAACTTTCTATAATGCATCAAATATGTTTTCAGGTAAATGTTAGACCACGACTTTTATTTTTGATAAAAGTTATTACATGATTTACATTAGATTAAAATTATTTTTATAATGCATCAATTCTATTTTCAGGTTCAAATTATCTCACTGCTAATCTATTTTTTGATGAAATTTGTGAGATAAGATTGAAATTGCATGAAGAGACAGGGAGATATAACTTTTTGCAGCCAGTTGTTGCTGTTATGTTGGAGAAGTTTTTGAAGTATTGGAAATTTTGTCACTTACCTTTAGCATGTGCAATTGTTATGGATCCAACATTCAAGTTGAAATTACTTGAGTATTATTATCCAAAGTTCTATGATTCTTTAACTGCTAAGGAAGATGTGAAAATGGTAGTTGTTAGTATTAGTAACATTTATAAGGAATATCTTGCTAAGGGCAATATTTCTACTAAAGTTGGCTCAAGTGAAAGTAGTAGTTCTAACTCGGTCTCAACTGCAAAACATACAAAGAGATACAGTCAGTTCCTTACTCAAAGCTCTTCAATGATGCCAACAAAGACTGACTTAGATCTTTATTTAGAGGTTGCAGTTTTTCCTTTAGAAGAAGATACATTCGATGTGCTAGCTTGGTGGAAGTCTAATGCTGCAAAGTATCCTATTCTCTCACTGATGGCTCGTGATGTCCTTGCAATTCCGGTATCTACTGTAGCCTCAGAATCCGCATTTAGCACTGGTGGAAGAGTGTTGGACCAATATCGTAGTTCTTTGCACCCAAAAACGGTTGCGGCCCTCATATGTGGCCAAGATTGGTTAAAGAACTCTATTAAAGGTACTAACTAATTGGATTTTTTGGTTTATAATCCTAATTTTTTATCCTTAGACTTTATTATTATATTGTAGGACAAGATGGAGCCTCCAAGTTACAAATTCATGGTGCCGCTCTAGGTTAAGTGATGGTTGATGAAGAGAAAGATGATGCATAGTACAATATTTTATATTTTATTTATCAAAGTACTTTTATAGATTTATGCCCTTTATATATAAGTTGTGTAATGTGATATTTCTTCATGCAGATGAGGAAAAGGAAGACAAGAAGAGGGATTCATAGCTATTTTTTGTATGAATGATTATTCTGATGAGCTATGCTTTCATGTTATCTTGTATTACTTTCTATAAAACAATTCATGTAATTGCTTTTTTTAAATAAATCGGGCTGGAGAAAATATGTTTGTATGAATGATTATTCCGATTAGCTATGTTCTCATGTTGTCTTGTATTACTTTCTATAAAACAAACCATGTAATTGTTTTTTTTTAATCGGGCCAGACTCGGGTATTTTTTGTTTATTCGGGTTCGGTCTTGGGCCCACATTTTGGAGCCCAAATGTAAATTCGGGCCTGGTTCGGACCACACAAAAAAATTCGGGCTCGGACTCAGGCTTATGTAAGTCCGGCCCTAACCCGGCCCGTTGCCACCCTTAGGTCATATTGTTATTCCCGCTTATGATAAACTTTTGAAGTATTTTTATCCTCCTATATTGTATTGTATTGCCACTATAATAGATCATCGTATCAAATTAGCAGGTTCGAAGAGTTTGAATGAAATATTTTTTGCTTCACTGGGAGAATACTCTCAATATGAATGTAATGATTATTTAGCTAGATTTGAGTTGACATTGAATAACTTTTATGATTTTTATGATAGAACTTATGTATCTAGTGGTACCACACGACAAACTAGTGTATCAACTTCGTTTTCTTCTCCTAGAGATAAGGGTAAGAGCATATTAGAAGATGTCACTGCAAATTTGTTTGCTCGTATTCAATCTAAAAAACTTAGGACTAATGCACCTAATAAATTAAATTGGTATAATTCACAAGATAGTGAGAGTTCTACTGCTAAGATTGAGATGTTACAATGAGAAAAGGAGCATGAAACTCTATTTTTAATTCTTTCACACATGACAAGAGATCTATTAACTCCTCATGTGTCTACAGTTGCATTAGAAGGTAATTTTTCTTCAAGTGGCAAAGTATTGACCGATTACAGAAATTGCTTGAAGCTAGATTCATTGAAGATGCTCGTGTGCACTAAAGATTGGATAAAAGTAGAAGACGGAACTCAAGAAAAAGCAGTGGACACCTCAACACATGGAAGCAACTCTCCTAAAGATCACATCGAAGCTGGGTAGGGAATTTAGGGCAATGAGATCCTAGACATAAATAAGTTAAGGTGTATGACAGTAGTCCAATGCCATATCTTCAATCTAACTCTAGGCTATCTCGAACTCTAGTTTATCCTCTTAAGTAATCATGTAATTCTATAACTTTGTATAATTTTTTCAGAATTTTATTACATGTATTTGTATTTAATTTAATTGTTGTAAAACTTATTCCAAATTGAAATGAATAATATATACAATTTTGTTTCACTCTTAAGTCTCTTATACTTGTTGTACATTTCTCTTTATTTTGGTGTGTGGGTGTGGGTGTGTGTGTGTCTATATCTATATAATAAAACACAAAGAAAGCTATCAAGTGGGTCTCCTTCAATCCCTCAAAAATCAAAGACCCAGATCTAACCTCACAAAACACATTTTCTCCCCAAAAGTTTCCTCCAAAAACTCAAATTCAAATCCCTCCCCAAAACAACTCATTTATTTATTTAATTATTTCTCTCTCTCTCTCTCTCTCTCTCTCTCTCTCTATATATATATATATATGGAAACATGGACTCTTTATACCCCAATTTATAATTATTTTTCACCATATACTAATGGAAACATGGACTTTTATTTACCACTAATTATTGTCATACTTTCAAACTTCAGCTACATAATTGTTGATTTACTATTTACAAGACTTTTCATATGTTGTATCATTCTGAAGACGTGTCGTAGGCACGTGGCCACGGGCAAATCTAGTATATATATATATAATTAAAAAAATTGGGCCAGCCCGGACCGGACCGGGTTTAGACCCAACCCGGCTTGGGACCGTCCCCCACCCGGGCAAACCTGCGTTTGGGCTCAGACCGGCCCACCCGGCCTGAATGCCACCTCTACACTAACTTGAGCTCAACTCAAAACTAACAGGATAAATTAGAAGGTGGTGCTAGTCTAGTAGAATTATTGCAGTAATTTATATAAGTTAAATGATTTCCAAGTAAATATCAGTATGATATTTTTTGAGGTCCTCTTTGGTCTTTATATTGTTGTTTCTCAGTTCCCACCAAGTCCAACACTTCAATTATAAGTTGACACGATGAGTTTAATTGGATTTTGGACACTTGGCCGGTGGGCCTGACATTTTAGGTTAGGACTTGGGATCATATAATCATATTGCTAATCAATAAAAGGATTATATTGATGGTCTATAAAGTTAAGATAGTTTAAACTCAATGCTTAATTGCCATCTATGAATGCCCTACTCCTAGAATATAGAATTTTCATGGGACTGACGAAAAAAATTAAGCCATATTAGTACAAGTAACTATGATACGGACTGAAATCCCCAATATCGTTCCAAGTGCACTATAAGATGATGTTTAAACCCCTAATTGAAATGATAATACGGTAAAAAGTTTTTGGCTCAAAACTTCAAGCTAAGTATTGCATACACCATGCTCCAATTGTGAAACAATCAAAGTTTGCTGCTATTTATCTATTCATATATGATTAGCAACAAAAGATACTTAGCTAAGGATCTCAAGAACACCCCCCCCCCCCCTAAGACCAACTCCCTCTCTCTTTTCAAAAGAAGGCAAAATGTACACCTACATCTTTTCTATTATAACTAAAACGGGCGGTCATGTCAATTGTTTTTTTTTCGATAACGAGGATAGAATCGTTCGATTCCAGCCCAAAATATATATTAAAAAAGGGGGTACAGCGAGGTACAATTTTACAAGCTGTAAAAATAAAAAACAGACAACAAAGAGGCAGAAAATTATACACAATCAGGCAATGGAGAGCATAGCCTCGAACTAAACCAAAATAACCACCAAAGAGACTGCTATCTACATCGATCGGAAAAAAGCTACAGGCGCCACACGATCACACTCCGGCCATCTACCGAGGCAGGCAACCGGAGGAAGAGCCAAACAAACGAACTGGAGCGACCAAACAGAGGCTGAGAAGGATCGATAAGAGGGTAGCGACAACAGAGCCGACCCCAAGTCCCTACGACGAATCCCACAACTTCGAAACGAATCAGTGGAGTAGGGAACCGCCTAAAAGTGCCGACGGATCCAAATCCGCTGAAACAAATAAAGAGCACACAAGGAGAATAACCTAAACAAAATCAACACAAACCATGCGGGCATCAATACAGTTGGATGGAAAGTGCCCCCTTGTATATCCAACTGCACGAGCTCACCCAAACCATGGCAGAATCACAATCAGCCACGAGCAACACTTAGATAATCAGCTGTATAACCATGAGGCTCAAAATTCACATAAGTGAACACACACTCCTTCAAAACAAAGAGCAAAGAGAGGAAAAAGAAAAAAAAGGCAAACAAATTACTATCAAAGCACACAATACCAACATGCTACTCAGATAAAGCCCATCCGAGACAAAGAACGAATCACAGTACACAGCATGCTAGAGGCCGGCTCCAACTAGCCAACCTGCCTCAACGCAACTCAACGAGTAGAAACCTACTCCCAAAACTCCAGAACCACCAGCAAAAAGGAAACCACCACAACCAATAAATCCCAACTAGAAATCATAGATCAGTTTAGATACCATAATAAGAACCTTGGATCAAAATAAAGTTAACAGCCAAAAGGCCCAAAACATAGTCGCTACTAGATCACAGTACCATGATGGCCAAGAGCAAACCAGTCAGGAAACAAAAGAACATACAAGCAACCAAAAATAACAGCTAGTCAAGGAAAAGCACAGAGATCCAGTCTCGTATAAGCTTCCAGTTAGCAAGAGCACCGAAACCAAGACCAAAACATAGGGTAGAAAAACTCCATAGTAATAACAACAAGAATGGGAGCCTCCTATCATATCTGGTAGATGGATCCAAGTTGATCTCGCCTTGCGGGATCAGGTCCAGGGATAGGGATATCCTGCTTACGAAGATGAGCCGCAAGTGAATCGAGAGAAACAGATGGACGAGTTGTAGCTATTTTTGCTCGAATACGAGCTCTCAAGCAAATGACAGAGAAGGAAGATTTTTTGCGCTCTCAGACTGCTACCCCTTAGAGTGGACGTTCGCAGCTGAGTGGGGTGACTTAAGAGCAGGAGGAGAGGAATTAACTTTTTTAAAAAATCCCGGTCATTAGGACCTTGGGAGGGGATCGGACAGGGGAGAGAAGGGGGAGCAGGTGTGTTATAACTTATAAAGGGAGAAAACACGGGGTAACTCAATGCATCGTCGGGGGGTAATGAAATCCACCACAGACGATGAGAGAGCCCCAAATCGACAGTGATACTGATAGAAAGTAGTAAGATGGTACTCTAACGTGTAGCCATCAGAAAAAGAATAGTAGAGACCATAACAAAAACGAAGGGAACAACCGCAATCGAAAGAATCTCTAAAATGAATAACAATCACATTAATGTAAATAATTACCTGTTGGTGCGAATGGGAGAGTTCTAAATCCCAACAGCTTTTTCTAAGAGATCATCATGCTCGATCCACAAATCAGCTTTCGAAGACGAAGCTTTAATAATCGCGGAATTAAGTTTAGTCCCTGGCGCTGGAGAACTTTGCACGGCGCTTTTGAATTGATCCCAATCGAAGAAGAAATACGGATTAACTTCCCAAACTGGCCACTTCTCATCAGAGTCAATCAACTTGGATATCGATGGCACAGAGCTAGGGATAGACAGAACTGCAGAAGTCAGCAAAGGGAAAGAACTCACTGACTTGGGAAGAGGACGATTGGAAGGAGTCTCGACCGCACCGGTCAGATTGGAAGTATTCTGCTGCAAAGAAGCCGTATCTGGATTGATCCAGACAAGGTTGCGAGCTTTCGAAAGGGAGATTTTGGGAACGAAAGGAGAGCGAACACTTTTAATCTGATGTGAGAAATGCTTTTTAGCAGGAGTTTTATGCATTGCTCTCCATTTCGACGACGGAGCGGTCGTCTGGGACGAGGCTCCAATCGCAAATGATTTGTAGGGAGAGGGAGGAATAATTGGATTATCCGTATTACCAAACGCAAGGGAGCTGAAGCTACTGAGCTTATAGGAAGGTCTTGGTAGTTGACTGAAATAGCAAAGATCGCCTTATTGTCCCGCAAGGAAAAAGCATTAATCCTGTCCTTTGAAGGAGGGCAGAAGAACTCAGCTTCAACTTGCAGACATCCAGAAGCTAGCATTGAAGAGGAGTGAATACGGAGCAAATCTCCCACACATTTAGACATATTAGCTACGACTCGATGAGAGTCGCAAAAGGGAGGGAGACCCAGAAGCATGGCTTTGACAGGGGATTGGACTAGGGTAGGGGGATGAAGACCCTGATTAACCCATTTTCAAATGGTGATCTTGATCGAACCGATGGAGAGGGAGTTAAGAGCAGTAAGATCCTCCAGAATTTTAAGTGAGGGGCATAAAATAACCATCTCGCCATTAGAACAAGTATTGATTGCCTAAACCCAATCTTGAACGTTGCAGGAATTGCAAAGAAATGAATCAAGGGTAAGTTGGATATCGTTCCTCCACTAAAAGAGACCGCACCATAGCACTCGAAACTCTTCAATTTGTCAGATAGTTCAACATTGGGGAAGAACACCACAATGGCAAGAGGCTTAGACGCCTGGGAGGTAGGCAAGGGGGGTGCTAGGGCGGAAGGTTGCTCTGCGGCAGATAATCGCTGAGACACAGGGGGCATAGGGAGAAGCGGAGAGGCGTGGGATAACTTAGCCTTTTTGGATTTGTGGGATTGTAAGTCCTGAAGCTTAGATTGGAGAGAAAGTCGAGAGCCGCCAGCACTTGATCGGCTATGGGCACCACCAAAAAGAGGCCAAGAATTTGTTGGAGAGAGAAGCATCGATTACGTGAATGGCCTGACTTTAGGCAAAAAAGGCATTTCATGATGGCAGAACAAAAAGATTTTATGTGTCCCGATTGCAGGCAACGATAACACACAGGAGTGGACGAGAAAGAGGAACGAGCAGGATACCGGAATGGGGATGCACTAAGGAGCTGAGAGGGCGGGAGAAGGAAGCCGAAGAGCCCCCTAGAACCTTCTGGTTAGTGGGCTTGGATAACGGGGGGAAACACCTTTATCCAGAAATTTTTTTTTAAACAATGTCAACCCAAGAGTAGCCCATGGCGGCCCAAGCCCAGGACGAAGGCAGAGAGAGAAGTAGAGAGAGGAACAAAGACTGAAGAAACACGACCTGTAGCGATCAGAGCAGTCTTCAGAAAATAGAGAAAAAGTCCCAAAACGAGACAAAAAGATAGAAAATCAAAGAGGGATGAACTAAAACTTGATCGTAAGAAGAACAGTAACTAGAGAAGAACAGTTAGAGGAAGAGCACAACAGATGGATCTCAAGATCCAAAAACAAGCAGTCCCGCTGTTCAAACAAACAAATAGAAACCACGAAAACCTACCTTAATCGGAGCTAACACAAGAAGAACTATTGCTCAGGGAAAGGAAGAAATGAAGGGAATACGTGGAGATGAGATCTAGAGAGATCCCGGCTAGAGACGCCCAAGAAATTACCAGCAGGCAAGAATTAGCAAATCAAAACAAAGATACCCAAAATCACAATACTTACAGTGGTGGGCGAACGGATCGAGATGGAAGTGACCTAAAGATGATTCCACACAGTAGATCGCCTGCCCACAACCTACCAAACTGGCCAGAGCGGAGAGATGAATGCTAGTTGAAAGGAGGCTCCAGCCCAAGCCCTCCCACCTCCAACCGCCGCTAGGGATCCAGCGAGAAGGAGCTCGAGGAATGGGCTGTGCACCCACCAGGGAAGGAGACCGGGACTGAATGGAACACGCGAAGATCCTAAGCGACTGAACGCCAGGAGAGTGAGATAAGAGCCGAAGACGAGGATACAAAGCGGGCTCGAGGAGCACGGCAGCGGCGAAATGGGTCTGAAGGGACCTGAGATCCCAACGGAAAAGCGAGGGGAAAAGACGGAAAGGGGGAAAGCTCGATCAGATCTGAAGGGGAAAGGGTGGAGGACGGAGGAGTCGCCAAAGAATCGCCCAACAACACTTTTTCTTGATTCAAATTTTTGTTTTTTTTTGTAGTCAAAGTTAATCATGTCAATTGTTAATATGTAGCTAGCCATCTATCACAAGTTCACAACCATCCGTTATCTATCACATCAATTTGACCATCCAATTGAAATTTGAACTTCTTCTCCTTCTCTGCATGGTTTCTTTGTTAAAATTCCCAAGAACTATTATTTGAAATGCTAATGCTTTTCAGATTCCAAAGAAGACTTCTTTTATTTATCAAGGCTAATGGCCTCCTTAGACAAATGCAGTTTTCATTTTTGTGCACCACACATGCATTGATCTAGTTAATCTTTAACATTTACCAATTACAAGATATTGAGGAATCCAGGGGTAGAGTGTCTAATCTTCTTATGAAAGAAAATAAAAAATTTAACACTCACAATTACAGAATCAAGCTGTGAAACCCTTTCAGTTAAACACAGATAGCCATCGAATTAGGATTCTCAATTATACATTCAAAATGTTGAATTGCAAAGGGATTACTTAAAGAAGCGAATTGCTTCAACCCATCTTTCAAAAATTTAAAAAAATCAAGCACGCATCATCACAATGAGCCTGGCATTCAAAGACCCACATAACAGAAATTGAAAATACAAAGATAACAGGAAAGGAGAGGGAAAGAGGGAAATGAGGTTACCCTTTGACTAGGATTCAGCAACCAACGGGAAAGCATTTAGTTCTTCCCTCTTCCTGCAACAAAACCCAGAAATTAAGTTTCAAAACGGAGGAAGAAGAAGACGAGGTCGGCAGTAGGTTCTCAACTCACAAGAAGTTAAAAGGGGGAGTGAAACAAGTTGTGAGAAGAGAAACGATCAACTGAAAGGAAAATTTTTAGCCACTTTTTTTTTTCTGAATGGCAGTAGATCAGATATTTTTTTCCCGAAATAGGGCATTTTAAAAACTAATTCTAAAAATAGATGACATTCAAAAACTAATATCGAAGATAGACGAGTTGGCATAAGCCGCAGTTGCAAATTGCGGCCTATTCAATTGGGAGGCCGCAGTTGAGGAAAGCCGCAGTTCTCAACTGCGGCCTTTTCAAAAATGTTTTCTTTTCGAGGCCACAGTTCCCGATTACGGTCTTAGTTCATTTCATATTTGGGTTAAAGAGATTTGAAGAGTTAGACAATTTTTCTAAGTAAAAAGGGCTAAATATAGGCCGCAGTTCTCAACTGCCTCCTATTTATAACAGAGACTGCAGTTCCAAACTGTGTCCTAATTACAATTTTTCTTCTTCTAATATATATATATACTAGATTTTCCCGCGGGCACGTGTCTACGACACGTCTTCGGAATGATACAGCATATGAAAGTCTTGTTAACAGTAGAACTACAATTATGTAGCTCAAGTTTGAATAGTAAAACAATAATTAGTTGTAAATAAAAGTTCATGTTTCCATTAGTATATGTTGAAAAATAATTATAAATGGGGGTGTAAAATCCAACTTCTTAGAACTTTGAGTGTGGAAAATGATGAAATTTAACTGTTGAAGAGATATTTGCTATTTTCAATGTAACATTAGCAATAAAAAAAAACATAAAAATCTAAAAAATGGCAAACCTGAAATCTGAAAATATAAATTTCTAAGTAAATAGAGAGAGAATAAGGGGGAGAGAGATAGAGAGAAATAAATAAATAAAGGAGTTGTTTTGGGGGATTTGAATTTGAGATTTGGGGAAAAACTTTTGGGCGAGAAAATATATTTTGTGAGATTAGATCTGGACCATTGATTTCAACCCTATTTAATGAGAGCCACTTGATAGCTTTCTTTGTGTTTTATTTTATATATATATATATATATATATATATATATATATATATATATATATATAATAAATTACAATGAAAGCTATCAAGTGGCTCACATTTAATCTCTCCCAAAATCAATGGACCAGATCTACTCTCACAAAACATATTTTCCCGCCCAAAATATTAAACTCAACAAATTCAAAACCCACACACACACACTCTCTCTTTTTCCCCCAAAATAAACCTGTTCTCTCTCTCTTTCTCCCCACTCAGTCTCGAGCACTCTCACTGTCTCCCCCTTTCTCTCTCTCCCCGCTCTCTCTCTCTCTCATCGATTTCTCCCCCGCCAACTCCGACCACCTCCAACGCCTCTTGAACGCCGCCCTGTCGCTGAAGACCCCTCCTCTCACCACACAGCGCCCCCCTCCACTCGCAACCGCCGTTCTCACCACACAGCGCCCCCCACACCTCCACTCTCTCCAAACCCGAACCTCCTCTCACCTAAACTCTGACAACTCGCCTCCACTCTCTCCTCCCAACCCTCCGTCCCCTACAAATCCATCCGCTCCATCTGGTCCTCACTCACCCGCCTCTTCGTCCGATCTGAATTCATCTTCAACACCCTAAAGCCCAAGGAGAAGGTAACGTCCCCTTTTACTAAAAACGGGATCTTTTGGAAGGAGTTTCTGATTGGGTTTTTTTTTTGTGGAGCGAGGAGCTGGAAGGGAAGGAGGTATGTATGTGTAAATACAACTTTAGTGATTTTGTGCTAAATCTAAAAATTAAGATATTATTCACCATAATTTGTTGTTATTAATGTGTAGATTAGATTATAGATGATGGCTTTGTGATGGAGTGGAGCGGAGCATTTTCCGTGGTTCTGTTGGCCTGCTGAAAGGGTAATATAGGATGGAGGGCTGATTGACTCATCCCTATTCAGAGGTGCAGCTGATAGCAACTGAGCAAGGTATTGAGTCTCTCTTTCTCTCTCTCTCTCTCTCTCTTACCTATATTTAGGTTTCATGTAATCTTGATTTTAATAGCTGCAAAATTTGTAGATTGATTTGTTTGCTTTTGAATCTCACTACCTGGAAACATGGTTGCTGCAAATGTAGGGGTATGCCGCTATCATTAATTTTAGATAACATGAATATGTGTGAAACCATCAAATTTGACAGAAACAAATCGATATGTTGCAATTTGCAGTCTCACATGTAGCACTTTACAAGATCAGGTTAGTGAAGGAATTTATCCTACATTGTAGTGCTTCGTCTGAGTGTTAAAATTAGAGTTGGGAAGTAGCGACACATTTGCAAAATTAGTTGGTTTTGCTAATCTATGTATTGATGAAGATTTGAGAACATAGTGGAGGTAACTTGAGAATTGAACTAGCAAAGGTGTTCAATAGCGTATAATGATGTATGTGAAATGGGTGTTCAGTAGCATATAATGATGTATGTGAAATGGTGGCTGGCTCGAGAGTATTGTAAAGCAGAGGTGGATACGGGATTCATGTTAGTGAAAGGACGGAAAATTGAAAGGAAGTTGGACGAGCAGGCGGAGAAGAAGGTGTATGCGGAGTTGGTGAAGGATATTACTCCAAAGGAGGATGTGGAGCCATTTTCGTCGTATAAGGATCAGATTGGGTTCGGTATGTATCGAAAACTTTTGATGGTTCTTGAGTGTCGCATTTGTTTTGCAACGGAGTTAAGTTATGACATGATTTTAGGTATCCTAACTTTTTGGGCTGTTTGGGACATTTTTTTTTTGTTAATTGTGAATTGGTAATGAATGATTGTGTTTGGATTAGATAGGTATCGGAGGAATGGATTTGATGAATTGGGAATTTAGGGTTTTGACTGATTAGATTGGTTCTAATTCGTGATATTGTTCAATTATCTATATCGAACTGAATTTAGTAATTTTGCTCTTATGAATGCGTTTAAGATCTGAGCTATTGTTAGATGATTTTGCCTTCGTTTTATGTCACTAAGATTTAATTTTCATGTACTTATATATCTGTACTGAATTACGGTGTCCTTTAAGTCTCGAAGGACCATCAGAAACAGTTGGAATTGGAGGAGGCCCGAAAGGCGGGGATTGCTCCGACCGAGGTTGACGAAGATGGAAATGAAATCAATCCCCATATTCCTCAGTATATGTCTTCGGCTCCTTGGTATCTTAATGCTGAGAGACCGGTAAGCCTCGCATTCCTGTGTATGGAAATGTACTAATTTTTACTTTGTTGTTTATGTCTTTATCAAAGTTGTTGGTTTTGGTTTTGGTATTTTTAGAGTATAAAACATCAACGGAAGTGGAAGTCAAATCCAAACTATACGAAAGCGTGCTATGATAGAGGATGAAAGATATATCAAGCGAATCGATATAAGAAGGGTGCATGTGAAAAGTAAGTTTTTTCCACCTATCTCCTCCTTTAACTTTTGTAATATATGCCTCGATACGTACATCTCACTGTTGTGATATTTGGATGAAAGTTGGGGTGGGGATATTGGAAGGCGTTCTAAAAGGTATATAGCTTTGTTATAATGGTTAATGTGTTTGATCTTGCATGTTCTCTCACTATTTAGCATTCCTGAAAAGGATGGGTCTTCAGAGAAAGAGTATTATTTAGTTTAACTAGCGAAAGACCACTGCCAGTGGCATAAGATTATCTAAGTTTGCATCGTTTAATTATTCTGTCTTAACTATTCTATGGATACGAAATAAGTTTCGGTAGCTTATTTACACTTATCAGAAACTACACCATATTTGGCAGTAAAAGCAAAAAAACTACACTCATCAGAAACTACACCATATCAGAAACTACACCAATTTTAGTTAAATCGAACTGTTAGAATTTTTAGTTTGCAAACCTAGAATTTTTAGAATTTTTGCAGGCAGTAATATGATTAATTATTCTGCAAGGTTTGTGATATGGCTAAAAATGGGGTTTAATCGGAACCGTCCAAATCGGGCACGAATCTTGAAGCCCAGGGGTAAAACGGTAATTTCACCTACCAATGGGTCTGAAGCGGGTACTGGTTCTCCTTCTGGGAAACCAACTAACCCGCGAACGAATCCACCTCAACTGGGTGCGGGTTTCAACCCGCAACAAACCCGGTCCAGAAAGGATAGAATTAGGGTTTCTGATTAATCCTAATCAACGGCCCTGATTCGTATCTATCCTTTCACTGGGGATTAGGGATTACATTCCTTATCTAACCACAGGGATTACATTCCTAATCTGATCCCAGCGGCGCCTATAAATACCCCCCATCCATCTCCATTAAGAGGTAATCAATCTTTTGCCAATTTACGCTCTTTCATAATCTGCCTTATTACTGACTAGAGCATCGGAGGGTGCGTCGCCGGGAACAACCCCGGTGTCTCGCACTTTTTGCAGGTGTACGGCGGGAGCGAATAGGTAAACAGGTTTTCTATTCAAAGTTTCCCAAGAATCCACAAATTCCATCTGTTTGCCCCCACACCAAATTTAGCAGCAACAGATTGGCGCCGTCTGTGGGAAACTAACGAATAGCAACCTCTCCTCTTCCGGCTGAACAAATCTTCTCCAGCCATGCCTCCTAGGAAAGCCAGATCAAGAGGGTCCAACCGAGGACCCAACCCCGATCAGCAACAAGACATTCCCATCCAACCTGCTCAACGGCAGGGGAAACTTCCTCCTCCAGCGGAAGACCCACTCCAACAGGACCTTCCTCCTCAGAATCAACAACCTCCTAAGGGTTCCAACCCTCAGAAACAGCCTTTCCTCTCGGACCATATCTCCATCCACAATGCCTCTTCGGATTCTATGGCCTACCATAATCCCCCAGTTTCCGACTTCCAACAAAAAGTCCCCAAACGGCCGAAAGATGTGGATCTTCGCCACCGTCTGGATGAAAAGCGGGCCCGAGAGGGAGCCTCCCGCCAACAACGTCCGGATGAGCGATCTCCTCATCGCCGAGACTTCAGAAGGTCCCCGATCCGAAGGGAGCGGAGAGAGTCCCCCGAACATCACAGAAGAAGACCACAATCCCCTGCCGGTCGGCAACACCCTAGGAACGATGAGGCACCCATCACCCGTGCCGATTTCTAGCATTTCCAAGCAACCGTCCTACAAGCTCTCAACCTCCGTCCCAATAACACCAATGCTCCGAGGATTCCTACTCCCCCTCGGGTTCGAAGTCCTCACCAACGGTCCCCATCTCCTCCTCCAGCTCCCAGCAACTCCCGGCATGTGCAATGTCCTCGCCGCTCTAGGAGCTACCGTCGTCATAGCCCCCACTCGCCCTCGTACGAAGACGAGTCTAGAGGCTCGGCTGATTACCGTCGAAGGGATGACGCTGTATACCGCCGTTTCCATGAGATGGAAAGGCGCTTGGGTCAATTAGACCGAGAAGAAGAGCTTAAAGGAAGGACTCTTCGTCCTAGCAGACCTCCTTTTTCCCGAACCATAATGGATGCACTCGTACCAATCGGCTTCAAGCCTCCTCAATTTGAGACCTACTCCGGGGAGACTGACCCCGTCGATCAGATCGAGAGCTTCAAGACCCTAATACTCATCCATCAAGCTTCCGATGCTCTACTCTGTAAAACCTTCCCCGCAACTTTCAAGGGCCCAGCTCGAGAATGGTGCTCTCGCCTTGCCTCATCCTCAATATTCTCCTTCGAGCAATTCGAGACCCTCTTCGTCACCCATTTTGTAAGTAGCCGTAGAACTGAGAAGACCAGCATCTCACTACTGTGCCTCCACCAGAAGAAGGGTGAGAAATTGAGAGACTATGTGAAGAGGTTCACAGCTGAAGCCAGGTCCATAGTATCCCTCGACCAGTCGATCGCTGCAGCAGCATTTCAATCCAATGTCCTCAATTCCAACCTCCGCTCCTCCCTCGCCAAGAAGCCCCCACAGAACTTTTCTGACCTCCTCCTCCGAAGCGAAAAGTATATTCGGGACGAAGAAGCCGAGCACCGCCCCAACTTGGAGGGGTCTTCCTCCGGGTTTAAGAGAAAGGGAACAGAACAGGAAGGGGCCAAGAAGCTCCAGAAGGATAATGCCGGCCAGCGCCGACCTCCCCCCAGATTCGAGAAATTTACTCCTCTCACCACCAATGTCTCTACCATTCTGATGGAAGTTGAGAAGGAGGGGATCATACCTCCTGCTCCGAGGATGAACACCCCTGCCAAGAAAAGGGATAAAGAGAAGTTGTGCCGTTATCACCGGGACCATGACCACGACACCAATGATTGTCGGGCCCTGAAGAATGAGATAGAAGCCCTTATCCAGAGGGGGCAGCTGACCAGATTCGTCAAAAAGGACCGAGCCGACCTTCCTCCCCCGCCTCGGGGGGCTAATAAGCGTCCGGAACGCGATGAAACGCCCGACTTCGAAGAGGAGCGTGTCCTACACCTTATTCATGGGGGCCCAATGGGGGGCTCCTCAAACTCCTCTCGAAAGGCATTTATAAGAGAAGTCAACTCGGTCCGTGCCACCCCTCCTCCCAAAGGCCTCGGAGTGCCCGTCACATTCTCGGACGAAGATCTTGAAGGTGTCCGCACCCCCCACTATGACACACTCGTCATCAACCTCCACATGGCGAACTTCAAAGTGGAGAGGATCCTAGTGGACAATGGCAGCTCCGTTAACATCCTCTTCCTCGCCGCTTTTAAAGGCCTCAAACTCTCCCGAGACAGACTCAAGCCCGTCGGCTACACGCTCCATGGGTTCACGGGAGTGCCAGTGACTATTGAAGGGGTGATAACCCTCGATGTAACCGCTGGCAAAACTTTTACCACCCGAACGGAGTCGATGGAATTCATGGTCGTAGATGTCCCTGCAGCCTACAACGTCATACTGGGTCGGCCTGGCCTAGCTGCCCTTAAAGCCGTCCCCTCTGCCTATCACCTCAAAATGAAGTTTCCAACTCGGGCCGGAGTAGAAGAGGTAAAAGGCAACCAGGAAACAGCCCGCAAATGCTACATGACCTCTACCCTCGGTCCAGTCCTCTCCTTAGAAACCCTGGAAATCCCCCAAGATGCTGCCCGACCGACGTCCGAGCCGGTGGACGAATTGGAGGAAGTGCTCTTCTCAGAGTAGGATCCAACTCGAAAGTTCTTTGTTAGCAAGACCCTCCCGTCCGCCCTATGCTCGGACATTGTACAGTGCATCCGAAGGAACCGAGACCTCTTTGCTTGGTCAGCTGCAGACATGCCCGGAATCTCCAAAGAGCTCTTAGTCCACCACCTAAGTGTTGCCCCGGGGTCCAAACCGGTCCAACAGAAGAGGCGTAAGTTCGCCCCCGAGCGCCAACTAGCTATAAAAGAGGAGGTGGATAAGCTCTTGAAGGCACGATTCATACAGGAGGTAAACTATCCCGAGTGGTTGTCAAATGTAGTAATGGTAAAGAAGTCTAATGGAACTTGGAGGATTTGTATCGATTTCACCGATCTCAACAAAGCTTGCCCCAAGGACCCTTTCCCTCTTCCGAGTATTGACACTTTGATTGATGCCACCTCGGGTCATGAACTCCTTAGCTTCATGGACGTCTTCTCAGGCTACAATCAGATCCGGATGTTCCCCCCGGATATCCCCAAGACCTCATTTGTGACCGACCAGGGCCTCTATTGCTACAAGGTTATGCCCTTCGTTTTGAAAAATGCAGGCACCACATACCAACGCCTCGTCAACAAGGTTTTCCAAGCTCAAATCGGTCGTAATATGGAGGTATATGTTGACGACATGCTTGTTAAAAGCATCAGGGGCGCCGATCATGTAACCGACCTCCAGGAGGCATTTGACGTTCTGAGAAAGCACAACATGAGACTCAATCCGAACAAGTGTGCGTTCGGAGTCTCGTCAGGGAAGTTCCTCGGCTTCAGGGTCAGCCAACGAGGAATTGAAGCTAACCCTGAGAAAATCAAGGCCATACTAGACATGGCCCCTCCCAAGAATGTTAAGGAAGTTCAGAGGTTAACAGGCCGCCTAGCCGCCATAGGGCGCTTTCTTTCAAAGTCCGGGGAGAAATGCCTCCCTTTCTTCAAGGCCCTCAGGGTGGCTAAAAGTTTCGAATAGGGTCAACAGCAACAGGAGTCATTCGACCAGCTCAAGGCTTATCTCGTCAATCCTCCCCTCCTCAGCAAACCAATTTCTGGCGAACCCCTCTACCTCTACCTGGTAGCCTCCGAGCAGACCCTCAATACTGTTTTAGTAAGGGAAGAAGACCGGGCTCAAAAGCCCATATACTATGTGAGCAAAGTACTTCGGGACGCCGAGCTTCGCTACCCGAAGATAGAAAAAATGGCTTATGCCCTGGTGATGGCCGCGAGAAAGCTTCGCCCGTATTTTTAGTCCCATTCGGTGGTCGTCCTGACCGACCAACTGCTGAAGCAAGTGCTTCACAAGCCGGAGAACTCCGGTCGTCTTATGAAGTGGTCTATCGAGCTGAGCCAGCACGATATAACTTATCAGCCTCGGACCGCGATCAAGGCTCAGGCCTTAGCAGAATTCATAGTTGAAAGTACTATCCCCGAGTTCAGTCAAGCGATGAAGGGACCACCTGTCTGGTCGGTTTATGTGGACGGGTCCTCCTGTAACGAGGGAAGCGGAGCCGGGGTCATTCTGGCAAGCCCAGATGACTTCATCCTCCAATACTCCCTCCGTATCAACTTCAAGGCCTCGAACAACGAAGCAGAATACGAGGCACTTATAGCCGGCCTTGGGATGGCCCGCAATGCAGGGGCACAACGGCTCCGGATCTTTAGCGACTCTCAGCTAGTCGTAAATCAGGTCCTCGGCGAGTATGAAGCACGTGACGACGGGATGGTTAAATACTTAGCCAAGGTCAGGAGTCTCATGGCCTTATTTGAAGAAGCCCTCATAGAACGAATCCCTCGAGAAGAAAACGCTCAGGCCGATGCCCTGTCCAAGCTAGCCTCCTCCTCCCTCCAAGGACTCAAGCAGACCATCTTGATAGAGGTCCTTCTAAAGCCCAGTATAGAGGATGAAAGTCCCGACTCAATGGAGTCACTGCCTGTTTTGCGTGAAGATAACTGGATGAAGCCCCTCGTTGAGTTCTTACGAGACGGTCTCCTCCCTGAAGACCCTAAGGAAGCTCGAAGAGTAAGAACCCGAGCAGAGCGATACACACTCATCGAGGGCATCCTTTACAAGCGCTCCTTCACACAGGTAGACGGCAGGCCTTATTTGAGATGCCTTTCCCCAGAGCAAGCCGAATACGCCCTGCAAGAACTTCATGAGGGCATCGGCGGGGCAAATTCGGGCTCCAGGTCCCTAGCCCGCAAAGTGTTGAACTACGGATATTTCTGGCCCACTCTCCTGCAAGACGCCGAACTACACGTTCGGCAATGCGGCCCTTGCCAGAGGTACTCCAACATCCGACGCCTCCCACAAGCTCCACTCACTTCCCTATCAAGTCCAATCCCCTTTGCAATGTGGGGGATGGATTTACTAGGGCCCTTTCCCCCAGCTCCCGGCCAGTTCAAATTCTTAGTCGTGGCAATCGACTACTTCTCAAAATGGATAGAGGCCGAGCACCTGGCCACGATCACTGAGAACAAGGTCGTTCAGTTCCTTTGGAAGAATGTAATCTGTCGATTCGGAGTACCTCGGGTCCTCGTAACAGACAACAGAACCCAATTCACTGGGGCTGCCTTCCAAGCTCTCTGCGAAGACCTCGTCATCTAACACCGATTCTCCTCCGTATCCCATCCACAGTCGAACGGCCAAGTAGAGAATGCTAACCGACAGATTCTCTCCGGCATTAAGAAGAGGCTGGACAAATGTTCCAAAGGTTTATGGGTCGATCAGCTCCCCAACGTGCTATGGAACTACCGCACAACAAAACGGACCCCCACAGGAGAAAGCCCATTCAATCTCACCTATGGGTCCGAGGCTGTGATCCCCCTCGAAGTCGGTATACCCTCTCCTCGCCTAATAGCTTATGAAGAAAAACAAAATGCCAGAGAGCTCCGAGCAAATCTAGACCTTATTGACGAGATCCAAGAAAGAGCCGCCATCCGTCAGCAAAGCTACCGAAGAAGGATCGAGTTGGCATAGAACAAGAGAGTCCGCCCTACGGACCTCAAAGAAGGGGACCTGGTCCTCAGAAAGTTAGCCATCTCATTCCCAGGTCAGAAAAGCAAATTGGCCCCAAATTGGGAGGGACCCTATAAGGTCGCCAAAGAAGTAAGGCCCGGGACATACAAACTAGAAGACCTTGAGGGCAGAGAGATCCCCAGGACTTGGAATGCTGACCATCTTCTAAAATACCAAGAGAGAGCACAAACACCTCTCTAAGTATCTTTAAGATGTCAAACCGTTCCTCTCATATTACTTGTACTGTTTTGCTTTTATTTCTCTCTTGTAATAACGGCTTGCAACTTTAGAAGCAGCCAACTATTAGTCATTAATAAAGAAAGCTTTTTCATATTGTACTTGAAAAAAATTGTTTACATCTCTCTACCTCTACTCTTCACTCTAACGATGGTTCGGAGTCCAACACTTGGCTCGATTCTACTTCGCAAGTTCGCTCCTAAGCGAACTAGAGGTAGTTCGTCATTCGGAATTACTCCCACAACCGTTGAACTACTCTAACGATAGTTTGGAGTCCAACACTTGGCTCGATTCTACTTCGCAAGTTCGCTCCTAGGCGAACTAGAGGTAGTTCGCCATTCGGAATTGCTCCCACAACCATTGAACTACTCTAACGATGGTTCAAAGTCCAACACTTGTCTCGATTCTACTTTGCAAGTTCACTCCTAGGCGAACTAGAGGTAGTTCGCCATTCGGAATTGCTCCCACAACCGTTGAACCACTCTAACGATGGTTCGGAGTCCAACACTTGGCTCGATTCTACTTCGCAAGTTCGCTCCTAAGCGAACTAGAGGTAGTTCGCCATTCGGAATTGCTCCCACAACCGTTGAACTACTCTAACGATGGTTCGGAGTCCAACACTTGGCTCGATTCTACTTCGCAAGTTCTCTCCTAAGCGAACTAGAGGTAGTTCGCCATTCGGAATTGCTCCCACAACCGTTGAACTACTCTAACAATGGTTCGGAGTCCAACACTTGGCTCGATTCTACTTCGCAAGTTCGCTCCTAAGCGAACTAGAGGTAGTTCGCCATTCCGAATTACTCCCACAACCGTTGAACTACTCTAACGATGGTTCGGAGTCCAACACTTGGCTCGATTCTACTTCGCAAGTTCGCTCCTAAGAGAACTAGAGGTAGTTCGCCATTCGGAATTGCTCCCACAACCGTTGAACTACTGTAACGATGGTTCGGAGTCCAACACTTGACTCGATCGCACTCCACGAGCTCACCATTAAGCAAGCTCGACTCGTATCGCGAAGTTTGCGAGATTAAAATGGCCGAAGCCTAGCTCGGCACCACTGGCCGAACTCTCATGACGCCGACCCCTGAACGAGCTTAAGACCTGCTCAGGGACCTCGGCACAATGAGCACAGTCACAAACAAAACAGCCACACAGTGCTACGAAAGACACGCAAGTTTGAGAAAGAAATATTATTAATAATTGGGATGCAGTACAAAGCGACTCTTCCATACAATGAGATTACAAGGCCTCAAAGAGCAAAAATTACATCACCGACTCACTACACTTAGTATACAAAGGCTTCAAAAAATTATCATCAATGCCTCCGCGGCGCAGGGATGCTCCTCTTCAAGGACACTCGAGGTCGGCGACGTTTGCCTCCGGAGCTCGACCCCAAACCAGCGAATTGGGACGTGTCCTCGGCGCTACTCCTAGCAGCCGCTCCGACGGATGCTCCGCTTGAAGAAATGGCCACAGCACTTTGCGCATCCCCCGGACTAGTAAGACTGATACGGGGACGGGTCGCGAGCTCATAAAACATGATGCTCTGATCGCTCTCCGCGCGAGTACACGAGGTGCTCCTCACATTGATCGGCCCCGAACGCGGTTTGAGACGAGCAACCTCTGCCTCCAGCTCTGAGATCCGTTCCCTCAGAGAGTCGTCCTTGACGTCGACCTCGAAGCGGGGAGGTATCGCGGAGCTCGGGACGCCGGAGCGACTCGCGATAAGGCGCCGAAGATGAGTGACTTCAATACTCTTATCTACCGTGGCTCTCTTCAGTGCGTCTACCTCGGCTGACTCGTCCCGCTCGGTCGTCAGTTTGGCCACCTTGGCGTTCAGCCCCTCTCCCTCAGTCCGAAGCTCCGTCTCTACTGTTTGCAAGTGGCGGATCTAAGAAAGCAGATCGTCCCTCTCCGTTGTTATCTTCGATAAGTTGTGACGAATGCACTTGATCCGAAGGCCATAGCTGAATGCAGTCGACGAACCCTCGTCCTCTCCTAAAGGGGTCATCTCGGCGATCCTACTCTCCAGTCACCGGATCTCGATGTCTCGCCGATCCAGGATGAGTTGAAGATGGTTCCGCTCGCTTTCGGCTCTGCGCAACCCCAGCTCAACTTCGTAGAGCCGCTCCCGGCACCTCGCCAAGCACAGCCTCGTTGCCCCTAAGCCGACCTCGGGACGAGTGTTGTCCCCCGAGCCGGTAGGCTCGACGGCTTGAGAAGCCAAAAGCAAGCTAAAAAGAAGCCAAAAGCAAGCAACAAATTCTCAAATACAGTGCTGAACTACTACACTTGCGAAAATTTCAAAAATCTACAAGTAAGAAATATATAGAAGACACAGAGTCGAACCCAAAAGTCATTTTCATTCATAACAAAAAGCGGTGGCCAGTCCGCGATTAGGCGTTACAAAAAAGAAAGAAAAAGAAGAAGAAAAAAGAAAAAAAACGAGCGCAGTGTAACGCCCCGAGCCCGGCTCAGCTGCGCACGTGGCTACACGTGCGCGCACGCGAAAGAACGGACACAAAACTCTAGCCACGCCCACCACAGGCTGCCTCAAAAGGGTGGTTAACCATTGGGTAACCCTTCATCATGGGCTTTCCTATATATTCCTCTTTTTCTCTCCTTCATGGCCGATATGGGATGATTTAAATCTCCCATGGTCAACCGGTCCAAGGTCCAAGCACACACACACACCTTTCATTCATTCATATATGGTCAACCGGTCAACCCATCTCACACACTTTTTCCTTCTTTCCATCCTCCTTCCACGTCATCACCTACCATCCATTCCTTCTTTATTTATTATATATATATATATATATTATTATTATTATTATTATTATTATTATTATTATTATTATATATATATATATATTATTATATATCTCTATATAATATTATATATATACCGGGTGTTACACACACCCCTCCTTAAGAACTCAGCGTCCTCGCTGAGCCCGGACTTACAACTTGATTCAGGATCCCTTTCTAGCCGATGTGGAGAGAATTATCCTGATTCTGCTAGTTGTACAGTCCCCTACCCGGGCGACCTGTCCCAATGTAGCTCCTTCTCAGGTGTATATCTTGCACACACTCGGTGTCGAAAGTCGGCTCTGATACCATTTGTAATGCCCCGAGCCCGGCTCAGCTGCGCACGTGGCTACACGTGCGCGCACACAAAAGAACGGACACAAAACTCTAGCCACGTCCACCACAGGCTGCCTCAAAAGGGTGGTTAACCGTTGGGTAACCCTTCATCATGGGCTTTCCTATATATTCCTCTTTTTCTCTCCTTCATGGCCGATATGGGATGATTTAAATCTCCCATGGTCAACCGGTCCAAGGTCCAAGCACACACACACCCCTTTTGTAACGCCCCGAATCCCAAATACACTGAATTCGAGATGTTCTACAGGATCTTTTCGCTTCCTTTAGTACAATTTTACAAGGAAATTTAAACTTTTCACTTTACATCGGAGTTTATATCAATATTACACTTTACATTGCACAGCGGAAGTAAAATTTACAACAATGAAACAAATATACAACAATCATGGAGTAATCTTTAAACATTGATTCCTCTTTAATCTTTATCAAGCCATTTACCTGCATATAAGACTGTGGGTACGTCAGTTTATTCAACCGACGATCATTATACACGGCCATCCTCTCTATGCCGGAAATAGTATAACTTAATTTTTCATATTTAGCAAACATAAACTTGTCACATTTCAAATTAAAGGGACTACCCTATTGATGTCGTATTGTGATTGTGCACTTAGTCCTTAATGCATTTATTTATATTACATGATACTAATGCGCACTTGTTCAGATTCTATGCATCCCATACTACATAGGTCCGAGGGCAAGCCCTTATTCGTTCTTCATCTTTGTAGGGTTCAATCCTTCGTTATGTCTTAATCTACTACTGTAATTACGGTAGTGTCTTAGATGTCCTATGATCTACGAGCCCATGTCCAGGCATCCTGAAGGGGAATCCCACGCACTGACACGACACATCGAGCAGGCATCATATGGACAATTCAGCCTCCGCCATGGAACAATGGCACCACCCATAGCCACTCGAACATTCCACAAGCGTCGCCACCGAGACGATAATTCTGGAGTAGCGCCCACGCCATGTCTTGACGCATCAAGCAGGCAGCCTGTGGATCGCTCTCACACCGCTAATCCGATGGCCCCCATACTCGTGTTTTTCTTCTACTTTCATCACGTCTCCACTATGTACTAATCCTTAGTTGTTATCAAAATCATGAACAAAAACCAAAACTCTAGAGTTAGCCTCTCCACTAAACCGAACTTATTCATTCATTTCAACATGACCAACCTTGGTCTTTCGTTTCAAATTTCATTTCATTTCATTTCCAATTGCCGGGGGAGACTTAGCTACTCTTTCAATTCAATTCCAATTCACAATTTCCACATTGAGCACTTATAACTCATATAATTCATATTCATAACCAACGGATTTCTTTTTCATTAACATGATCTCTAATTCATTCATTAATCCATAATCGCACATGAATTCATACACTTCATCAATTAATAATTTCACATTTGAAATTCACATCACTAATAAATATTCACACTTCATATTTTTTCCACATTATTCTCAAGTGAGAATAAATTGCATTATGTCACACAACAAAGTTTCTTTTTGCCAAATCATCTTCTAATACTTCATTTCAATCTATTCTTATAAGTTATAATTTTTCACAAAGTGTATAATCTAGAACCATAGTTCTATTTATGCTTTTTATTCACAAACCATAGTTTATCTCTTTCAAATAATTCCTAAATCATTTTTATAAAGTCTCTTATATTTTTAGGAGAATAACCATATTTTTTTCACAATTTTTGGACACTTAAAAACCCAAAAAAAACATTTTTTTTTAACTTGCCGATAGCAAGAATCGAACCCAGGCACCCAGAGAACACAGCCGACAGCACCAGCCGCTAGGCCATATGCGCTAAGCGCTATAAAGAGGGAGCAAAAGGTATTCGTTACTCTCTGTCGGTGATTTATATGTTTACAAAAAAATGTGAAATAATATATGCGGCTACAAGGATTCGAACTGATCAACACAGAGAACCCAACCGCATCGTAGGACCACTTGAGCTACGCGCTCAGTTGTCATAAGTATAATTTCAATTCCATTTAACCTATGCTCTCTGTTATTTAGAACATTTCGATGTTCAACTAGCTTTCGTTTCATTTTGCTCTCATCAAAATATACTGTATAACTCCAGATTAATTCTACTTCACATAATTTATATATCAGTGTGAGCAAAATAATTTTTGTAATAATTAAAACATATTTTTACACCATTAATTCAAATTATACATTCTAACACTACCATTTTTTTCTCTTTTTGATGTTTCTTTGCATCATAGTATTCTAATCTTTTTGTCAATACATTTCACATTAATCCACTGATTTTAATCATTTATATACATACAACTCATATTTGAATTTATTCATACCCATATCAACACAAAGGATCTATTTAATACATGAAATGGTAAAACTCAAACTACTAACTTTGTGTGTAGTTCTTTGATAGTAATAAATGTGATTTCATTAATCAATCTATGCTTCTAGTCAAATCATGTACATCACAATTTATAGAACCACTTATCAATTTGCATATTCACATCTCAATCATTCAAGAAGTCATTCTTTTCCAATTAAAGTGTGCTATTCCTTAATCAATTTCATGCTTCAAAATTTCTAATTAAACTAGCATGCAATTCTACTTTAGGAATAGGGAAAATTTTACCCACAACTCAATTTTAATAATAAAACCACATACAAGTTATTCATTAACATTCCAATCAATTTATAGACTAACTTTCCAATTAAAAGGTATTCTTATTAATATTTTTCATGCATCATTTCTCAATATCATACTAGCATCATTCCTAATTAGAAATAAGGAAAATTAACCCACCTTGTATGGAGAGACAACACAATTTGCAATAAAATTCTTGCAACGAGATGTACCTCCTCCTAGACGATGCGCGCACACGCTCCACAAGCACCAACCCGAGCTCCTCTCCTTGGACTAGCCGGCCTCTCCTCCTTGGAAAAATGCAAGCACAATCCCCCTCACAACTCAATCTTTTTAACTCACAACTACTACTAGATAATGCTATTAGACTATAGATTTGGAAGGGAAGATTATTGCACAAAATAACTAGCCATGGGAGGGGGTATTTATACTAAAAATCAAATAGAATGGAGGGCTAGGATTAATTGGTTGGTTTTAGGATGGAGGGCTAGGATGAGAGTAGGAGTTACAATAACTACCCACATCTAAGTAACCACCACCATGATCACCATTACAATTTTTGAATTCCCTCCAAAAGTACACAACCGGCCACTTGAAGAAGCATGCATTTTGCACGTGTACGTGTAGTGCACGTGCAAGCAACTAGGACCAAAATTGTACATTAACCTTTGTATAAAAATAAAATAATCTTTTAAATTGTATTCTACATGACAAGTTGTGTAAAAATATAGTCCATGGGCTTTAGTTTATGGGCCAAAATAGTTACTTTAAAATAAAATCAATAAATTACATTTTGGGCTTTTAAGAAAAATGCTTTAAAATAAGGCTTTCTATCTATTTAAAGAAAAGGGCTTTTGAAAACACACATTTAATTATTTATACACATCACAATAAAAATAATTATAAGATTTAATTCAACCAAAATATTGCACGTGCACACTATGTGCAAAATAATATAAATTTTTTTTCATTAATTGAAAATCAGGGTATTACACCTTTCATTCATTCATATATGGTCAACCGGTCAACCCATCTCACACACTTTTTCCTTCTTTCCATCCTCCTTCCACGTCATCACCTACCATCCATTCCTTCTTTATTATATATATATATATATATATATATATATATATATATATATATATATATATATATATATATATATATATACTAGTAATCCGCACGTGCAATGCACGTTTTATAGGTTAGCACGTGCAATTTGCACTGGGGATATACACGTGCAATGCACGGCTTCGATGGAGGGAGAAGAGGAGACAGTTTCGATTTTTGAGGAAACAGAATTTTATGGAGACTTTAAATGTGAAGTGAAAATTACAGAATTAACCTTATATATTTTTTAAAGCTTTTTTTTATGTATATAGGGGCATGATAGTAAAAAGCTGTCAAAATGGGGCTTTGCTTAATAATAGTACTAGTACAATGCACGTGCGATGCACGTCTATAAAGGTGTGTATGATTTAGAGGAAGGGGCAGGCCACCGAAGAGGTTGCATGCATGCATGCAGACAGGCATGCACAATTTATTCATTTTGATATTTATATGCATGTGTTAGACCTACTGGTTTTGATAGGAGGAAACTTTTTTATGAATAAATTGTGCATGCAAGTACATGCAAATCTATACTATTAATTATTTTCTTAAATCTATGCAGACAGGCATGCAAATCTATGCATGTTAATTATTTTCCCAATACATGCAAATTACATTTCTGACCTCCGATATTAACCTTATATTTTTTTAGCCTTTTATGTTTATGAGGGCAAGATAGTAAAAAGCCGCCAAAATAGGGCTTTACTTAATAATAGTATAGATATAGATTTTATGGAGACTTTAAATGTGAAGTGAAAATTACAAAATTAACCTTATATATTTTTTTTAGCTTTTATGTATATGGGGGCATGATAGTAAAAAGACACTAAAATGGGGCTTTGCTTAATAATAGTACATATATAGATTTTATGGAGACTTTAAATGTGAAGTGAAAATTACAAAATTAACCTTATATATTTTTTTAAGCTTTTATGTATATGGGGGCATGATAGTAAAAAGCCGCTAAAATGAGGCTTTGCTTAATAATAGTATATATATATATATATATATATATATATATATATATATATATATATATATATATATATATATTATATTATATATATACCGGGTGTTACACACACCCCTCCTTAAGAACTCAGCGTCCTCGCTGAGCCCGGACTTACAACTTGATTCAGGATCTCTTTCTAGCCGATGTGGAGAGGATTACCCTGATTCTGCTAGTTGTACAGTCCCCTACCCGGGCGACCTGTCCCAACGTAGCTCCTTCTCAGGTGTACATCTTGCACACATTCGGTGTCGAAAGTCGGCTCTGATACCATTTGTAACGCCCCGAGCCCGGCTCAGCTGCGCACGTGGCTACACGTGCGCGCACGCGAAAGAACGGACACAAAACTCTAGCCACGCCTACCACAAGCTGCCTCAAAAGGGTGGTTAACTGTTGGGTAACCCTTCATCATGGGCTTTCCTATATATTCCTCTTTTTCTCTCCTTCATGGCCGATATGGGATGATTTAAATCTCCCATGGTCAACTGGTCCAAGGTCCAAGCACACACACACACCTTTCATTCATTCATATATGGTCAACCGGTCAACCCATCTCACCCACTTTTTCCTTCTTTCCATCCTCCTTCAACGTCATCACCTACCATCCATTCCTTCTTTATTTATTATATATATATATATATATATATATATATATATATATATATATATATATATATAATATTATATATATACCGGGTGTTACACGGAGTCAGGGCGTTACCTCTTTCCCAGGGCGGTGAGAGTGGGTGGGGGTCGACGTCTCCGAAGGGGGCACCACCGCCAGTGGGGTTACCACTGACTCCGGGGCCTCGGCATTGACTTCGACTTCGACTTCGTCCTCCCCTTCTTCTTCTTCCCCCTCTGATTCGGGGTTGAAGCCCTCGACGTGGCCCGGGAACAACCTCCATCCCGAGCAGTCCACGTCAGGGTACGCCTTCGTCACCCGGGCGATGGCTTCGGCGTAGGCCCTGTCCATATTTTGGGCGAGGAAATCCTGCGCCTTCTCCATCGTCGCGTCCTCCGCCGCCTTAACAGCTGCAGCCTTGGCCTCCGCCGCCTCGGCCAATTGCTTGGTCGCCTCCTCCTTCTGACGAAGAAGGTCGCTCTCCAGCTTCGCGACCTGCCGCTCGAGGTAATCGACCCTCTACGACTTCGCCTCGAACTCGACCGTGAGCTTTTCGAGCTCGTTCCCTATCCGAGCCTTCTCCTTCCGAGCCTGGTCGGACTCCTACTTCAGCTCCTTCTCCAGAGCCGCCAACCTCTCAGTAAGGTGTCCGAAATGGACGATGATCTGCGATAAGGAAAGAAGAGTTAAAAGAGTTAGAAAAATCATGGCTAAAGAAATTCAACGACGGCAAAAAATCTGATACTTACCGAGACGACCGAGCGAGCGATCTCAATGACGTCATCACCCTCTTGCCCGACCTCCACGGCGGCGCGATCCTTCGGTGTCGCCAGATGCTTGACGGCCTGCATGCTCGCCAAGGAGTTGCCGAGGAATCCATCATATTTCCGAACTTGCCAGTCCGGAATATGGATCCTCTTGTGCTCCTCGGTCAGGAGCTCCTCGGCCGCCACCATCAGCGGCGGCGTCGTCATCCCGAGGGCTGCGGCTATGGGGAAGTCGCCAACCCCAGTTGACGCCGAGGCGCCAACATCGCCAATGGTCGGACTCCGAAGTGTCTCCCCCTCCTCGACCACCTCCGTGACCCTCGGAGTCTTTGGGGTCGGCAACTTGGCGACCACTCTCCTGCGTTTCTTCGGCGCTTTACTGGCGAGCCCAGCCCTGAGAGCCAACACTGCGTCGTAGTCCATCGCCTCTGCATTAAAGACAAAGTTTGTTAGCACAATACAACTCATGGAAAATAAAGTATGAAAAACAAAGCACTTAAGCATAAAAGAAGCTGCGTACTGGGATCTACGCGGCAGAGCCCTCCCCTGAACAAGACATCCTCGGTCAGCTCCTTCCAATCATACTTCGGCCAGTCGAGAAGTGTCCGAACTGCTTCTTCTTCTTCAGGGCGAAGCTTGGGCAGCGCCTTCAACCTCTTCGGCACCTCTTCCACCCAACTGGAAGTGATAGGCTAGGCCTCCGCACTCCGCACTATCAAGAACTTTTCACGCCAGTGCTTGATGGAGTCGGGGCATATGACGAGCCTACCGCCATGCCTCAGAGCCAAATAGTATCGGAACTCCGACCGATTCCCTTGATGAAGCCGGTAGATCGTCCGAAGTACATTCAGCTCCGGCTCGATCTTAGCAGCTTGGCAGTGAAGTACGAAGCCGTTTATGACTCTCCATGCGTTCGGCATAAGTTGGATGGGGCTGATCCCAAACCACCTCAGAACGAGGATAGCGAACGGATGGAGAGGTAGCCGAGCCCCGGTGATAAAGGCATCAACCAGCCAGCAACACATGGTCACTGGCAGCGGCGAGTTGGCCCTAACCCCGGGACCCTGCAGCATAAGCTCGTACTCCTCCGGGATGTGGAAACAGTCCCGGATCACTCCCATGTCTTCTTCGCGGAGGATCGACATTGTCTCATCCGCCTTGGTCGTCTCCCTCGCCGCATTCTCCTCGAAAGTCATCCCCCTCCCGTGAACAATTCGCTCGGCGTGCTCCTCCGGAAGCTCTCGAACTCTGTGAAGCCCGGTCAGTGGCCCCGGCAACCTGCCGAATTCCCCCATGCGCTTCGGATCCTCCACGATTGTGTCCCGACCGGATACCTTCTTGCCCTTATCTGGGCGACTCAGAGTCTGGGCTTCGGCAACTTCAGTGGAGGGCTCGGACCAAGAAGAAGACGACTCGGAGACAGAGGGAAGAGACATATTTATACTTGGAAAAAGACTAAGTATAAATTACCTTAAAAAATGTGTTGTCGGAAACTTCACCGGAATCACTCGCTTAGCACAAATAATCGCCTGAGCAAAAGAGAGGAGAAGTGAAAAATGAGAGAGGGGGGTAAGGATTTATAGAGCGAGGTGCACAAAACGAGGTTAATGGGCCCATACTGCCGGCCCATTCACGCAAAACGACAAAAGCGACCTCAATCGTCGCCTTGTTTGCCACGCCAAGCCCTACATCGCATTAATTACTGTCCCATCTGGCAGAAGCTCAAAGGTCACTGCATTAAATGAGCGTCTCATCCGTCAGAGCTGTCAGAAGTTCAGAAGCCATCACATTTAATGACTGCCACGTCTGCCAGAAGCGCAAAAGCCACCAACTTCGCAAGGCATTCTCCACCAGAAAATGACAAAGTCAAGGACTTCGGCACCAGCTGCCGAGCGCTCTTGACACCGACCATGTTACATGGAAAGTTGGGGTTCGGCACCAGCTGCCGAGCGCTCTTGGCACCGACCATGTTACATGGAAGGTTGGGGTTCAGCACCAGCTGCCGAGCGCTCTTGACACCAACCATGTTATATGAAAAGTTGGGGTTCGGCACCAGCTGCCGAGCGCTCTTGACATCGACCATGTTACATGGAAAGTTGGGGTTCGGCACCAGCTGCCGAGCGCTCTTGACACCGACCATGTTACATGGAAAGTTGGGGTTCGGCACCAGCTACCGAGCGCTCTTGATACCGACCTTGTTACATGGAAAGTTGGGGTTCGGCACCAGCTGCCAAGCGCTCTTGACACCGACCATGTTACATGGAAAGTTGGGGTTCGGCACCAGCTGCCGAGCGCTCTTGACACCAACCATATTACATGGAAAGTTGGGGTTCGGCACTAGCTGCCGAGCGTTCTTGACACCAACCATGTTACATGGAAAGTTGGGGTTCGGCACCAGCTGCTGAGCGCTCTTGACACCGACCATGTTACATGGAAAGTTGGGGTTCGACACCAGCTGCCGAGCGCTTTTGACACCGACCATGTTACATGGAAAGTTGGGATTCGGCACCAGCTGCCGAGCGCTCTTAACACCGACCATGTTATATGGAAAGTTGGGGTTCGGCACCAGCTGCCGAGCGTTCTTGACACCGACCATGTTACATGGAAACTTGGGGTTCGGCACCAGCTGCCGAGCGCTCTTGACACCGACCATGTTACATGGAAAGTTGGAGTTCGGCACCAGCTGCCGAGCGTTCTTGACACCGACCATGTTACATGGAAAGTTGGGGTTCGACACCAGCTGCTGAGCGTTCTTGACACCGACCATGTTACATGGAAAGGTGGACCTCGGACCTCGGACCTCGCCGAACTCCCTCTCAGCACTCACAACCTAACCGAGGTCCCTCTCTTCTTCGGAAGAAGGTGCCGAACCACCCACGGACCTCGGCCTCCTAGGCAGCGAGCGCTGGAAGGGGTCGGCAGTGTGAAACAAGCATGTAGGCCGCGCAACGAAGGAAAACGGCCGAGCCATTCGCGAAAAGATCGCGAAAAAATAATTAAAAATTTGGGAAGTTAAGGAAGAACTCTTGGAAAGTAATTGTAAAGTTGGGGAAGCATTTTCTAGTCCCCAAACAAGTAATTATTACCAAGAACAATCTTCTGAGACCCCCGAACGACGAATTGACACTTCGCAAAGGTGAACGAAAACACCACATGATCCGGAGAACTCAGGAACAACTCAAAGTGCAACCAACTGGAGAAATTACCACACTCCCTCCTTCAAGATTCAAAACCTCCCATATTGGACTCCGACACAACTCCACTAGCCATTGAAACAGTAAAACTACTCCTCAAAGGCTGACCAAGCTCAGTCTTTAGGAGTGGGGGGCTCGTGATATGGCTAAAAATGGGGTTTAATCGAAACTGTACAAATCGGGCACGAATCTTGAAGCCCAGGGGTAAAACGGTAATTTTACCTACCAATGGGTCTGAAGCGGGTACTGGTTCTCCTTCTGGGAAACCAACTAACCCGCGAACGAATCCACCTCAACTGGGTGCAGGTTTCAACCCGCAACAAACCCGGTCCAGAAAGGATAGAATTAGGGTTTCTGATTAATCCTAATCAACGGCCCTGATTCGTATCTATCCTTTCACTGGGGATTAGGGATTACATTACTTATCTAACTACAGGGATTACATTCCTAATCTGATCCCAACGGCGCCTATAAATACCCCCCATCCATCTCCATTAAGAGGTAATCAATCTTTTACCCATTTACGCTCTTTCATAATCTTCCTTGATTACTGACTAGAGCGTCGGAGGGTGCGTCGCCGGGAACAACCCCGGTGTCTCGCACTTTTTGTAGGTGTACGGCGGGAGCGACGATCAAACTCCGGTTGAACAGGTAAACAGGTTTTCTATTCAAAGTTTCCCAAGAATCCCCAAATTCCATCTGTTTGCCCCACACCAAATTTAGCGGCAACAGTTTGGAATTTGATTAATTTTTCTTATTGTGTGCCTATGTGCCCAGTTCTGGAGACGGCTTGAAAAGATTGGTAATACCTCAGTCTTTAATATTTTTGACAGAAGTTGTATGCTTTCAGGATCTCAATTTAATGATGTCATGGTAATAGTCTTACAGGGTTGAGGAATGGGATTAATCTCAGAGCAACTATATGAAAGTAAGTTTGCTCTTACCTTCCAAGATGTGGTTTATCTGGCAGTTTTTTTAATATGTATCAATATTCGATATTCGGTTTCATTATAGTTTGAGTTGAAGTAGTAATAGGTGAAAATGATCTTAGAATCAACTTAACTATTTGCACCGACGACTTTTGTATATGCCAGTTTGTGGATTAAAGGTTACTTTTTAATGAATTCTTATAATCAACTTAACTATTTGCACCGACGACTTTTGTATATGCCAGTTTGTGGATTAAAGGTTACTTTTTAATGAATTTGCACCACCTATCCAACACTCTAAGTATCACTGTATGACATTCATATGTAGAATCACTTGATAATGTTATAAGCATCAAGCTCAAGGGAAAATTTAAAAGCCAAGGATTGAGCCAAAACTTAAATGTAGCAATATAGTCTATCTTCATCATCATCTTGATAACTCCTTATAGATAATTCCATTTCCTGATGTAAAGAGCCAAAGACTCAAAGCAAAAATGTGCCAGAGAAAACAGAGGTTTAACAGTTGATATTAGATTGAGCCAAAACAGACTATTCAAGTAATAAGTATCACTGTATGACATCCATACATAGATAAGTAGATTCACTTGATAATGTTATAAGCATCAAGCTCAATGGAAAATTAAAAAGCCAATGACTGAGCCAAAACTTATATGTAGCAAAATAGTTTGTTACCTTCATCATCATCTTGCTATTGGTACATGTGCTAGGCATTTGCGGATTTCTTGCTATTGGCATATTGCACTTGCACAAGCATTTTGCACTTTAACAACTCAATCCTGCACATACTTGAATAGATAGTGAAGCAACAAAACAATCAATCAATGCACAATCCTGCACAAACCTGCACAAGCATTTTGCAAAGAGGAGTGGACAATGAAGCATTTTGCACTTGACAACTCAATCCTGAACAATCTTGCACAATCCTCCACAAGAATTTTGCATCAAACTCAAGGAAAAATTAAAATGCAGTGAAGCAACAAAACAATCTATCAATCATAAAGCTCAGATAAAGCTCAGATACGATATTTCATCACTAATCACTCCTATAAATCTTTAATTAAATCATAAATAAATCATAGTGTGCAACTTCAAAAACATAATCCATCTCATCATCTTGATAATTCCTTATAGACAATTCCATTCCTGATGTAAAGAGCCAAAGACTCAAAGCAAAAAAGTGCCAGAGAAAACAGAGGATTAACAGTTCATATTAGATTGAGCCAAAACATACTATTCAGGTATCACTGTATGACATCCATACGTAGATAAGTAGATTCACTTGATAATGTTATAAGCATCAACCTCAAGGGGAAATAAAAAAGTCAAGGATTTGCACTTGCTATTGGTACATGTGCTAGGCATTTGCAGATTTGCCAAAACTTAAATGTAGCAAAATAGTCTGTTACCTTCATCATCAACTTGCTATTGGTACATGTGCTAGGAATTTGCAGATTTGCTAGTAAAATAGCCAAGGATTGCACTTGCAGATCCCAAAGCTACATTAGAAGAAATCAGTAATTGCAAAAAAAAATTGAAGGTGTATGGGAAAAAAAGATTATATTGTTTTTTGCATAGAATTTTATGATCAAAATATTAATGCAAGGATATTACAAAAGCACATTCTTCATATGAACATTAACAAAAAAATGAGTGCTTTGCCAATAAACATAACCAAACTGTCTGTGCCTGCTGCCCAAGAAAATTTTTGGTTAATCATTATATTATTTCCCCCCCTAAACTTAGGTATCAATGAGTGAGTCAAACCTCAAGTTACTGAGTTTCTATCCCAGGGAAGACCACCATCAATTGTGTGATACAGAAACTGGTTGCATTTGTTGTGCCCAGTCAAGGATAACTCCAAACCAAAGACTGTATCATCCCGAGGCATCGAGTTGGTTGTAAAAAAGATATACACACTTAGTAAGTAGAGACCGACCAATAATGTCAACATTTTCATACAGTTCATAATAATGTAAATATTTTGATACACCGTTCTCTATGAACACTGTATTCATAGCTATCGCCACCATTAGCACCCTGAAACTCTTCTCTCTTCTTCTCATCTTGGCCTGCACTATCGCCACCCTATCACCAATGCATTTCTTCCCAAACCTCCAATCACTCCGTTCTATCTTCAACAAGGTCGTTGCCACCACCACCACTACAAGCAACAAGATATTCCTTCGCCAACACCCACCACAAGCATGGCAACCCTGATCAAATTCCCATCCATAATCTTAACCAGGAATAAAGTTTAGGGAAGCTCAATGTTAACTCTGCGAAGAACTACATGAGCGTATATGACAATAGGTTCGTTACCAATCATTGAAATTTTGATGAAAGACATAACTCCAACATAATCCATAGGTTCATATACATCTTTTTAATGGGCATACTGGCTTCAGAAATTATGAATCAGATATCCGCAAATGAAGGTTATTAACACTTTTGTCGCTGAAAATATATTCAGTAGTCCCTTCCAAACCAGCCAAACTAATTTTGCTTAAGACTCACAAACAATCAAATTTGGAAGCAACAAGATTTACATTCAAAACAAGAATTTTAGAGGATGCATTCATGAAACTATCCAAAACCTGGGATTCATCTGAAGTAGTCTCAATGAATTTCATGCAGAGTACCACACATTTGGCTCCAATGTCACATGCTCAATGAATTATAAAGATAGCATATTATCATTGTCACATGCTCAATGAATTATAAAGATAGCATATTATCATTATCGATAAACACTGAAATTTAAACTCCAACCCAGACAACTATATCTATTAAGAAAAAATCAAGCCTAACAAACTACAAAAGTCTAGAGATTACAAAATTAAGAACACAAGGCCAAAATTCATGAAATAGCAGCAACACAATGGCATTGGCAGCACTAGCAATCCTTGGCCATAGGTCGGCACATTCTTTTCCAATGGGCCCAATAATAGCAGATCCTATAATCATGGCCAATAAAACTCATTAAATTTATGGATCTGAGACTAATCAAAGAAAAAGCAAGCAACCAATTAATAATCATTTCGAGGTCAATTTCAACAGAATAAGCTAAAAAAAATAAGATATGCATTTGGAAATATTTACAAATTATTTAGTTAATCCTTTAGAAGGGGGAAAAAATAGATAATATGATGCAAGCTATAGTCTTTATATATCCACTTCTAATAAATAAAACGAAATAGCTCTAAAGATCTTAAATTCGTAATTCTGTATCTTAATAAAAAAAGGTTAGGTGAGTAACATGTACCAAGCATTGATTATGTGGTATTTTAATTTCTCAAATCAAGACACTATGCCTATCTTAATAAATAAAGTAAATCTTTTTGTCTACTGACAAGATCGACGTTGTGACATAGTATTTTTGCAAGTTTCTGCAATAATGCACTTAAAACAGAATAAGTGTATCGCCTTACCTTTCATTTGTCCCTTTTGATTCACAATCACCCCAGCATTTATAACATAACCATGTTAAAGAATTAGAGATGCATCCAAAACAATGGGCTTCAACAAATTTTCAATTCTTTAAACTTTCAAATTGCAACAGTTAGCAGTGTTTCCCTATAATAAAACATGGTTAGCAAGTGGACAAATCGGTATATTTCATGCAACAATAAAATATTAAACATAGCAAATATTATACATGAAACCAACTAACAAGCATTAAAATAACTTAGAAATGCAACTGCGGCTGCAATAGATGTAGGCTTCAAATGCATGTACCCATTACTGTACAGTTTCCAACTACACCCTATGTTTTGCCGTTAATTGCCGATAATTTAATGATTCTTCCGCCCCCCTAGATTGTCGTCTACACTCAGAACCGTTATGTACATATTGACAGTTTAACTTTTGGTAGGGTGATGAAGAACATGTTAGGTTCAAACCATTGAGTTAAAAGGCATTGTCCTGTTTGAAAGGTAATGGTTTCAAAACTCTTACTATTATTTTAAAAAACATTGTTTTAATTGATTATTGTAAACTCTTACTTTTTTGTAGGCTCACTGTTTGGTCCCATTTTTGAAGACTTGAAGACTTGAAGCATTGTTTCAACCTTGTAATTTTTTTTTGTCATTCAGTTGGTTTGTATATATTATGGTGGAGGATGTAATCGTTGTAATAGTTGTAATATTTGACATTTTGGGAGATGATGTAAGTATCTGTATATAATGATGATATAATGTAGTTATGTTAATACCCAGTACCCACAAAATTGTGGAGTATTGGGTTCTGTGTTTGGTTTTTGAAAGGTTTTCCTAAAAATTTATTACGTTTTCAAACGAAATTTTGGTTTTTATTTTGTATCTTGCATTATATTATGATTTTTCCCTCCAGAGCCTTATATATGTGATGTCTGTGTGATGTTGTTTGGTTTTGCCTGGGGCGGACTGATATTTATTGCCTGTGATGTTATATTTTTAATTGTTGGAAGAATTCCGTAAGGAATTTCTATAAAAGGGCTAATATTTTAGGGGTGACTCTGTCCAAATTTTTACTAAATTTCCTAAAATCTATTATGTTTTCAAACGATATCTTGGTATTTATTTTGTATCTTTAGTCATACGAAAATTTTTCCCCCCAGAGCCCTATATATATGATGCCTGTGTGATGTTGCTTGGATTGGCCTGGAGAGTATTCATATTGACTGCCTGTGATATTAATTTTTTAATTGTGAGCAGAATTTCGTAAGGAATTGCTCTAAAAGGGCTAATATTTAAGGGGAGATTCTGTCGAATTTTTTACTACAATTCCTAAAAATATATTACGTTTTCAAACGAAATCTTGGTTTTTATTTTGTATCTTAGTTAATATGAAAATTAGAGGATACTATTTTGGAGGAGACTATTTTATATCGGCTAATATCTTGGCTAATATCAAACGAAATCGATTACGTCAAAGTTAATATTAATTGCCTGTAAAATTTTAGAGGAGACTGTCGAAATTTTTACTAAACAACTTAATTAATTAATTATTCTTCGCGATGACATGTCGTAGGAAACAATTTAAAGATGATTGTATTCGAAAACAATTAGGAAACAATAAAATTTCAAAGGAGGGTTGTATAGAGAAGATGATTGTATTAGAAAGGTGGTTGTATTTGTTTACACTCAGATTTTTTTTTATTGCCATGGTGCATATTTTTAATGGATGTGCTCACATTTCTTAAAAATTAGCTATGTTTTTGAAGAATTGGATAAGTCAATATTGAGAAATTTAAGGGCAATAAATATGAAATAA